>VZRN01005097.1:219964-251167 GCA_013397935.1 Dasyornis broadbenti
TCGGGAAAGCTGGGATAGGGAATGCGATGCAGGGGCAGGAGACACCTCGGGAAAGCTGGGATACGGGGGTGCGATGCAGGGGGCAGGATGGCCTACTGCTAAAATCCCCTGCCCGCAGAGGGGTTTATCGCGTCGCGGGACTCTCCAGCCGGCTCGCGAGCGGCTTGGCCGGGCTCAGCGGGGCCCTTTCAGCCATCCTTAGTTCTGCTCCTCTAGCAACGAGACAGGTGGCCAAGGAGGCCAATGGCCTCCTGGCCTTTGTCAGGGATAATGTGGCCAGTAGGACCAGGGCAGGGATCGGCCCCTTGAACTCTGCACTAGTGAGGCCACACCTCAAATCCTGTGTTCAGTTCTGGGCCCTTCACTACAGGAAGGACATTGAGGTGCTGGTGTGAGTCCAGAGAAGGGCAACAGAGCTGATGAAGGGTCTGGAGCACAAGTCCTGTGAGGAGCAGCTGAGGGAACGGGTTGTTTAGCCCGGAGAAAAGGAGGCTCAGACGTGACCTTATTGCTCTTTACAAATCCCTGAAGGGAGATTGTAGCCAGGTGGGGTTCAGCCTCTTCTCTCACGTATCAAGTGACAGGACAAGAGGAAAAGTGCTCAAGTTGTGTCAGAGGAGGTTTAGATTGGATATTAGGAAAAAAATTTTCATGGAAAGGGTTGTAAAGCTTTGGAACAGGCTACCTAGGGAAGTGGTTCAGTCACCAACCCTGGAGGTATTTAAAAGATATGTAGATGTGGCACCTGGGGAAATGGCTTATTGGTGGACTTGGCAGTGCTGGGTTAGAGGTCAGAATTAATGATCATAGAGGTCTTTTCCAAACTAAATGATTCTATGATTCTATGGCATTTAGGTGCTTATCTCCCCTGAAACTGCAGGCCAAGGACCTAAAGTGGAATTCCTTTCACTCAGATGTTTTAGACTGAAGCTGAAGGAGAGAGAAGAGTCTGATTGTCTCACCACTGATGATGGAGGGTCACCATGGCGTTAGCTCCCATCCAGACATCTGCACCACAGGTATGTGCACGGCAGAGCCTAGCACCTGTATGCCTTCCAGTGTGAGTGTGGCACTGCCTTCCATACATGGGTTTGAGTTCTTTTAGGGAGATGAAAGCCCCTGTACAGCTGTCCATTCTTAGCACTGAGATTTTACATATATATATTTAACTCTGTATTTTTGAGGAAGGAGTCCAATCTAGAGTTCTTCATTCAAAAGTCTCATGGAAAAAACTGGGATGTCATAGATGTACAGTTTTTCTTCCCACCAACATTTGCATTTGCTTGCATCAAACTGTATTTCCTGTCTCCATTCCTCCTTCTTCTCTGTAAAAGCCATGTGCATCTCAGAGCTGCCCACACAGCATTGTAGAATCACCATTTTTGTTCTTTCCAGCCTCAGCACAACTATCTCTTGTAAAACATTATCTTGGTTCCCAGGAGTGACATCCGGAGCTTTTGGGATAAACTTAATCACCACCTGCACATCCAGAAGAAGACAGAGTATGTTTGATTGCACAGCTCCACATTATAGTCTCTGTTTAGCTTTTATAAATGACTCACCCAATAGCTCAGTTCACTGAAGCCTGATTTCTCTGACACAGTCTGGTCTTTAAGCACATGCTCAGATGAGGGATCACAACTCTAAATTAGCAGCACATGTGGACATGGGGTTGGATTAACAAAGCATGCATGAACGTCAATACTTTGAGTCATCATTTTCAGAGGCAAATCAGGGGTGCTGCTTCTGATGTAATTTCTCCCAAACCTTGTTCCACTGGGAGCTACTTCTGTGTTTCTCCCTGGCAATGACCCACTTTGTTCTATTATTAAGAAAAGCAATAATTTAAACAGTTACAATTCTGAGTTTTCTCTCCCATTGTGCTGGACATAGAGTAGAAATTTCCATCTATGTGTCCTGCTGCAGACAACTCACCTTTATTCCCATCAGTTTGATCACACTTGCAGGATTTAGCTTCACCTTGCAGAAATCGTGCTGTGCCTCTAATTTTAAAAGCATGTCTTTCTTGAGCCCCTTGCTGTGATAGACAGAGTTGAGTGCAGGAAGATGAAACAGGACTGTGCAGAATATGGTGGTATAAATGCCTAAAAATATGGGAGAAAAAGTAATTTTAAAATCACACAGAGGGAGAGTTAACACATACATGACAAAGAGTAAGTATTGAGAGTAGTAAGAAAGGGCTGGGAAATGGAAGAGAGAGAACAGGGAAACACTCCTTGGGGGGAGAAGTTTCCATTTTGGGGAGGGTTGCAGGGAAGTGTTTTAGCTCAGGAAGTTTGACAGTGTTTACCTGTTTCCCCCAAGTGTTGGTGAGCTTATTTGTGTATATTTTTGTGCTTTGTAGTAGCAAACACCGAGATACAACCATTGGACAATGTAGAAAAGTGTGGAGATTAGGGATTTAGTTTAAATGCTGTCATTGATAAGAAGTAAGCACTGAAGATATGTGCTTACACAGAAAGAGAGGAATGGTAAGCAGGGGAAAAATACTCTCGTCTTTTTACTCCTCTCTCTCTAGTTTACACATCATATAGTAGATAGCAATTACATTGAAATATAGTCTGTGGTATAGTGTGATCAGTTGGAAAAGTGAGACCACAAGAGACTTTAATTGATCACTCAATAACAGATGGGGTAATAAAACCTGGGACAATAAGGAATATTTGCGGAACAAATGAAAGATCAATTCCCCTTCTGTTGTAGAAACAAGAAAACAGGCAAGTGTTAAAGAACAATCTAAAAGGCAAATTGATGAGGAAGAGAACATATGGCAAAGATGGGAAACTGCTAAATACACACAGAGGAAAATGTATGTTTTTAAACTGTCTTTACAGCATGCCTGTTTCTATTCTTTGCTACCATTTGTGAAGAAATAATTCCTTGGATCTCAGTAGCACAAAGCATGAAGAAACTAGCTACAAAATATAGGTTCAGCAGAAGTTTCAAGCACAAGAGGCAGAGAAAAGAGAAAAGGAGTCTTTATCACAGGTGATCTGAAGAAAAATGCTACTAAGGTTTTTTTTCCCCCCACATATTATTGTAAAGGAGATCATGCCATATTTAGAAAGTGAACGGAATTAGAAATGGGACAGGAATCAGCACTGTCTAGCCTAGACACTATACTTTTCAGTGCAGTATCTAAACAGCAACACACAGTGCATCCTGTACTCCATTCTCCTGGGAATAGAAGCAGCGCATTAAATATGGGAAACATTGATAAACTACTCAGATACTGGAATCTCTTTCATCTACTCAGAGTCTGTTTGTACTGTCTGATGAAGGCCAGGAGGAGGAACCCAGCAGGTGAAATGAAGGGCCTGTGCAGAAATTCAGCCTAGTAGGGCAGCTCCAGGCACAGCCAGAACTTGCTCACTCTCTGTGAGACATGCAGGGCCTCATACGACTGGCACTTCAGCAGTCCCAAATGGTCTTCAGTTTCTGGGTGACACAGATGTGAGGAGGAGAGGTACCCAGATCACTGCTTACTGCCATCCCCAACTAAGCACATTCAGAGCACCCTGGATGTGGGCAGTCATCCATATCCAGCAGTGACCACTCCAAGGACCCTCTATGAGTTCATTGGAGACTCAGCACTGAGCAGCCTGACTCCCACTGTGAGCAGGAAGGCTACCTTTAAACATATGCTGGAACTGCAGATTTGAGGAAGAACACCAGCCCTCTTGTTCCCTCATTCTGCCCAGTTCTTCGCTAGGAAGGTCCCACAGAGTTCACCAGGACTGTCCTATGTTTAAAAGAAAGACCTGCCAGCTATCTGCCAGATGCAGGGGTGACAAGGCTGTGGCTCATGCATGGGCACTGCCCACTCATGCAGTGGGATACACAGCAGACACATATAAACCCTCCCTGAGGCCCATAGCTGGATCTAGCCTTGTGCAATTCTTTTCAAGATCAAAAGTACAACTGAACAGAAGTCAGGTCAAAACCCTGGATTTAGGAGTAACACTTTTTTTTTTTAAAGGTTTTTATGTTTGTTCTAAACAAGTATTTATTTTTTCTTTATGCTGCATTTCCTTTTCCTCATGTTAGTATGGAAAAGATGAAAATTAAATGGAGACATCCCTAACTATCCCTCCCTACAGGTCTATTTGAATACATCACAGTGAATATTATCATTTATGGTAATATGAGACTGACAATATGGAGAAAACAGCAACACTGATGCTTATCACCTGGGCTACACTGCAGAACAGTGTGAGCTGTATTCTCACCAGAGCTTTTTCTGGGTTATGACTCATGCAGAGCCCTGTTTTTCTGCTGCTCTCCCACCTACTGAGACAAACAAGAGAGCTACAGTAAATAAATAAATAAATAAATAAATACATAAATAAATGAATAACCAGCTATTATTATCAATCAGAATTCAAAAAAGACATGTAATATACTGGTGCATATCCTGCATGCAGGTACACCAAGATCCTGAATCCAACATCACACTTGTGCAATGACCCGTGCCTTGCCCCCTCCCACTCTGAAATCTCAGTTGAAACTCTCTTATTTCAGGCCTTCTCATTTGCAGTCATTTACCTATAGGAGTAGCCAACAAGGCAGAGAGGTTTTTGAGGACTTTACAGCCAAGGAAGAGTAGGTGGAGAGGTTGGAATGAAAAGATGAAAAAGCCAGAGGAGGTAAGCAGTAGGGTAATGTAGAAGCAAGTCTGGGCAGTGGGTGAGAGCTTGCTGATAGCGCCTTTGTCACTCTGTTAAAGACCTTTCCAGTGTTGTGGGTAGGGCTTGTGGTTGTAAGGGTTTCAGTTTTCTCTTTTCTAAGGATAGGTTTGTTTATGTGCCTCAGCACAGTTAAAGCCAACCAGATGGAAGTTACAAAAGTGAATCAGCATTTACCCGAGTTTGGTGGAGAGCCCTCTTCTTTATAACCACCATAGCAAAGTTGAGCCTGAGATATTTCAGAAGCTGAACTTGGGGAACCAGCAATCATTACCATCCAGTGACCTTCAACAAAGTGAATTAACATAGAAGGCATCTCTGCATATCTGGATGGGAGGGGATATGTGCTCTATAAGCCTGCTTTGTCTATGCTGCATTTCATCTTTTTGCTGGCTTAATGAAGGGGTAAACTCTTGATATAATTGTAAACTCTTGACTACCTGGAAGTAGGAACTGTCTTTATAAAGTTCACCCAAAATAAAGGACATCAGCATCTGTTTCAAATAGCTGTGCACAACTAGACTTGAAACAGTAATAATAATATAAGTGCTCAAGTATGACACATTAGGATAAAATCAGGATGCACAGCCAAGTAAGTGACTTAATCTTCTATGAAGCTACTTTTATTTGGAACCCTTCAAAAAGCTGCAATAAATTCATTCTTTTGGCTGAACTGGCATAAGCACCTTAAAACATGGCAACAGCTTTCCAGTTTCCTGAGTGTTAGGCTTTAGTGCTCATCTCTTTAAAATACTTAGCAGTTTCCTCCCATCCAGTCATTTTATGTTTTTGTGGGTTTTTTTTTTTTTTTTTCTGGTTTTTGGGTTTTTTTGTTTTGTTTTGGTTTGGGGTGGTTTTTTTTTGGGTTTTTTTTTGTGTTTTTGTTTTTGTTTTTGTTTTGTTTGGGTTTTTTTTTTTTTTTGTGGGAGAGGAAGAAATTTTTGGTGTGCTAATACTGCAACAGTAAAGCTCTTCCCTCAGGCTGGTTTTATTTTGTGGACATCTGAAACATTTGGGATCACATTACATACTGGCAAGTAGGACAATGGCATTGCTGTAATGAGCTGGAGGCTAATTTATAGGCTTTGCAGATGTGAATGCATTACCATGCAAATCATGAGCAGCTCCTGCCTATAAATAAAATAACTTACCTTGCCAAGGATGGCTGCCCCAAAAATATAATGACTATTATAAATTATAAGCAGGTGTCAGATTTCCACTTCCTTTATATTCTTGTTTGTGCTTCTCTAAGGAAGCATTTAAAAATAACATGTACAATACAATGCATGGCACAGGCAGTTACAATCTTTGCTGCCCAGTGCTATTATCACCTTTTGCCAAATGCCACTCCTCCATTTGTTAGAAAAACAGCTAGTTGGACTTGTCAGCAGCTTTGAATAATATGTTCCTACATGGTAGTCCTCTGAAAAGGAAGGATGAACTGTGGTGAATGCACTGAACACTGGCGAATGCACAGAAGTTTTCTGTTCACAACTCTGCCTCAAACATAGATCTTCCTCAGACTTGGTGTGTGGCCTTTGGCAAATCTTTTAAGCAGTCCACTTCATAATTCCTTTAGCTAAGAAATAAGCAACATAAAAGTTTGTTTTACCTGTATTTCCTGTTCAGATATTGTTTTGGGATAAAGCCTGACTTTTGCAAGGTCTATCTGTGCAAAGTTGTTTGTGTTGACACACACTGGGCACACCTCGCAGCAGAAATAACAGCAGAAATAACTTCTGAAGTTACAGCTTCAGAACATATTTAAGAATTAGCTCAAATCCAATGGGTGCAAAAATCTAAGGGTTTTGGGGTTTTTTTCAAACTTGAAAATAACTTAATGAGATTGCATTTAACCATGTGACTTGCTTTATCAAGTCAAGAACTCATGCAGGACTGATATCTCTATGATTTTGCTAGCTTCCTGCTACTCCCTACTTCCCCAAAACACCTTTTAATGACAGAAGAGCAGAAACAGCAAAACTGAAGCATTCCTACAAGTTTCACTGAAAAACATTGCCTTGTATAGGAGAGAATCCCAAAGCATTGCCTTAGTCCCCTAAAAGAGAAGTTCTACAGTAAGCATAGAGAGAACCTCAGAACTGTTAAATTTGGCTGCTAGTAGAGCTAACTCGTTTCTTTCAAAAGTCATTATTTTGAGGTTGATTCCAGTGGAAGAAAAATCTTTCTCAAAGCGGAAAAAGCCTGCTGGAAACAAGGCTCACTGATACCTTTGTTTATTTTATAGACATATTACATCAAGCTAAGCCTTTGCCATCTGCTCTGCCTCCAATTATAAATGAAAAGACCCCACACCCACCAAGCGAAAAGAACAAATCACATGGACATCAAGGAGATAAAAGTGATTTAACTGCCTCTATATGCTCTGCCAACAATGCAGCTTGCACGGAACGTGTTCTTTCTCATGATTCAGACACAAATCACAAGGAAAACAGTTCGCACACAACACGGTAGGTTTCCTGCTGAGCTGGAGTTTTCTTGAACCAGACCTGACTCCACAAGAGTGTTCGAATGTACTTATATGAAATTATGTGAGCTTTATATAAAAAGTGTCCTTAATAACTTTTTCTGTTGTTTCCATCTCAGGCAGTAAGGTACAATGCGGTGTGCTCACAGCCTTACACTACAGCTACTACTACTAGCTTGCCACTACAGTGGCTAGCTGCAATTTACAGGAACAGCCTGTAAGAAGGAAGGAAGAGAACACAGGAGTTGCTGCTGCCCTCCTCAGAGTAAAGTGTATGCACATACACTGAAGCATTGCAACAACAGCATAGAATATGTGAGGTATGTTAGCTTGTGTATTGGGAAGGGTTATGGTAGCTACAGGATTTGCTTCCAGTTCAGAAGGGAAAGCCTATAACAGTGCTGGTAGGGAAGTGTGTCTTCATTCCATGGCCAATAACTGTAAATTAGCTTAAAACATCTTGCACAAGGCCGAATGGAAAAAATTATTCCTATTTCATATATTTTGTACTTATAAACCATGACTAAAGCAATATGACTAAATCCTCTTATTCTGATCTCTACGTCACTGTTCATTAATGAATCAAGGATGCTCTGTTCTACACCATAAAAATCAGCTTACCCTTGGCCTGGGCAACTATTGGACTAATTTGTTCCCAAATGAAGAAATTAGTCAAAGTAGGCTCTTGGTATTTAAGAAGATAATGTTTTCAACTTCCACAAAGATCGGAAAAGGCACGGTAAGCTAAATGAACAATTTTCTCATTACTAGTGACTACATGAAATCAATATTGTATCTGTAATATATATGTCATTTATAAAGTTGGCTGGCATTATAGGTGGGACTACCTTGACGTTACCTGGCAACTGCCACAGTATAATCTTATTTTCACCCACTTTGTCAAATGCTAACTGCAGCTGAAATCTTCCATCTGGATAGGAGCAGGGGTGATTGCTTTGCATTTCAGTCAGATTAGTTTCACTATTTCTAGACAAAAGAGAGCAGATAATGTTTTGCCAATTTTAATACAATCTGATAACTTTCTTTGAGAAGAAGTCCCTGTTTGTTGTCATGAAGAATTAAAACAAAATGTAATAGTGGCTTATGTATCTGGGTTATGCTTTTTGCTGCATGTTGAAAACTTGTCCAAATCTGTACAAATTTCAGCAAATCAGCTTATACATGTTCAGTAAGGTGACTAGTTTTTATCAGTTCTTACAGATCAAATATGAGAGAGCACATTGCAAAAGTAAAGGGCTATGGTAAAAAAGCTGCTGTCTTTTCATATCAGTGAGACTCGAAATAATACATTTCTGCTGGCTGCAATTGTTTCAATGAAACATAAGCGGAAAAAGTTGCATAGGACCAATCATGTAATAATGAAGTCAGTGAGACTTACTGTAGTACAGAAAGCAAGAGTACTGGTAGGCATATTGAAGATCAAACCATCAAAATCCATTCATGCTGCATCCCTAAAAATAGTCTTTGTCTTTTAAAGGACCATCATTTTAATAACCTCACAAAAATTTCAATTTTTTTTTTCTTTCTGCTTACGCTGTAGTACACTGAAGATAGCAAGCAGTTCAGTTTGACTAGTAGAAACCAGATGAACTTGTAGCCTTGGTTATTACATCTGTTTTCCCCCAAGGTTTTTCATTTAAAGACTAAGTATATTTCATCTGGAAGCTACTGAAATTTAAACACAGAACTCTGCAATGCCATTCCTTGAAATCTCTTTTCAAAATACATGTTGGGAAACACTTTCTGCTAGATTTTTCATTTAATGCAAGAGAAATTTTCAAAAATAATTCATTTGGATAGTGGTGCTCTCCCTCAGGTCCACAAGGCTGTGTGCTTGTCTGATTATTGCTGTAATAAGAGCTTTTGTGTGGTTCAATATCACTTAGCATTGGATTTTCAGATCATGACTTAGAGGCAATTACTGTCTACTCCCAGCAAGTTGGAAGCTGAATGCTCTACTCCCTCTGATTATAGCTCCAGAAAGTACATGCCAATAACAAGCTGAGGATTGATTTCATGTTGATTAATACTGGTAGTGAAATACAAAAGGACATCACTCAATGTGCAAGTTCATCAGTCCGTTTATAGCAAACTGGTCTCTTGAAGAACATTCCAAGAAAGCTTCCAAGCATGCCACTATACCCCAGGTGTCCTTTACTGCTAATATGTAATTTAAGTGTAAAATTCAGAACACCACTCCTTGCCCAGTCAGGTGACAGAGGGAGATGTATATGCAATTGATAGTCCTTTCCAACCTAATTTATTCCATGATTCTGTGATATCTTTGAGATTAAAAGTAGTGTCTGCAAGGACAAGAGCAAATGGGGAATGACAAATCCTTACACCCTTTGGAAGAGCTTTTGGAGATCGAGACTTACTTCCCTTGAAGTAAGTTCCCACTTATTATTTTGAGGAAAAGGCATAATAAATAGGAACTAAACTATGATCTGAAGCTAACTATCTCTCTTAATTCAGGACATTTTATCTTTTAAATCTTTTATATTGGTCTTTAAAGTTGGAAAAGTAAGTACCATTGACTAACTGAGTCAAACTATATCTCAGAGAGTTTGGGGACAGCATGGAGAAGAAAAAGGAGACTTTTTCTTGTGTTTAGTTTTTATATGTGAGTATTATATGAATGCATAAAAAGAAAGCTCTGAATTGAATTTTGCCACTATTGCATTGTAGACCTGAGAGCATTGCCCTGAAGCCAGGGAATTCATTTCAGATTGAGCTATCTGTGGCAGAACAGAATCTACATATTAACACTATTAAGCATCTCTTTAACCTGTTCCTTTGTGTTTCTCTGTACTTTGCACCATACTTAACAAATTCAGGGATTTGTCAGGAAGCAGTCCTACATTAGAATTTGTAATAGTGGCACGAAAACCTATCTATTTCATAAAAAGCATAGTAGATTGAAATCTTGTATAATGTTTAGCTTTTCTAGGAGTATTTCTAGTACTTCGACTCATGTATTTATATGCTTAACACCAAACATTGTGCAAATCACAATCCATTTCCTGGCCAGTAGAGATGTATTTAGTTAGACCTTGCTAACCTTTCTTGACTTAGCAACACAAGCCTCTGACAGCTGCAGATACCATGATGTCCTTGTTTCCACATAATGAGGAAAGGCCACAACAGATTTCAAAGCAGGTTATGGACACAAATATATATAATGCATTTGTAACTTTCAGTGACCTACATTTCATACAGCTACATGACAAGTGACCAGCTCAGTCACTTTTCAGAGACAGCTTCAGAGAGTTTGGGTTTGTCTGTTTTGCATATTTCAAATACATGACGGCCAGATGATACAATGCTTTTGTATTCAGCTTTTTAATGGACTGCACTTTTAAGCTTTCTTTCCATAGATTAAGGCTCTGGGAATCCTCTGGACTATGGGAGAAAAGTGGGACACAAGGAGTCCTCTGAAGCTTAATTTTCTGGCTGACTTGGAACATTTGTAATATTAAGGTTAACTCCACAGTTACTTGTGATTTTCTTGCCCTTTGAAGCCTTTTCTGTGGAGTCTGATGGAAGCAAGAGAGCTTTCATAGTTCAAATCTTCATGCTACCTTTTCCCATATACTCACTCTTCTTTACAAACTCTTGTATTTCAGGGTAGAGAAGAACTAGAGTTAGTACAGAGAAGGCCAATCAGTATGACCAAAGCCCATTTAGGAAGAAAGGTTAAATAGAATAGTCCACTGTAGACTGGAATAAAAACAGCTGAGGGAGATCATGTTCAATGTGTAAAGAATCATGAATGATGGGGAGAAAATAGAGGATGCTTATGCAGTGCTTCTCACAGCACAAAAGGTAGGTAGCATCAAAAATCCAAGCAAAAATAAGCTAAAACTGTACAAAAAAGTATTTTCTTTTGTTTGCATTCACCTTGGCTGTGCAACTCACTGCCATGGGGTGGTTGCGCAGGTCAAAAGCATAAAAAATATTCAAAAGGAATTAGATACATTCCCAGAAGAAAAATCTGCCAGGTATTACTGAATACATGAAGATAAAACCCTCAGGAAGTGCCTAGTCTGCAAATTAACAGAAACCTGGAGAGTTTAGCAGAGGAAATGGCACTATACTCTTTCTACCCTTTCTTTAAGAATGCCCAACTAACTTCTGTCAGAAATACACTACTGGGTAAAAACGACCTTGATCTGACCCAGAATAGCTGTTCTGTGTTCCTGATGCCTGCTTCAACTGCCTTGGCAACTCTTCAGGGATGAAAAGATTATGGTAAATTGAAGACAGTTATGGGGATTTTTGGTTTTTGTCAGTCGTTGCAGAAAATATATCTTCAATGAGACCAGAAAGTCTTGTCTTGTATTTCTACCCTGGCATGGATCTGAAGACTTTACATTTGCTTTAACTGTTCTTTACAAATAAATGCTGTGAGGCTCTCCTGAAAAGACAATGCTGAATATATGCTAGCTTTATTTACAGCTCCTACTCCAGAGGCTTTTTCTCCCTAACTGTAATCCCTGAACTGTGCAGCACCGGTGCTTGATGTGCTTTGCAGTGCTTTGCCTTGCTCAGAAAGGTCACATTTTGAAGGGTGCAGAAAGCAGCAACAGCTCAGGAAGGACTTCACTGAGCCCACAGCTCTAGCCTCTGGTAACTTGCTGTGTAATCAGGCAAACAATGACAGATGCCACCCTATCATCAGTGGTGTACTTACAGTCCAGACAACCAAAACTGAAAACAAATCCTGAAAGGGTCTTGCTCATCTGAGTCTTGATGCCCTCTGGGAGAAGGAAAAAAAGGGTACCTCCATCTGCTAAGAGGTGTCACAAAGGTGGTGATGAGCCCATGTTTCAGCTACAGCTCCCTTCACTTCAAGTTTTTTTGCAATTTATCTTTCATAAGGGGAGTTACATGTACAGAGCTTCCTGAGCAAAACAGAGGCCAAGCTTCTTTTGCAAGTGCTAGCCAGTCCAGTCATAGATCCCTATGCTCCTGAGAAGAGTAATTTTGAAAAATTTGGCTAAGCACAATTTTTGAGCCATGGAACCAGGTGGTCTTCCTGTCATTAGAGGGAATTTCTTAGCATTTTGTAATTAAATTTGAAAGAAGTTCTTAGGGACTGGGACGTAGCCCATTTATTTAGTCCACACTTTCCAGCATCTGCAGCATACAACGAGACCTTGACCAAGCATATTGTTAAAATGGCCAAAGCGCAGGTAATACATGAGTGATAATGACTAAAATAAAAGATACGTGATTATCTTGCAGTTGAATGTGCCTTTGTCTCACACTTTTTAATTCTTTCTTATGTTCCCAAAGACTAGAATTGGAGTGCAGGTGTGTGCATGGGCAGTATGGCTTATGCTATCTGAAGAGATTGAAACTAGGACCACATTGCCTTCCTTGCCTTTTAGAAGGCTCAGAGGCATAGAAGCATGGGGATCTTTGAAGTCAAGCAATTGCTGCTTACTAGCCTGGACAGAGAATTGTACTAATACACCTCTATTGTTCCTTGGCTGTGCTCAGAGCTGTGAATGTATCCTGGGATATAAACAGTATTCACAGAATGCAAAAGATCAGTAGCACTGGCACTGCCAGGTGAGAGTTACAAAACACGCTGCTTATCTGCTACTGCACCTCAGTGATATATGACCAGATACCAGATCTGCACAGGAGCCTGCTGACTTCCGCTTGGACCAGGCTTCAGCTGTGCAGGGGATCAACATAACTGACTCCTGGGTAGCCTCTACTGCTGCTGTAGAAGGCTGCTTCAACAGGACAAAGAAATGAGGATTTATGAGCTGTAAGGATGACCATAGAAAGCTTAGTTTTCTCTTCATGGCAGAAGACAGGAGGTTTCATCACCCCTACTCTGTAGCGGGACTTCCAAATATTGTGACATTTTAGGACACTTACCTTGAAAGTGAGTCCAAAGCGCATGATTAAATGTGACCTCCTCCCTAGGCAAAGCTTATTCACTGAGTGACTTCAAGCAGGACATGATTACTATGTATTTATGTGAATACTACAGACAACAGGCTCAAGGACTGACGGACGCCTGTCCATACAGAAATGGAGGGCCTCACGTGAAGTTTCAGCAAGCTGACTCATGGTACTCTGACAAATACACTCAGGAAGAGTCATCATGGCTTACTTGTTTCTCCATCTGCACAATCTTACTGGCAGACCTTAAGACACTCTAGAGACCCTGAACATGACCTTTGTTTCTCACAATCTGATGACATTACTACTGAAAGAAAGTTTTTAGCAGCACAGAATCCATTTTCCTTGAAGACATTGGACAGTGATTGAAACACAAATAAATGCAAACCTTGGGTCAGTGACATCGAACATCTACAAAAAACAATGTAGCTCTGGTGAAGATGCCAGCTGCAAAGGCCTTCCTGTTGAGACTACATAGGAATTAACCAGTGGGTTCATGATGCATATAGCTAGAAATAATCTGAAATTAAAAATTAATTGTTTCATCAGTGGTTCCCTGAAAATAAGCAATTAATTATTTACTACTTCTGGATACATATTTATCTTTTAGTATTCCAGAGGTCCAAATGAACTCTGGCATATAATTTCTACATTAAAAATACCTAAATCACCATCATAGTCCTTTTAGTTGTTTTCCCCCCAAGAAAAATAAAAACAAAACCTTGAAAAGCCAGAAACTGACCCTCATGCTTGTTTCCACTAAGCACAACACAGAATAAAGAGAAAGCACTTGGATGGGAAACAATTCATCGTCACTTCAACTTGAGCCTTGATTTATAGCATCTTAGTGCTCTAAAAATCCCAGCCACTAGCTATTACCAGATTTTTCATTCCAAGGAAGGTGGTAGAGCATGGTCAGAGACAAACTTTGGGGAACTTTCAGTTTCTCAGAGGTTGAAATTGGAAGCTTGATGGTACTTCTGTTAAAGGTTGGGGTTTTTTGGTTAGTTGTGGGGCTTTTTGTTGGTTTTTTTTTTTTTTTTGGTTGGTTGATTTTTTGGTTGGTTGGTTGTTTTTGTTGTTGAGCTTTTTGTTTGTTTGTTAGGTTTTTTAAATCCCTAGTATTGTAGCAATAGGCTACACATCTCCACCTCCAGCGATAACCTATCCACCTCTAGACCTTTCTGGCATCATTGTAAATCCTTTTCTTTTCTGACAGGACTTTTACATTCTGACCTTAAAAGGCAACTATGGATTATGCATTCATTATATCCCTGAACATACGATAAGCCCTTGTAAGTATTTGGATAAGGGACAGCCTTTGAAAGCCCAATATCCTATGGGAAATGCTATGGCTGATTCACCAGGTGCCAATATTCTGCCTGGTAATTCACAACTGGTACTCTTCCAATTAGCAGTAGGAGACATAACCGCTAATACTGCCAGCTGCTACCTGGAATGCCTTTCTTATCTGCTGTCTTTTTCTTTTCGTTGTCTGCTTGTCTTCTTGTCTCTTTTAAGAGAGATTCTGTAAGAAGACAATGACATTCTAACACTCAGTTAACCGATGCAGTCACAAAAAGGGCAAGTAGCATATAGAGATAAGGCAGGGAAACAGCAAACCGAAAAAGGTAGGAGGTTTGGTGGGTAGGAAGCATTCCGGGAGTGAGGAGGGTCTGAGCGGAGTGGCTGCTCTTTCTCCTGGAGGCTGGCTGGCCTGTCCGGAACATTAAGGTGTGCGTTCCTGGGAAGGCACAGACGAGTAGCTTTAAGCCGTGACCTTCTGCATTGGCCAGGTAGAGAGAAAGACGTAGATCTCACAGCCACTTATCTGACCCCACTCATTTCAGGGTATACCCAGCGCCGGCACACACAGCGGTGTGCTGCCCTGCCTCCCTGCGCCCTCCCCGGTGCTGGAGCGCCCGCAGCTCCGCAGGGCTCTGCGGGACACCGGGGTTGCGCTGCGGCAGCGCCGCCGGGAGCGGAGCACCGGGGAGCGGGAACCTGCTCCGCAGGCCCGGACTGCGCTCAGCAGCAGCAGCACTCCCGGCCGGAGCCNCCATGGCGACCCGCCTGCCCGCCTCCCGCGGGGCTGCTGCTGCTGCCGCAGGCACCAGTTCTGGCGGCGCCGCTCAGCTTCGCGGCTCCTCCAACCTCAGCGCCGGGAAGGGAGTCCCTGTGCTCCCACGGGCAGGGCCAGGCCTGGCCCCAGCCCCGCTGCGCCAGCGGGGCCTGCCCGGGGTGGGAGAGGAGGTGGAGGAGGAGGGACTCCGCAGCGGCAACAACTGACGTGTCCCCGCCATGGAGCTCAGCGTGATTCATCAGCGGCGGCGGGGCGGCAGCGGGGGGCCGCGCTCCGCTCCCGCGTAGGCACTGCTGAGGCGGGGGCAGCCCCGGCACCGCTCCACCGCCTGCGCCGCCCGCCTGCTCCCTCCTCCTCCTCTTCCTCGCCGCCTGCTCCTCTTCCCCCGCGGCTAGGTGAGGATCCCGGGGGAGGCAAGATGGAAGAAATCCTGCGAAAGCTGCAGAAGGAGGCGTCGGGGAGCAAGCACAGGGCCATCAAGGAGAGCTGCACCTGGGCCATCGGTAAGGGGCGCGGGTAGCGGCGCTGGGCTGCCCGCGGGGGCGCGGAGCGGGGCAGGAGCCGCCGATGGAGAGGTTTTGTAACGGCGGAGGACGGACACCTCAACAAACTTGTTCCGCGCTGAGCCTCCGGCGGCTGGGAAGGCACCGGAGCGCCTGGGCCGTTCAAAATGCACGGGAGCTCCTCGCTGCTGGAAGGGGCCGTGGCACCTGCTGCCGGTCCCCGAGAGCATCCGTGTCCCTCGCCTTCCTCACCGCCTGGATCTGCTTCGTGGCTCTTGCGAGGCAGATATACGGGTATCCGTAGCTGTCAGTTTCCGTGTATGCTTTGGAGGTGCTTTCTTTTCCATAAACGGCCCCCTCCCTCCGTTAAATCATCGTAAAAAACCATGCAGTACAGTTTTTACGCTAGTTTATGTTCGGGAATCTATTTTAAAAGCTAGAAGTTTTGTTTTACTGGATTCCATGAGCTCTTTTATCCTTGCAATATAGTGATCAATGTAACGAGTTAATCTTTTAAGGGAATACGAGTGTAGGTACATTTCAGCAGCCACCCGTTTTCAGAGATTGTTCGTGGCTTGAAATCTTTTTTGACACTAACAACCTGGAACATTGATCATCAAGACTCTTTACTTAAATCAGCATAACTGGGATAGTTCCAGTTGCTTCAAATTTTTATTTTTCATCCATGCATAGCTACAACATTCTATGGAAGATCAGACCTGTTGCTGTCTTATTACTGGCCTTTCATCTTGATGTTGCATGGGTTGCTTCATTAACTGTTAGTCTTGCACAGCAGCCATGCAAATGTCCTCTATACTGTTCCAGTTTTAGTGTATGTGCTGTCAAAGCACTGATGTGTGAAAGGATACTCTATGCCTTCTCATTGGGCATGCATTGTCCTGACAGATTTATGCAAAGCTTTGGCAGCTTAGAGCAGCAGTGGTTGTTTTTCTGTCAGCTGGAATAGGTGTAAACTTAGGATCATTGGCTCAGAGACGGTAGCCAGATGTATTACTGTGGTTGAACTCTGAAGTTTCTTTTAAAAGCCCTATTGTTTCCTTTAATTATACAGAAACCTTGGATTCTCCTGATGCTGCTCTCAAGATACCTCCATATCAGCTAAGGTAAGGACACAGAATCTTGAATTCTGTAGAGCTTGTGAGTATTCGTAAAATTGAAGCAAAACTTTTGAATTAAAAGTGAAGTAAAGAGATGCAGCCTCCTCCTCTATGTGATTTCTTTGTTTTTTTAGATATACATACCCAGGCTGGTAGTAGGGGATAATTTTCTTACGAGCTCTTTGGCCCTGAATGAAATGTAAGGAAATGTGTCAAAATGGGCATAAGTATGTATCGTGGTGACCCTGGTTAGAAAGGAGGACTGTCTTATGATCTAAAGAGTTTCTTTTCTAAATTTTGTCTTTCAGTATAAGCAGTGATGCTTCTTAGTTTTTCTCAGTGTGCTTGTTTTCTTTTAAATTTAATTCGTACTTTTTACTGAAAATAAACATTCTAGAAACTGAGAAGTGATATCATCATATAGCTAGGACACTGACTAGGAACTAAAATAATACCGTTTCTATGCCTACTTCTTCCTTTAGCCTGCTAGATTATCTTGAGTGAACCTTCTTCCCACCTCCATTTGTACACATAAAAAATGGGAGAGGTGACATGGCCCTCATTTGTCTAGTTATTTAAAATCTCATTTTGGAAATTCTCTTTGTTATGGAGTAAGTAAACAGGCAAAATTATTCCCTGTGCTTTCTGACAGAACCATTGTGAATCCTCAAAAGAACCTAGCAAGTGCACTGTTTAAAACAGAAGCACATTCATTCACACAGCTTAATAGTTAAGATGTGAAATGCTTGGGCTTGCCTTATTAGAGAATGTAATGATTGATAAAAGATTGCATGCATACAAAAAGCACCTCAACAAATTGATGGAAGAAATTGATTTAAATCTATCAGATGTGCAGGTACCCCTTCTTATTTAGAAGTACCTTAATCAGAGATGATCGAGTTTATAAAGGAGTATGTAGGAATGTTGCTGTATGTTGGGCCTGTCCTGTGGTCCTTTTAGATATACACTGTGAGCTGCTGGCAGAGGAGGTACTCTTTTTGCCACAATATTATTCTCCTGAGAATGTTTTTATCACCTCATTATTCCCTGCTGCTCCTTTCAGATAAGCTTTGCAAGGAAAGTTAGGGATTGAAGAGCTAGTTATTCCAGAGCAGTCACCAAATAGGGAAAGAATAGGAGCAGTTCTTTGGCCCCTCTAAAATCCCGTCAGCTGCAGTCCACCAGAGGCCTCAAGTCAAGGGGGGAATGGATGTAGCACAGGTCTGACATGACCAGTGCCAGACACATGCGTTTCCAACACAGGCTGGAAACAGCTGGAGGACTAATTCCCACTAGTTCCATTAGAATTATGTTTACTTGATACTGTGGCTGGAGAAAACTTGGCTCTTCACTTTCCCATTTATCAGCCTCTGTCTTTAATATGGTGTGTGGTCTCTGCTTTTAAGTGCTATTGTCATTCCCTATGAATTAGTTAGCTAGCTGTTGCCACATTTCTTCCTTTCTCGCTTGCCTACTACCTCTTTACACTGGAGGTCTTCCTCCAGTGTCTTAATGATGATTTTTTTTTTGTTGGGGTGTTTTTTCCACTGTAAATTCCTATCTTTTTAAACTAAGCTAATACCTACACAGGTGTAGCTATGATTAAATAAACTCTTAATGTTAGACTTGTCAGTATCAATGCACTCATTTTTACTGGATGTTTTGCACAATGAAAGGTACACAAGAGGATTTGAACAAAAGCTTTTGTTGTGGGGTCCTTGGTAAGGTTCTGCTGCACAACCTTAGGTAGTGTGGGAGATATTTCTAAACTTACTCTTCCGTCTCTGATCAGAAGCTACTGCTGGGCTCCAGATCAGCACACTGGGCAACATCTTGGGCTGGAGTTCACCTGCATGACATGCAAACGAGATAAAAGTTCTTTGCTTGGTATTTGTTAAAGAGCAGAACTGTGCTGGCTTGGTTCCTAACACTGCAAAAGAATAGCCTTCAAAGTAGAGCAACGGCTACGACCAGAAATACAGCCAAGATACAGGATGAAGGCATCCTGGCCATGCTTCTTTTCTGCTTTCGTCTTACATCAGGTGCAATTTGTATCAGCTGCTGTAACACAGAACAGCCTCTGGCTGCTCATCCACTTGGAATCTGAATCTACACTTTTCACTTAAGTTCTTTTTTCTTCTAGAACTAAAGAATGAAGGCTGCTCACAAGAATGAGAATGTGTATACTATATACTTACTTCCTTTTTGCTTATAAAATAAAAAGCCATTTTCTGCTTCTAACACCCCAGTTCTATATGAGTAGAGGTTCTTCTTAATGCTTTTTTTGGTAAAATCATGGTCCTAGTGTGAGAATGGGGAGGACAAGGTATCTCTGCTTTTCATCAGACTTATGACCATTTGAGTTCAAAAGGTTTTTTACATGTATTATATCAGCTACATACTTATTCCCACCGTAGTATTGGGGTAGATTACTTCTGTGTTCTGGCTTGCTCCTGACCTATCCACAGTTTCCTCTCATGTTGGACTTGTGGTACTGAACATGAGGCAGACCACATTTATAATTCTCTGATGTCTGTGCAATTAATTGGAGGCTTTAGCTGTAGCATTTGTATTGGAGCTGATTCCAGCACTTGTCTGGTAGCAGTTTAGGTAGCACATGCCTGCCATGTTTGGGAGCACCTGGGGTACTTTTGCACCAAGGGAGTCCCAGTGACTGGACATTCAGGCTGGAATGTAATTCTTTAATTAGTTTGATAGAGATCTGTTGGGTATGTCTTCAGGGAGCTAGATGAGACTGTTTTTCTCTTCAGCTTTCTTGAATGTTAATTGGACTTATGAATCCAAATCCCAGTTAATGACCTTGCCTATTGATTCTAGTGAGGGGCATTATTTGAATGTCTGACTTCCTAAAGAAATACAAATCTCCGACAAACACGGAGTTTCCCTCTGAGTCTTGTCATCTCTGCCTTGAGATAGGAATAGGTGTGTGATTTTTCAGTACTTTTAATTTATGATCAGAGTATTGGGCAAAGTTTAAAGTGCATCAAGATGGAAATGGCCTTAAGTCAGTTCAGGGCTTTGCTGTAGATGTTCCATGAATTCTTGAGAAGGGAGAGTCACATAACCTATTGGTAACTGGTCTCTTGTTACTTGCCTAGTACAATGATATTTGTCTCTGAATGTGAGTTGTGAAGATTGGATATATACTAAGTGCTTAAGGAGATGGGGTGGCTGACATATAAATAATGAATTAGATAAGAGGAATTGATGTGCTGGTGTTTTAATTGGTGAATTGATCATGTGGAAAATAGCTTAAGAGACTGTAATATTGTCAGCTAGCAAACAGTTGTTTGCTACTCAACTGGTCTACATTCATTTCAGTATTTTCAAAATAGCAAATTCTCCCCTAAGGCCAACAGTATACACTGAGCAAGGCTCTCTTATTGGCATGTTGTGATACAGGCTGAAATATGAGCTATAAAAGGTAACTGAACAGACACAGGAAAATGGGCTTTGAAAAAGGATGTTTGATCAGAGCAGTTTAATGCTCATGAGGATTATCTACATATCAGAGAATAGAGTAAGAGGCTAGACAGCACTTGTCAGTCACATACAGCTTTGAAAAAAGCTTGGGTTTACCAGAGTTTCTTGGAATGCTTTATGTAATTAATTCATGCCTTATAGGCTATGTAAAACTTAGTGAGTTGCTAGCAGCACAGACTTGCTGCTGCAAAGAGGAGGGTGGTTGGGGCTTCTGAAGGAGCTTCTTTTTGGAAGGAATGGGAATTACATGAGGTACTGTTGTCTACGCCTGGCTTTCCTGGCCGTCCTCGACTGAGGCGTCAGCCCCCGAATGCCCAGCAGCTCGGCGGCTTCTTTCCGTGCCGCTCCGGAGCCTGGCGTGGCTGGATCACGCAGAGGTGGGGCTGCCCACAGCGAGGGACCGACGAGGTGCCGATGAAATAAGGCGAAAGAGGCAAAGGGTTGCGGGAGGGGGTTCCCCCGAACTCTCCTTTATTGGGGGAAGGGCGAGGAGATCCGGGAAGGAGAACACCGGGGAGAACAACCGGGGAAAGGTCCCCGTGCAGCCGGTTTTAAGGGGGGATAACAGCCAATGGGGTAAAGGGCAAGGGGAAGGTACAGTGGTCAGGGGTCCAATAAAAACATTTGAGGGAGGGGGACAACAGCTCAGAACCAATGAAACGTCGAACATAACAGAACCCTCTGGAAGAAGGGGTCAGCCCAAGGCTCTGGACACGCCCCTCCTCTGGAACAAGGGGTAGATCTTAGACCCTGGTTCCATCCCCTGAGTCCTCCTCTAATGAGGAGCCTCCTACAGAGGAGGTGGAGCTGGAGCGTGAGGCAGCAGCAACCAGGGTTGGACCTCCCACAAGGTACTATGCCAGAAAGGTTCACTTGAATCACTGTATTGAGTTTGCATGGCCAGGTTTTGGTAGCAGGGGGGCTACAGGGGTGGCTTCTGTGAGAAGCTGCCAGAAGCTTCCCACATGTCCAGCAGAGTCAATGCCAGCTGGCTCCAAGACAGATGTGCCACTGGCCAAGAATAGGCCAGTCAGAAGTGGTGGCAACACTTCTGTGATAACAGATTTAAGAAGAAGAAAAAAAGAAGTTATTGGGCAGATGTAATTGCTTCCAGAGAAGAGCAGAGTGAGAATATATGTAAGAGGAACAAATCTGCAGTCACCATGGTCAGTGAAGAAGGAGAAGGAAGAGGTGCTCCAGGTGCCAGGAGCTGGGATTCCCCAGCAGCCTGTGGTGCAGACCATGGTGAGGCAGCTCTACCCCTGCAGCCCATGGAGGTCCATGAGGATGCAGAGATCCACCTGCAGCCTGTGGAGGAGATGCCTGAGAGGAGGCTGTGAACCTGTGGGAGGCCCATGCTGAAGCAGGCTCCTGGCAGGGACTTGTGGACCCATGGACAGAGGAGCCCATGCTGGAGCAGGTTTCCTGTTAGTACTGCATCCTTGAAGAGGACCCACACTGAAGCAGGCTGTGACTACTTTCCCTAAGCAGTGGCAGGAGGAATGTGTGAGCTAACCATAAACCCCTTTCTCTGTATCCCTGTGTCGCTGGGCAAGAGGAAGGAGGAGTGAGGGGAAGATGTTTTTAAGGGTTTTTTTACTTCTCATTATCCTGCTCTGGTTTTGTTAATAATAAATTCAATTAGTATCTCTAATTTGAGATTGTTTTGCCTGTGGCAGTATCTAGTGAGTGATCTCTCTCTGTTCATATCTCAACCCATGAACCCTTCGTTCTATTTTCTGTCCCCTGTCCAGTTGTGGGGGGGAATGACAGAGTGGCTTAGGTGGGAGCCCGGCATCCAGTCAGGGTTAACCCACTAAAATCCCTCTTGTATTTTACATTGGCTTAAAAAAAAAATGATCAGCACTTCTTGAGATTACAGCTGGAGTTCAGAAGTCAGTGAAGAGCAGGCTCCTGTGTAATAACCAGCTCATGCCCAGTTCTGTCTCTTCCTCTTTGTGTCCCAGCACTAACCATCTTGGTGCTAGCTTTTGAGGGCAGTTTGGGAACTTCGGGGGAGCCAATGCAATGAAGAGCAGTCAGGAACAGAAGTGTGTCTTAAACTTAGCTGAACTCTGAAATACCTGAACTCCTTGCATTTTTTTCTGTAGTCACAGACATTTGGGGATGAAGGTGGTAGGGAGGAATTATTATCTCTGAGGGGTTTAGGGTGTGATTTTAGCATATCTCTTTGTCTTTTTTTTAAACACTTTGTTTCCTGCTCTTGCTGCCATGAACACCTGGAATTAGGTGCTCCTGTGCTTTCTTCCTGGATGTGACTGCTGGATATGTGACTCATGCTGCCTCAACCATTACATGGTTCATATCTGGCATTCAGCAAGAGGATTATGAGTTCCCTGGCAGGCAGCTGGCCAAGAAGAGATTCTAGTGGCAGTGACAGTGTGGATTACTCATGTGCATCTCCCGTGTTGGCAGTTTACAGCCTGAATCCAGACTTTTGGGGGCACTTATGTAATCCATTTGGTGTTTTGGATGGTGTATATGCACTGGTCTTGATTTAAAATGTTGCACTCCCAACTCTAATGTTGAGGAATAGGTGAAGGAAGGAGATCAGTGTTTAGAAAGGCAGTGTGGCACTGTCTGATATAGTATTTGGATCAATCTACATGTTTAATCTGTGATATGTAAATGGCCCTGTTTTTATAGTCTAATGTGCAGGTATTTTTCTCTGCATCTGTTCTGGGACCCCAAAAGACAGAAGTGTTGGAGAGGAAAGGGATGTGTAGGGTCCATTTCCACAGAGCATGTCTGAATTCTTGCTCTCAAGACAAGATTCCAGAAGTGTTTTAAGGCCTCTAGATCTAGGAGTCCTTGAAAACCTGTTGGCTGAGGTTATGACTCTTGAATGTATCGAGCAAGATTTGGCATTGTTATGAAAAAAGTGCATGATTTCTGCATGGTTTCTATTGCTCTTACTTGTGTATTTGAGTGAGGTTTCTCTGATTTTAGTGGTGGGATGTTTTTAATGAGCAATGCTCTATCTGAAACTAACTTTCTGTCTTTCCTGATGTTCTTTGTATTAGTGAACTATAATATTCACTACTGCTTTGAGTCTTTGTTCCTTTTATAGATTCTTCTAAAAATTCATTCTACATTTGTGGCAAAAGCCCACGGTGAACTGGTCTTGCCTGGGCTAAAGTTTATTTTCTTCATGGGAGCTGGTAGAGTGGGAGTGGGGAGCAGGTGGGTTGGGCTGAGGATGAGTTAGTTTTAACTGTTTGGCTGACTTCTAACAACAAATGCAACTGAAATATTGTTCTAAGGGTCTAAGGATAATAATGGGATAGCAGTGTGTGTATTTGTTTTAAACATTTGATCACTTTCAGAGCTTGCAGAGGAGAAGAAAATGAGAACATCATGGGGTTTTTGATAACTACCTTAGAGAATGAAATACGGTTGGGGTGGGAAGAGGGGTGGCACTGAAACAGAGAGGACTGTTTTTCTGCTAAATGATGTTTTACTCTGCTGTGGTCTTTGTGTGATGCTGTGCAAGTCATGACTGTTCTTTGTTTTGGAAATGAAGGGGTGAGTGGGAATAATGAAAGTCTTTTCTCACATTTCCTTTATTTACATTCCATGAAAAGTAATAAAGCTGCAGGGAATTCACCACCTTTCATTTCCTTGAATATTTGTTTGCTTAAGAAATTGAATATGGTTAAGTGCAGGGAGTATAAAATTACGTAATTCATTGCAAACATGGAGATATTTTTAGCAACCATCCCTTAGGTCTGTCAAGATTTAGCACTGAACTGCTGTGAAAGTTGAATGGCATTGCAGATTACAGCATTGACCTTCAAAATGTAACTACTAATGACCAGAAATATACCTCATTCTCCCATTTCTTCATCTGACATCTGTAACTCAAAGCTCTAGTGGAGAAAATAAGGTAATTTGCAGGATGTCCATGCTATAGTACCTCTGTGTCTCTTTTTCTCTTCCCTCAGCCCTAAGTTCTCCCAGCATTATAAAACTTCTCCTGATGGAAGCTTAATTCTCGTAAGACACTGTATTTGTTATTTTCAGTATACTTAAATTTTGAAACAAAAATGCTTTCACTGGACAAATCCTTAGTTTCCCTTCCAGACTTACCAAATATAGGGAAGAGAGGTTTCATTGGATAGTTTGATAAGCTTTCAGAATTGTAGGCTGAGCAAGTCCAGCTTGTCACCTCATCTTCATACTCCAAATTATAATCAACAAAATCACCTAAAGGATATAGATTGCTTTATAATTAAGACCTTGTAAGGTTTAGATGTGTCATCAAGTTCCTTAAGAGCAGAGTTTGTGAGTATGACTTGTTCACAAAGGGCAAATATCTGTGGGGTGGATGTGCTAGGGAGAAAAGTGTTAATGTATCAGAGAGAGATTACACTGGAGCTTTGGAGACTGGAAGCATCTGATTATTTTTTGGCCTTATCTACCATACTTTAATATCATGTAGAATCTTTTGCTGCTTCTCTTCCTCTCCTCACAAGTAAAGGTACACCTTGTGCTTATGGGGTTTTTTGTTCTGTTTTATTTTCATCTTGACAACAGTGTCAGGCTCCTATCTAGGAACTTTGTGTTTCTGTTGAAATCAAGATGTTATTAGCGAGTATAGCAAGGAGGCAAATGACCTTAGAAGTGCTCTCCAGCTGAGTGACTGTGCTGAGCTACTTAATTATGATTGCATGAATTTTGTGGTCTTGGCAGCATTGGATTGGCTGGAAGATTAAATTGTTCACATTCGCCTTTGCCAGGAGTAGAGCTATGCTGCTACTGTAGTGGCAAATTCATTTATCTTGGAAAGTATGTAAATAAAAAAGATTAGAAATACCGTTATGTCACTTCTTTAATACCAAGCAATTTTAAATTGCAATCTCATTCAACATTCCAGGTTGGAAAAAAAAATAAAGTTCTAGCTAAGAAACGGTGTGAAATTACATTTAGGCATTATTCTTTACTTTCTTTTCTCTGTGTCATTAAGCATTCTCTGATAAGTCACTCATACTTCCCTGCAAAGGCAGGCTTATTTAAGCATTGGATGAAGGCTTTATGTCTTGGTTTGAAAAGCAAAAGGATTGAAGAGAAGAAGGAATATATGAAAAAAAAAAAAGGAAGGAAAAAATTAAATACTGAGTTGGATGGAACTCTGAGAGAGAGCTGATGTCAGCAGCTGAGGTGAGAAAATTGGATTTGGAAAGAAAAGGAATGGTAACCTCAAATCAGAGGGAAGAAGCCTTTCCGTTGTACCTGGGTACAAGCAAAGAGTTTTGTCCTCTGTAGGAAGGAAAAGAATGAGATTTTTTTTTTTAAATAAGATACAAGTGGTGAGACAGAAAAATGAAAATGCTTTCAGCCAGAAATTACAATTTCTTTAGTTATTAGTAAAGGTGGAAGTTCACCTTATATGTGAAAGGCAAATCTTTTGACATGGGAAACATGCACACAAGTGTCTCTATGCTTGTGAGTTACTGGAGTAAAATCCTGGCCCTGATGAGGCAAGTCAGCATTTATATCTACATGGTATGGCAACAGTCTCCCAGCTGGCTTTTTTTTTTTTTAGAACCTGTAAACTGTGTCACTGAGTGCTTGTTCATTCTTATGTAGCGCTGTAGCACCAAAGTTGTCTAACGGAGCATAGTTATCTTGTTGTGGCACAGTGTCATAAAGATAATAAGTTGTTTTATTTTTTCTTGAAAAGGGGGGTTCTGAATGGAAGGCTTCAGATTTTCCTTTATCCTATTGCTCTACTATGTCTCTAAGTACTATTGGCAAACTGGTACTTGCATAGAGGTACAAATTTTAGTGCTGGAGGTGTCTATTAAAATCATCTGGTTTGACTTCCTGCATGTGGAGATGGGGGAACTTGCCCTATATTTATGTACTGTGGACTACAAACCTCTCTCTGAGCTTGACTGTAATTCTCTTTGTAAGTGGGATGGTCATAGTTCTGCTGTAATCATTTCTCCAGATTGACAAGGACTTAAAATCTTTGTTCTTCTTGAAGAGCTGTTCCTTGAAAAAGGATGCATTTATTTCCTGTTCTTTGTCCAGGTTTTAAATGCTTCCATTATGAATCCTAAAGTTGTTGGTGTTATCTTTTATCAATGTTCTGTAAACTAGCACAGGATTTATTTTTCTACTTTTATATGTACATGTGTTCATATATACAACACTAGAATTTGTTTTATGTAAATTAAATCATCCCCTTTTGTGCAAGGACAGTATTTGCTTCTGTTTGGTTTACTTAAGAGTAACAGCTGTGGGTACTTCCAGAATTTTGAGAATTCATCTCTACCATTTATTTTCTCATCATGGGCCAACTCTTCAGCTCGAGTAAGCAATGCTAATAATATTACACTGTGCTACTCTGTTCATTTTAAGCAGCCGAGACGGAGAAGATCTTTTCAATTGTCAGTTACTCTGACTGAAAAATGTCAGACTTCAGCTATGACTGTTATCCTGGCTAATAAACGGTGTATCAGAAAACAACAACAGTGGTGAATCAAATTCTTTTCAGTTCTTTGACTGGGCTGTGAATTATTCTATGGAATGCAAATTGCATGCTGATAAGGCCTTGAGGTTCTGAATTTTACTTCTCCTGGGTAATTTTCAGCAGGAAGATAATGCAGACAGCTGTCTTATTTTTAATCTTTAATTTCCAGAAATGGGATTAAAAATAATATGATTATCACCATTTGCATGAAGGGAAAAATGATTCATTTATCATGTCCCTTTCCCTAAGTCAAGGAGGGGAAGGTGGCTGTGAGACTGTGTTCCAGGCACTAACAAACAAGGAGTTAAGATTAGGCAATGTCCTATCTTCATTCCAGTTTTTATCATGAGAGTGAATTAATGAGCCATTATTTTTTTCTCATTAAAAGCCTTTTTGTCATTAAAATGAGAATAGAAAGATTTTTATGATCTCTCTACTTACAATAGTAATTTGTCTTGCTCTGACCTTTCTGGCAGTCTGTTTTGGCTGACCCGTCATAGCATCCGTTATTCCAGACCTGCAGGGAAGGGGTAGGTTGATGAGCCACAGCAAGCTCGGACAACTAGAAAGGTCACTGTAACATAGAGTGCTGAATATAAAGGCTGTTTATGTTCTCTTAACTCATTCTGCAGTTGGCAAAGTTTGCAGTCATGGAGTGGGGTAGCTCAGGAGGGATAGCCTGTGCTCTGGGAGGTACAGGTCCTGGATTATGTACTTGGCTCTGTCTCTGAGCTTTTTGCTTGCCCTGGCAGGTGGCTTCCCTCTTCCAAGTCAAAGGAGTTCCCTTCCTTTCATTCTCCCTCTGTGTTGTACATGATTTGTTTCAATCAGGGTTAATATTTGTGCCTCAAACTGTATATGTATGTATGTCCACATCAGCATACCACAGTATGGATACTTAAGAGTTTCAGTGTGAAACTACTTTCTATACATTATGTAAACAGAGAATGTTCTTAAACATGTTTTGAAGTATATTGTTGTTCACCAGCTTATTCTGAGAACTTCACTGAGAACTTGTGTAGAATGTCTAACGTGTGGCACTACAAAACCTGCATGAATTGTTACTTAACAGTATAGAACTGCAGACAGTGCAGCAAGCAATGAGATCTTATGGTGGGGGACTGCTCAAAACAGGGTGGAATTATAAAAGGGCCGCAGGGTACAAGAGGAAACCTCATTCCTGTACTTCATTGCACTCAAATCCATTGAGCTAATTCTGGTCTGCATTCCCTCTTGTGCAGCCTTATTAAATCCAGTTCTTAAGACCTTAGAAGGGACTGACTGTGTTAATTTACATCATTCTCTCCCGTTCTGCCTGAGGATTATCTGCCATGTCCTTCTGTGTTCTCATGCTATCAGATAATGCATTTAAATGGCAGGTTGAACTGAAGTGTGCAAGGTGCTCAAGCTAATCAAACTTTGTAAGATATCACTGCAGGTGTTTTATAGCTGTAGCACAGAAATGCTAAAGATTTAATTGACTGAGTGTGTAACAAGAACAGGAAATGACACAATGGCAATTCATTTTCTCCAAGAATATGGTGGGAACACAGTCTGCAGCAACCTTAATTAGATTTTCAGTTAAACATTTTTAGCAAGGATGGGAAGTTCAGCTAATTGAATCTGTTCTAATTTCCATCCTCCTGTTTGTCGTTTTTTGCTCTTCTTTCTGGGACATATCTCAAAACTCTCATTGTTCTCTGCTCGTTGCAGTATGTGATGACAGATGGTAGGCAACATGCTGATGTGCGGGGTAGCTACACATAAGCCATAGGAGTTCCCACCTGTCTTCATTATCATGAAACTGAACTGGATCCACTCCAGTGACTTACGACTTTCTTCATTTTCCCATCTCCTCCAACTCTTCATCCATATTAATGTGAAAATAAGTTTGTTCTGTATTAATAATGTTCAAAATGTTTATATGCTGTTACAAAAATCTGTAGAAAGTCTAAAAAAAATGCGGTGTTCTGCCCAGAAGAGATGCAGGTCCACATAGTCATCAGTTTTTAGCGTACTTCAGTTAGTGCTATACACAGTAGTAATTTTCTTCCTTCTTTTTCTCCTGTCTGTGTCTGGCTGGTTGAGTACCAGTTAATGCACAAGTACCTTGTCTTGGCACCTGTTGATCTGCTGATTTCAAATGTGAGTTCTGCCCCAGAGGGTGATAGTGAAAACTTCTTTAAAAGAGGGTGTATAACAAAGTCACCATGTAAAAGTTAGCACTTAAAGGTGCTTTCTGGATTAGAGACATATTGCTGTGGCACCTCGCTCTCACAGTCTATCTGCATGCTGTATATGTTCCCAGGTCCAGAGAAAACTGGCATTGGATACATAGGTGATAGCCAGCTCTGTACTGGCTAGGAGATTGCTGTCTAAACCATGGAGTAGATGTTTTGGCAGCTTCTGTAGGTCTGGATTGTATGACACTCGTATGAGGAAGTATTTCGTAGATGTTCTGTAGTTTTGGATGCTACGCTCACAGGTATCAAGAGTCCTTCTAGTTAAATTGATTCCAGAAACATTCAAGAAAGGAGCTTCTGAGAAATTTGGGCTTCATGCCTGCCTGTTTCTCAGAATATGCTAAATGGAGCAAATGGTTAGCTTTTAGTTAGAAACCTGTTTTAAGATACACATGTAGTCTGCTTCCAGTTCTTTAGAGTTCATGTTTCTTTTAGAAAGCTTCTTGTAGCGTTATGCCAAAGGGCCTTTTACAAGTTCCCATAACCTGTGAAGAAGGTGAAAATTAAGACCTGCAGATTCTCAAGGATCTTTGCCAATCACGGAGGTTTGCTGTATTGCTTAACTGGGCCGTGCTTGTGACTCTCAAGTCTTTAATTTGTCATTAAAGGAAGGGGATGCATTTCAAAGAGCAAACAGAAGATTTATGCCCTTTGGGGTAGCTTGTGATTTGTGGTTTTTTGGGGAAAAGTGGAGAGAAAGGAATAATAGCTGAACAAACCTAAAAGAGAGTTGATTTTCAGAGGGGAAAAGCAGTCCCCTCTGCAAGCAGGATCCACTGGATAAGTTATAAGCTCCCCAAAGGTAAATAGCTGGTGCTCAGTAATCTTCATTTACATTTTTTTTTTTTTTTTTTTTTTTTTAAAGTTCAGGTTGTAGACTGCTAGTTTTAGAGAGAAGCTGGTAGGTTATGGGCAGACTGTGCATGACTTTAGGTATCTTTGACAATGCCTCTGAAACTCCAGTAATCACTATTGCTCTAGCCTCGGGCTTCTCCTTAACGAGTTGTGAAGGAAGGATTATTGGTTTCCATCCGGGTAAGAAGAGACTCAGCTAGTTGTTTTCTTCTTAGCTTGCACACATTTTTCTCCATGGGGAGGAAATTAGTGTGATTCCAGAAGGACTCCTTGGGGTGCAGTGCAGACAGTTTGAGTACTGAGACTCCTAAGGGCTGGCACAAATGGTTGGCCATAAGCAAATATGTCTACACAAATGCAAAAAATAGGCTCAATATACAGATAAGTGCCTATTATGGTATGTAACCTAATGAAGTACAAACCTTCAGGGAGCTGCAGTTGGGCATGGGCTGAGTATCTCTGATCAGAAATTAGTTTCCTGCCAACTAGCAGGATTTGCTTAAAGGGCTTGTGGTTGGTAGGTGTTCATCAGATGCTGCAGCCTTTCTCTGATATGGAGCAAGGAGTGAAGAGACAAGTCACAGCTCTGGACACTGATTTGATCACCAAATTAAATAAATTCAGTATCTAAGCACTGAATCAAAAGCATCTAAAATAATATCCTATTTAATAGTTCATATTAATGTTAAAATTGTGTTATTCTGTAATCGAAGTACACCTAAGTCATAGTTGTACCACATGCTAATTCAGATGTAAACCAAAATCAGCGTTCATTTGCATTAGTCTACACCATTTATAATTGGAGGGAGCTAAGATGACAGGGCACATTGTACTGTAGAGGATGCCATAGACCAAAAATCAACTAACAGAAAGTGGATTATGAAACTACTTTTCTGGAAACTTGAATATTAAACAGAAGGTAAGTGACTAAAGTGTAATGCTCAACATGCTGAGTTGAAATACCACTAGTGAGTTGTGAATCCGTCCTTCTTTATGCTTTGCATGTTCATGCATGCATACAGAGGGCTAACAGTTGTGAAGTATATTGTAAAATTTCAATTAAAAGGCCATTCTTAGCAGTGTGTGAAGAAATATGCCAGCTTTCTTTAGAGGACAGAAGTGCTTCACAGAATTGGGAAATCATCTTTGATTGCTGTATGCAAGCATGATCTTTCTGAAACTGATACAGCCGTTCTAGAATGTTAGTTGAATACTAATTTTTAGTTGTGTTGTTCTCTCTCACTTTTTTTCTTTTTTTTTT
>VZRN01005097.1:251213-323989 GCA_013397935.1 Dasyornis broadbenti
TTTTGTAAATTTTCCCCAGGGAGAAGTGTCTCCTTCCTCTTCAACTGGCTCTGGAATCAAAGAGCATGAAGCTGGCCCAACAGGCTCTAGCAGGAATGCAGGTATGGCTTTAGAGTTGGAGAGTGTTGGCAGGCAGTGGGTATCAAGGAAATCTAGGCCTTTCTTTTGAAAAGTACTACAGAAAAAGTGTCTGTCCTCCAGTGAACCTAACAATAGCATTCGTGTTTCTGTAACAGTGTTCAGAAGTTAGGATATGAGTAAAGTCTGGTGATTTGGTAGAAGCTAAAAATGTTTGCAGATAGGTGAGAGTCCCTGGATTTCAGCTCTGAAATGTAGATATACTCTTCCTTCTGGGCCCTGTGCTACTCCCAGAAAGTTTGCCACTGCTAAGCATCTTAAAAATTAAGCTAAGTCTTGCTGTTTTCTTTGATTAGAGGAGGGGACAGCAGTACTTGGAAGATGGAGATGTTAATAAAGGATCTGGGAGCTGTGTTCTTTATGTGTGGGCTCTTTTCTGGGTATTTTGTACACTGAAAATGGTAGAAGTAGCATCTGATTTGGAAGACTATGAAATTGCAAAAAAAACAGTGCAGCACAAGCAACAAAAAGACTCTCCTGGGTTTGACAGTATACAAACTAAAGCAGTTTACTGTTCTTTTAATTGGACAAATGAGTATGAATCAGTAAATACTTATTACTAGGGGGATGCTAGTTGTGGAAAAGACTGGCATACTGCTGGGGTGTAAAATCTATTTTCCAAAAATAAATTTTTCCCTTAGAGGGCAAGAATGAAGTTGTTCTGGTAATATAAGGATGTAAGTGGATCGTTCAAATTCACTTAATCCAGCATATGAAGTGTCAGACTCTTAGTTAGAGAGCACCTCATATTGAGGCACAATGTAGTTGTAGAAGGGAAGGGCTACTAAGATGACAAAGGGACTGGAGTATGTCTCTTATGAGGAAGGGCTGAGAGCTGCTACTGCTTAGACAGGAAAAGCGATCCCTCCAAGGGTGGAGACACCACAGCCTCCCTGGACAACCTGTGCTTGATCACCCTTACAGTAAATTTTTTCCTGGTGTTCAGAGGAAACCTTCTGTGTTCCAGTTTGTGCCTATAGCTTTTTGTTCTGTCAGTGGGCACCACTGAAGAGTTCCTGTCTGCTCTTTGCAAACGCTCTTCAGATATTTATAAATGGGGATGAGATCCTTCCTGAGCCTTCTCTTCTCCAGTCTAAACAGTCGTAGCTCTCAGCCTTTCCTCATAAGAGAGGTGCTCCAGTCCCTTTGTCATCTTAGCAGACCTTCTTTGGACTCTCTCCAACAACTTCATATCTCCCATACTGAACTAAACATTCCTCTTTATATAGAAACCCCATTATTCTCTTTGCAGTTTGAGTTAAATCTCATCAGGCTGTACAGTGCTAAAACACTTGATATTCTGTTTTGTGGGAAATGGTTTAAAATGTTGTGGAATAACCCTAGCTGGCAGTTCAGCCTTACGAACTCACTCCTTCCCTTTCAGAGGTATGGGAGAGAGAATGAAAAGGGTAAAAGTGAGAAAAATTGTGACTAAGACAAAGTTTAATAGCGAAAGCAAAGCTGCATATGCAAGTAAAAGAATATGTGCAATTCATTCACCACTTCCCACTGAACAGCAAGTGTTCAGCCATCTCTAGGAAAGCAGGGCTCCATCACGGGTAACACTTATGTCCGAAGACAAATAAATGCCTTAACTCTGAATGTCTCTGTCCCCTCCACTTCCTCCTTCTTTGCGCAGCTGTTGTTGCTGAGCACAGTGTCATATGGTTTGGGATATCCCTTTGGTCACGTTGGGGTCAGCTGTCCCAGCTGTGTCCCCTGCCAAACTCTTCTGCACCCCTGGTCTACTTGCTGGGGAAGCAGTCTAACAAACAGAAGGCCTTGATGCTGTGTAAGCTCTGCTCAGCAATAGAAAAACGTGGGTGTGTTATCAGTGCTGTTTTGGTCACATATCCAAAACACAGTACTCTTTGAGCTCCTATGAAGAAAATTAACACTATCCCAGCCAAAACCAATACAAGCATAGAAAATAAGAAGTAGGAATGAACCAGTGAAATGTGCTACAGGGCTGAAGCTGAGGAGGAGCATCAGTACAAAAGTGATGCAGAATGTACAGGGGGAAGTGGGCTGCTCAAAGTCTGTACCAGGACAGAGCAAGGTTGTGTTCCTGGGAACTAAGATAAGCTAGTTTTGCTCTGCAGTGGGACCTTTTGAGGAGAAGACTTGTGTGAATACATCTATTGCAGGATGTCTGCACAAGAGGCACCCATGAAGGTGGTTATAGATTAAGTGGAAGAGGCATTTCTGGTAGAACTCCAAGGAAATGGTGCCATTGATGATGTATGGAGAGTCTTCATCTGAGGACTTCATTGTATCCATTAATAGTCAACTTCTGAATGATTCAAAACAAGTCAGTGATCAGAAGTGCCATCTCCACAGCACTTGTGCTCTGCACACTATTGGAGTAATTGGGACAATAGCTGACTGTCTCCTCTTGGGCAAGGGTTGTGATAGCACTGGTTTATTGCCAGGATACCAGCCTGAGTGGGTTTTTAAAATTTGTCGTTGTTGTTTGAATCTGGGGGGCTGCAAAGGTTCCAGTCTCTCCCAGCTTCTAAAATACTTAGAGATTTTGCTGAGGACATTATTTGAAGTGATTTATCAGTTACTGATGTCTGCTTTCTTCTGGACACTGGAAAAGTGGGATGGGGAAAGTTGATCATGGAATGGCAGCTGACATGACACAGATCTCCCAGTTTTTCTGTTTTTCTTGTATTTTATATTATTGGATTAATTTGAAATTTTTACACAGAAGCCTAACCAACCTAGTACCAATCTCTAATAGGTTTAGGTGCAGTACTTTGCAGAGGCAGTTTTTGTCTCAATGTGTACATTGCCATTTTCTCTCTGCAGAAGCTGCTATCTGACGAGAGGTTTGTATCCGTGGAAACAGACTCAGATGAGAAACAGTTGCTTAATCAGATGCTGAATGCTGTCAAAGTGACTCCTTCGCTCAATGAAGACCTGCAAGTTGAAGTGATGAAGGTTAGTGTTTCACACACATCAGTGCTTGCAGCAGAGGCTGCATGACTGAATGCTGGAGTTAGCAAATAAATTAGCTGTTGCCTTGAAAAATCTCCATTTTAGGGAAGTATTTGATTCCCTTTTCCTGCTGGTGGATGTCAGTTTTCATTTCTATTTTGTGTTTTCTTGGATTAAATAGGAGATATTATATTATGAGTCAGTATACCGGTGGATCCAGTTTTAGCAAACTTAAGCAGGACAATCAGTTTCCTCCATGGGAGGGCACATATAAATTACGTGTAGATGTGGAAGTTTGCTATTGAGCTTTAGTGGTCATGAGGTGAGCAGTGCACGCTTGTAATTTTGTATTGTGTGTGCATAGGTGCTTTGTAATTTGTTAGCTGTATTTTCTCTTTGTAAAATGCTACTGATGGAGCATGTTTTGTTTAGGCACCAAAATGTCCCTGGACCAGTACATAAGGAAAGTTACTGGTTTTTTTATTCTGTCAGAACTTCCTTTTCTAGAAATACTCTAGCATTCTCCTGTGTGTATGCTAGGAGGCTCAACTGCCAGGAGGTACTGTTTTGGAGTGGAGGCAATACCAGAATTCCTTGCCCTGTGATCAGGATGGTGGTATGACTTAGAAGTCACTTTTTTATATCAGTATTGGCAATACCTGTGTTATTTGTACAAAGGAAGATGAGAGTGGACAATTTTCAGACATTTGGGTGTAAACTTTGTGCTGCAGGGTTTGTCGTGCTATAGCTGATCATTGGTCGAAACCATTTTGGAAAAACCTGGTAGTCCATTTTGCACTTTCATTATACCTAGTTGTCTTGGTTTGGAAGACAGGCGTTTGCTAAGGCAGGTGGAAAACTGCCTTACAGGATATGACCCTCTCTCCGAATTGTTGTAAGGTCGAAATCAAAGGCTCTCAGGCAGAGATATGGGAAAAGGAATAACAGTTTTTACTCGTATCTATAACGAGGGAACAAGCAACAATAACAGTAGCAACAACAAATAAACCAAGCAGATACCCGGTGGCAGCTTTCTCTAAGCAGCCAGACACCGCCCCTCCCCTTTGGTACAGTTACGGTCACGGCTGGCAGGAGTGCTGTGACGTGAGCTCAGCTCCTCGGTGATGGCAGACGGAGCTGAGGGCGAGGCGGCCGCACGGCGAGCGGAGCTGCAGCAGGGAATCCCAGGGCAGCAAACCGGGCGGCAGAGCCCGTCGAGCCGGCGAACAAAAGGGCAGCAGAGACTTCAGCAAGGAAGGAAAAACCCAGCAGCGCTGAGCTCCCGCGGCAGCAGCGAAGGGAAAAGAAGAAAACAGCAGCTGTCTCCTCCAAGTCCCAGGGACAAGTGTGTCTCTGCCCACAGCCAGCCACCTTTTTCTTCTCTCGCCACACCTGGCTATGTTTTTAGTCTCTTAAGTGCGTCTTTGTCCCTTATGTACTCAGTCGTTATCTCTTAGGTACCCAATCGTTGTCTCTTAAGTACCGTCGTTAAGGCTCGTTAAAGTCTCTCTAGCCACAGGATGGAAAAATTCCCAACCTCCAACACTAGTACTGATTGATATCTTTGGATCTACTCCTTGACCGTCCTTTACTTCTAAGTGCATAGATTAGTTATTTTGTTTCTTCCACGTGACATTTTTGGTCTAATGAATATGTGTTATCCACTCTGAAACTGCTCTGTACTAGCTGTTCTCTTTACCACTGGAGGTGACCATCTGGGTGGAATATGCACAGTGTCAGAACGTGCAGAGGGGTGAACCTAGCAAAAAAAAGGGAGTGGTATTTGTATGGACTGTTACCTGTTTTATGGGAGCAGGCTTCTGCCTCAGGCTTAACTGGTGGCACCCAGATCTGCATTCCTAGCCCAGCATGCCTCTGTCCTGCCTCTTTTGTCTCTGCAGAGGGAAAGGGAAGGAGTTTAGCAACAGTACTGAATCGACAGGTCCCTCTTGGAATGCAGTAATTTTTTGCAAGTTGCTTTTTTTTACAGTCTTGGATGTTACAGATTCAGAATCTGCATGCACAGTTTCTTTGAAAGCCTTAATGTGCATCTGCAAGCAAAGCCCCCACACTAAGAAGAATGTGAACACTGTATTTTGCTACAGTTCTCAGTAAATATCTTCTCAAGTTCTCTTGATATGTGAGAAGCAAAAAAAACCAAACCAATAGTTTCAAAACATCAAACTACAGAAAACCCAAGCCAAAACCTTGTATTTTTGTATCCTTTTTTTTTTTTAAATTAGAAAAGCATGTTCAGTTCCAGTTTAAGCGCAAAAGAGAACATATTCTTAATTTCACTGAGTGAAATTTTGGTGTGCAAATCCTTTTGTGAGTGAATTATGTGTATGGTAAAAATCAGGCTACAATTTCAACTTTACAGTCTGAGAACAAAACAAAATTCTATTTTGATTTAAATATTTCGAGAACCAGAGGGCCAAAACATATTGTAATCAGGACAGTTCATACTCAGAGACGTTAGATCTGAGCCTTGCCTGACAGTCAGATCAAGTAGACACCTCTTTAGATTGTAGTGTGAAGATTACAGATGCCATTGCTACACTTGAAAATTATGTTAGCTAACCCAGGCCTCATGGATGGCTAAAGCCTTTGAGGGGAAGGAGGGAGATTTCTAGTAGCTGGTCTCAGCAATGTGTTTATATCCCTGGATCTACTAAAATGTGTCCTCAAGGCAGCCTGTGGTTGTACGTTAGACTGTGTTGTTCCATCTGTAGGAGATAAAATAACATCTAGTGCAGATATTAGACGCTCCTGAGTGTGAGCAGGTTTGTGTGAAACTGTCAGCTGTGGTGCCAGCCTAGTGCTTTGTGACTCACTGCACAGTTGCACCAGTCTCAGAGGTATTAAGGATGCAACCATCAAAGATTACACAAAAACTTTTAGTCATGCAAAACCAGTGTGAAAGTAGACAGGCAGGAGTACAGAGTTCGCTGTAGGTTGCTGGCGTGTAAGCTCCTTAATCATTTAAATGCGTTTGGGGTTTTATTTTTTTAAATCCTATCTAAAATATCTCCTGTTGTTCCCAGTAAGAGTATACTAGAAATTCACATTTCACATACTATCCAAAAAAATGTTTTGAATATTTATGTTAATGATTTGTTGTGACCCACCTGTATTACAGATTGAAGTGTGAAGGGATTTGATTAGCTTAGGAGAGCATTCTGTAAAGCGTTTTGCATTCAGACGACTGCAAGCTGGAATTGGCAGTGAAAGGAACAACCCAGGAATGAGGTGTAAGAGCAGTTAGTTGCCTTGCTTCACACACTTTTGGCCCTGTCAGATATTATCGGAAAGGGCCATCCTTAGACAGGAATAGAATAGAGTAGTTGTAATGGTTGCTGTAAATAAGTGGAGAGGAGTGCTAGCTGGATCTCCTCTGGCACTGAAAAAGAGCAAACAGTTGGGGCCACTGTTGTAAAAATGGAAGGGCATTGACTAATTTATGGCTAGGTACCAACTCCTTCTGATTTTTAAGGGTGAGTGTCATGGCATAGTCTGCAGATTGCCAGACTGAGGATCACAAAACCAACACTCTGACAGCATTCAGATTTAAGGGCTAGGGCTGGGGACTGTGCTGGACTACACCCTTGGCAGCCAGGGAAGATTTGTGCTGCCCAAATGCAACTGTCAAGATGAACTCAAAGCCTTCAACACTCACCTTATCTCTCATCTGTACTAGGTGAGGTACCTCCTACCTTTGAGTAAACTTGGCTTGTCTCTCTGCTTCCTCTGAATACCGGTTGGAGATTGCACCTTTGTCTTAGGTGTTTCATATAGAGTCATTATGTGGGGAAATTCCTTGCTTGAATTGCCAGAATAGAAGTGATACTCTGAAGTCCTTGTTTGTTTATCTTACAGGACACCCTTAAAACTGCTAACCACTGCGTAATCCTTATGCCAACAGCACTTTTCTGCCAAAAACAGGGCAGTGGTCTTTTCAGTGAGGAAGGGGAAAGGCTGTGGTTTCTCGTTGGCATGAGTGGGCATGTATAACAAACACAGATGTACTAACTGGATTTGATTTCCCACATGCCAAAGCAAGCTGTCTGGGGTGTATACATTTTGGATTCAGACTTCTATGTTACTTAACTGCTGAGCCAAATATTTCACTAAAATATCTCAGTGACTACCTAGTCTGTGGATTCTCTGTATCTCTGCTGTGTTTTATGGCACAGCATAGGGTTAGGGTTAGGGTTTTTTATAATACTAATTTTATAGTATTTTCACTCTGGGCACTAAACTGAGATTATTACGAGCTTTAATTTATATTAAAAGATACTGAGAAACCAGAAAACTCAGAAAGTGTGACTAGAGGAAACAGTGTATCTGACACAAGGCCACTTTAGTATTCGCCTTTGCAGTTGTCATTATACGTTGCTGCAAGACTGAAAAGCCTTCTAATACATATATTACCAGCTTGTGTTTTTACTGATTTTTTTTTTTTTTTTTTTTTTTTTTTTTTTTTTTTTTTTTTTTTTTTTTTAACTGGCTGTACCAGTGGAAGGGAAGAATCACACAGTCATACAGTACCTTGCTGATGATTTTGTAGTACATCAATAACTTAACTGCAGTTTCAAACAGAATAATTAAATATTTATACTTTTATATTTAGAATATTCATGTAGGAAGGAAGGGATATATTGATTGCTAGTCAAATTCAATGTTTTATCAGTGGGATACCAAAGTGACTCACTGCTCTAGTTCTACAGTTGCAGATGTATAGAAAAAATCAGGGGGGCAGTAATTTAGCACTTTCCTTCAATGAACACGATCGTGCAATAGAGCTGGCCCAGAAGTAGGAGAAATTTTGTTGTGTGACATGGAGCCATGTTATAGTTGAGTGAAATGCAAGGGTATATCTCATGCTGAGGAGTGGGGACATTTTGTTGACATTAAGGACTAGACTACCAAGCTGTAGATAGTCTGCAGTAGAAAGGGGATATGTTCTGGATTGAAGATTAATACCTGCTTTTGAGTTCAGGTGTGGAGTCAAAGGATCCTGATTTTTTTTTTTCCCCCCAGCTTGATACTTTTTAATTCTGGCTTCAGGTGTTTTTTAAAATGGCTGAAGTACTTCTACTTTGTGCAGTTAGACCTTTGCTTGAAGGAACACATATAGTATTGACAAAAGCACTATCAGATATTGTCAGATCAGCAGTGGAAAAGGAAACTAGGAGACTAATCTATAGCTGAGCCTCTGGATTGCAGTCCCAGCCTCAACAATTCTGTGATTTTTACCTTCTCTCTTTGAGTTTTTGGTAATTTTTCATCACCTGACCTGACCCTAAAATGATATCCTTCCAGGAAAGGCTCCTGGAAGAACTAGAATTAGCCTTTGAATATAACTATGGCACTGAAGCAGCTGAAAGCAAATATTAAGGAAGTGGGAAGTATGGAAGGAATCCTAAACAGCAGCGACACCTTTTTTTTTTTCTCTTCTTTTTTTTTTTGTTTATTTCTTTTTACTTTATTCTCACTCATGTTATGGTCATGTTCATTTATGAGTTGACCACCTTCTTAATAATGCAGTACTTTTCTCTAACTGTGATAACATTATTCTCAGATAACAATAAAAAAATGTTTTATGAAGAATTGCAAATCAGTAGATGAATCCTCACAAACAAGTTCTCCAGATAAACCAGATACACAGAAACAAGTTCTCCAAATAAACCAGATACACTGTAATATAATGGGTACTGAAGTAAAAAATGTTGCTCTTAGCAAAAAAGACAAGATTGATTCTGTAAAATTTCCCTTTCTACTCCATCCTTTTATTTTCTTCAGTCACAGAGACAGCCTTGTCATATAATTCAGTGCATATCAGTTCAGTCTGTGTCAAGATTTCCCGAGAAATTTAGAGCTTGCAGGACAGAAATTTTCAAGCAACAAAGAGAATAATGACCTCTTGTGAAAGAAACTCAGTTTTTGATTTTGATGTTTTTTCAAATACTTATTCTTTATTTCACTGTTATAATTAATGGTGTTATGACATGCTGGACATGTCGTGTACTATGTTTTGTCAGTGAAGATTCCAAACTTTGTTTCTTATTACTTCTGAGAAGACTTCACATAGTTCAGTTGCAGCTACTTTATTTGTGGTGGGTTTTGAATAGACCTGAGGATTGCTTTGAAACCAAAAAATAATCTTCCAAAGTGGCTATAGAGGGAAGACTCTTCTAGTTCCCATTGTTTACCTATTGTCCATGGCAAACAGCAGTTTCATTTAGGAAAGATTGGTTTATTCCCAGTGACTCCAACTTGCATTTGTTAGTAGATTAGGTGTGTTTCTTCCTGATGGGCAAATTTTTTACGATTTTTCTTTTGTAGGCTTTCAGTGAGGAGTCAGCCAGAAGTCTTTTTAATCTGTGAATGAGGTTTAATGAACCCTTGCTAAATCTGCTGTGTCAAAGCAATCTTTTCTCTTTGTCTTTTCACTGATCCATTAATACAGGATTTGGGAACTCTCCAGTAATAATAGTAGACAGCTCTTTTTGTGATTTCAGTTTTCATTTTGGATATATTCAGAACTGAAATCTGACTTAGAGTTCCATGGTAACACTTAGCTTGTGTGAGGAAAGACTGTCTTTAGGTTGGGTATTAGCAACTGTTCTTTCCAAGATTGCTACCATAACGCTTTAAAGTTGCAAAGTGATTCTTTGAGTGCCAAGAGTCATCTCCTATTTTTAATTAGTTTATATTCTATAGTAACTAATTTAATTGATAGGGCTCCAGTTATGGTGTCAAATTAGTCACTTGAGAAGGTCACTATTGAAAATCTACAGGAAGTCATATAAAGTTTAGCAAAAAAATAACAATTTTATAACAATTATAGTTGACCTGGTTTAGGTTCTGTACAACCATGTTGTTACAGGTTCAGCGAGGTAGTCCTGATTTAGTGCAAATGTTGAATGAAGCTGGACTGTGCTTGACCAACCAAGCAAAACTTATGGTTAACTTTTTCAGAAAACTTGTCAAGAACTTTGTTGCTGCTGAACAGGTCTTTGGCCCTTCAAGGCAGAGAACAACTTACGTGTTTGTAAAGTGGCTCCAAAGTGTTTGATCCAAAATTGACATAACACAACTATACAATCTCAGTCTCTGTAGATGATTATATTCTACTTAATTTTCTTGAATACTAGTAAATGAGGTGATCACTGTAATAAACTCTCACAGATACATATCTTTTCGTTGTTTTAAGGTTAATGTTTATGAAATCTCTTTTTCCACATACAGTGTGGTTATGCTTAGTAGAATATAATTTTCAACTGTTCTGCTTTGTCTTGAACTGTAAAATCAAATGGAGGACTGAAACAACTTGGATTTAAAGGTATATGTGAACTGTGTTATTCCCTGCTTCTTTGAGGCACAGCATATATAATAGTTTTATATAGAAATAAAGACAGTGATTTCAGTGCCCATTAAAAAGAAGAATTCATTGGTGCAACAGTGAAAATATAACTGCTCAATGGAGATGGAGAGGAGATACTGTTATTATCAGGATGGGAAACAGCAACCCAATTGATGATACGTGCTATTTCTCTATGCATTTTAATTTAATACAGAATTAGAGAATAAGAGAACATTTTTTCCTCTCAGTGTATTTTACGCACTGCATTATTGCAAACGTTTTTCAATAGCCCTTGCAATATAAATTGCAGTACAGTCATCTTCTGAGCAGTGATGATTATGCTTTGAATAAAGTAAAAATAAAAACAATTATTTCACTTCAGTTGCCTACTTTAATTCAGAACTGCCTTTAAATTTATATTAATAAGAAAAAAATTAAAATTACTGAAAATTTGTAGAAGAGAGTTTTGTCTGAATGTGCATTAGTTCTTGTAATAGTGGTGTCTGGTATGACGCGTCCTAAGCAATAACTGATTTTTGTCCAGTCCATAATTCAAAGGTGTTTTGGCATCTGCTCTGTTAAAGAGGGGATTCTGTAAAGACTTACACAATATCATGCGAATAAGATTCTTTTCTAAGATCAGTCCTGCTGAGAAATGCTAGATAGAGTTCCTAGTGCTTAGCCTTTTAAAAGTTAAATTTTTGTAATGTAGGACAACTACAAATCCAGACTCTCTTGGGTTTTCTTGTCTCATTTTACTTCTTTATGGTTATTTTTAAAAGTCATTTTATCCATGTGCTTAGTTATAAGTAACCCGGTTAATTTCAATGGATTGAGTGACCTACCTTGTGTGCTTCAAGATAAGCTCATCCTTTCCTGAGTTAATTAGAACCATGGTAAACGCCTAGTACTGTGATTAAAGAACTCCCCTGGTTCTTAGGTGTCTGGTCATTGTAGCCAAAACCAGTCTTGAATTAAATAGCTGAGCTTTCTCCTCGAGGAATACAAAAGAATGACAGTGGTAATGGCCTGAATGTGGCCAAATGCATGCTGGATGAGAACTGCCTAAACCAGTCAGTAGTGCATGCAGTCTCTCGAAAATCAAACCTTTTTCCAGGATCTGTGGCTTTTCCCCAGAACCCTTCTGTGCTTGAATTCTATCCCTGAACAATCTCTGCGGATTTAGTCAGATGTGTAATTTCAAAAATCTAAACAGAGGGTTGGTCAGCTTAAAATATTTGCAGTATAGAAGAGTAGGCTTGGTTTCTTGCCTGAAGACATTCTAGTGCAAAAATTTTAGTTATCTCAGAGCTGTGAGGTTATGAAGGTGTTTTCAGATAGAGAACATGCTCATTTTATCACATTGGAACTATCACATTTGGTAAGGAATCATCGAAATCATTGGTATCAGCCAAAGTGTAGCAAGTCCCTAGCTCTGGAAAGTGTAATTTCACACCTGTCCAGTATGGAAGTACAAGTTCTTACAGACTTTTTTTAGATTTAGACATGTACTAAGAACCTGGAGTGCCCTTAACCATTTAATGAATTGCAAAGACACTGTATGATCGCAGCTTCAAATATAGAAACCCTTTAACTTTTATATGTTGTCTTTTAGTCTTTTGCCTGCTGCCAGAGATTAATGCTTTCTGGTGGTGACAGTGCCAAGTTCTGCCAGCCAAACTAGCCACACAGCAGTGACATGGAAGGGTCACTTGCCATAGCTTTTGCATGCAGTTATACCCGTAGTGCAGATATGCCACAGCTGTGCAATGCCCCCAGTTTAGACCTTCTCTGCTTGTGAGTGTCCCATGATCAGGGCCCCTGCTACCATAGCTGTTAACACCATCTGGTCCTGGGAGCAGCTGAGGCAAGAACTTGTGTCCCAGTAAGCTGTTCTGACACTGCCAGCCAGCTCCTTGGGTCCTCTGCCCTGGAGCTCCTCATTGTAAGAGAGGAAAAAGATACAGAAGCTATATGTGACATAGTGGTTGGTGTTGCAACCACAAAACCAGCTTATCTGGCTTTTTAATATCACTTTTCTGGATGCAGGTCAGGATATGGTCTGGGATAGGGCGAAATCCTTTGGCAGGCCATACAGCCTGTGGGGTGCCCCTTCTTAGGTTGTCTTCAGGCTAGCTTCTTGCCAATTAATCTAGTGACTTGAAACAGTAAATTTAAATCTGCTGTTGTAAAGTACATTGTCATGCAGAACATTTCCCTATTATAGTTTTGCATGATATGAGAGCAAGGGAGTTATCTTCCTTCTCCCCTGCCCAAAAAATTCTCATGTTGTCAAGAATAAATGTCAGAATTTTCTACCCAGCGGGTATACCAGTTCTTTTTTTCTGGTTCTACTTATATCCATGTGTTGACATGCTTTTGAATCATTTTGGTAATAGATGCATGAAACTTCACTTTTATTTGAGAACTCTTTAAACTTCTTGGTATTTTTCAGTTTGGTGTTTGTCCTTTTGTTTTACTCAGATTTGTATATGCCAATTCATAAAGTAATGCAGTATACCTAAATAGGGTGTAACCTGTAAAGGGGAAATGTCATCCTATTACTGCTAGTCAGCTTTTCTCTTTATTTTTCCCTGCCTTTAATTGTTAAAATTGTAAAGATAAAAACCCTTATCAGAGTGTTGAGAAAACTATTAAGTATCTATTAAGCTTTGAATAATGTCTTTCCCTTCTACAACTGTACTACATAAGCAGAAGCTTCACTTGGTTTCATGCCACCATAAATAGTGCTCAACAGCAGTTCTGTTTTAGTCCAGTGAACTAAGTGGGCACTGTCTTCTTGGAGCACTCAGCCTGTCATTACTGATGATGTGTGAGGTTCTCCTATACCAGATGCAGTCCTTATGTCTGAAGCCCTGGTGCATTCATAATGCTGAGCAGCATTTATGGGTTTACTAATTCATAGCAGACACAGTCTCCTCTCTCTTCATAATTAAAATCTGTTTGGTACAGTGACACATGGTGACACAGTGTACATGACTTCATTAATGTGCTTTGTTTTTCTTGCGCTTGTTTTCCTTCAAGGCCAAAGAGTGTGACATGAGAAGGTTACCATTTATTCTGACAAATTGGAGGACACCTACTGTCTAAGCTATTTTGTGGAAATACTGGGTGACTTTAAATGTCAAACTACTGAATGAGGAAAAGGCCTGTCCTTCCTTTTCTTCTGTCAGGGTTTGCCTCCAAGGGGCAGGATTTGAGAATCATCTCAGCACACATTGTATCTAAGTTGACAAACCTCTAAGTAAAGTAAGTCAGGAAAGGCTTCTTTTACAAATCCCACAAAGGGATGAGAGGTGGCTACAAAACTGTTTTGTTTGTAAATGGTAAAGTTTTGAACCTTATCTCTCTTTCTTGGGGGTACTGCTTGCATTCTAATACACTCTGTTTATTTGATGTGCCTCCACCATAAGCTCTTCAATGTGAAAATTGCTTTGTACTACAGATATGTACTGAGCACTTGGGGAACATAGCTATCAATGCTAGGCAGCCTTACAATCTAAAAGCATTTCCTCTTTTTTCTTCTTGAAGAGGTCATAGAATGGTTTGGATTGAAAGGGACCGTAAAGCTCATCTAGTTCCAATGCCAGTGCCATGGACAGGGGTACCTTCCACTAGACCAGGTTGTTCAAAGCCACATCCAACTTGGCCTGGAATACTCTCTCTTAAAGTGTGGAATCATACAGAATCACAGAATGTGTCAGGTTGGAAAGGACCACAGTGAGTCATCTGGTCCAACCTCGCTACTTGAGCAGGATCATCCTAGAGCACATGGCATAGGATAGATAGATGTTGTAATGTCAGTTTTATTACATTGCAGTTCAAATCCTGTGCATATTGTGTCAATTGACCTTCATTGTGGCATCAGAAGCAGAGCTTTTTGGTTTTGTTTCTACTCATCGTGAAAACTACTGATGTGTGTGCTCTTATACTACAGTTGGGACTGTATCCTGGGGCTCCAGAGAGTAGGAATTATATTTCTTGTTCCATGACAGTCAGAGCTTCAACAGTAATTAAAATAAATACTTTCATTATGAATAAACCATTTATGGAAATGTCATCTCATCAGGCATTTGCAAGATAATGCAAGCCAATTAAAAAAATCCTGAAAGTTGTGTGTCTTTGAAACTCTCTCTACAGTCATACAAGTTCCTTCTTTAAAAAGAAAATCCAAACCAACCAAATGTGTTTTAGAGTCCATACCAATCAGTAAAAGCTGATTTTCAATTTTGTCTTTTACTGGAATTGCTTTGTAGTTATTAGGCTCTGTTTTGTAGTTTTGTTTTTGCTTTCCCTACCAGTGGTTGCTTAAACAAAATGTCATTGCCCAAGAAAACCTCTAACTTTCTTAAATTATTTTAAATACAGACTGTTTAAGAAAGTGTCATGAGTAGTTATGCAGCCTATGGGAATATCCTGTCTGAAGACTCTGTGTTTTCAGTGGATCTGAATGATTAAGTTTGGTTTTGTTTGGTTGGTTTTAATCATATTTTTCATCCAGTAATTTAAAAGAGGAGCCTGCTGTCTTCCTGTTTGTTCCACATAAATGGGAAAACATGCAAGTTAAGTGTTTGGATCATTGCCAAGACTGTAAATGAGCCCTGCAGCAGCGCTGATGGAAATCATAGCTGAGAGTCTTGTGTATTGGTTAGAGATGGTGTTTCAGAACTTACAAATGATTTGTGGGGAAGGTGGTAGCAGTGGAGTAAGCCAAGAATATACTGGCTGTTAGCTTGTGCTATTGTCATTTGATTGCATCAGATCGTATGCCCTTTCTCTAGCTAGTAGGTTCCCAGATCTTAATTTTTACAGTCAAAACTTAGCAGTCAAAACTTAGCAGTCTTTTTGCTGAAATTTCCTATTGCTCATAGCGAGGTTTTGATCATCACTTCCTTACTGAACTTCATCTCTGATGTTTCTGTCATTCATATGGTACATGCAGGTTTTTGGCAGTTGTGACAGAAAGGAATATATATGTGTGTGTGTATATATATGCACTAACTTTTCACAGTTCAGCTCTATAAAAGAGGGAAATTACAAAAAAAAAAAAAAAAAAAGAGGGGAAGAAAGATATTTTTGAAGAGCAAAGGTGTAAAAGAAAGCTTTAACTGGTGTGTCCTTCCATGCATTGTAGTATACTGACTTCCAGGTTTTGATCTGTGGAAAGCATTAGATGGTAACACATTCTACAAAGCCAAGATGGGACAAGAGAGCAGAAAATCACATGAAGTAAATAGCACAGACTACTAAATAAGATTAGTCATGGATGTCCATCTCAGCTCTTAGCATGATAAGAAGAGATTTGTCAGTGGGAGTTAACAGCTGTGTGTCTCTGGGTTTAGGAACTGTTCTGCCCCTGTGTTTTGCACAGCAGTGTCTGGAGGGTACAACTGAGTTTTTCCTTAAGTACTGAATATATATTTTTAGCCAGCTGCTGAGCTCTCACAGCTTCAGAAATGTCAATAAAATATCACGGTAATTAACAGTTGAGAAAGTGAGGCTCAACAGCGGACTGTGAGGCTTGCCAGTAGTTTAGAATCCAGTTAATGCCAAACAAAATTGTTTGGCTTTAAAGTTTTAAATTTTGCACGTATGGACTGAGCAGAAGATGGAAATAACAGCCCTTATAACTTATGTACTTATTAGCCAAAAGAGATTATTGAGAGTTTTAATAATTGACCATTTACTTTTCTGTTATTCTGTAGAATTTGCTCTGTGGACAAGAGAAGAGGTATCGCAGTTCCTTGTCACTGGCACTCGTGCATGTACCAGTAAATGTTACAGATTGCAGAGAAATTTGTGGAGTTCCTATCAAGAAATACAAAGTACAACATTCTTAATCGTTTCTGATTAGAATTAAACTGCTTTTTCTGGCAAGTTCAGGTGCTCTGTAGCTTGTACCTCTCATTGTAATACTGAGGTGAGCTGTGTAACACTTTTATGATAAGAAAATCCATTTTGTCCATTTCAAAGAAAAGAGAGCCACAAAGAAGAAACTTGGCTCATAAACTTTGCTTTGCTGTAAAGAGAAATGCTAGATATGTAAAAAAGAGTTTCTAGTGCAGGACTATTGTAATTCATAAGAGTAGCCTGCCCTTTTTTATTGTCACTACCTGTAGTATTTATCCACATTATTCAGCTATTTATAAAGGATTAAGAGTCAAAGCAAGATAACATGCACAGAAAACTGTAAAATTGCCATTACACGATGGTTTACTTGGAACATGTTTTGTAATAAAATCATCTTCTGTAAGAATAGGATCAAGCTCCTGATTGGTATTTTATTTACAAAACAAAAAAACAAACAAATAGAAAACCCTACAACCTTGGAGCAAGGTGTGACATCCTGTAGTGAAATACAGTTTTTTTCTGCTGAGAAAAACATTTGTGAAGGTGCAGTGCATTTCAACATACAGAAACTTTTCAGTATGACTCTCATAATGCAAAATAGTTTATCTATATCCTTCTTTGGAAAATGTCACCCTCACCTGCGTACAGGCTCTTCTGTACTTTGCTTCTAGCTAACAGCCAGTAATGTTGACTTATCTGATGCCCCAAATTTCCTTGTGAGGCAGAGGACAGTAGTTCTGAGTAGGGCTGAGAAGAGACCAGTCTGTTAGTGTTAGTGTGGTTGATATTTGCTGGTACAGTTACCCCAAGAAATTCATACTTTTTCAGACCAAGCAAAACATAAATTCTGGTACTGGAGGAATTTTATGCTTTGAAGGAGAGAGAACAGTAACTGAGACTGTCTTCTGTGAGGCAGGAGAGATTGGAAAGGAAGACAGGAGGGAGGGAGGACATCTCCAGACACGGAAGGCATCACACCAAGTTAAGGCTCCTCTCACCCATTTACCCCTGGTAGTTCATATCACATTTTCACTACCCTTCTCTTCAAAGTAAGATGCTTAATTGGGCTTTTAGTGTCTTACTCCTCCTGCTGAATTCAGGACAGGACAAGCCTCCCTTCATGAACTGGGGTTTATGGATTGTTGCTTAGCTACACATTATCAAATGACTGTAATACACTTACTGGAAATACCCTATGCTGGGAAATCCTCATGTCAGGCAGTAATTAATGGCTTGTTTCACATGATACTTATCTATCTGTGCCACTTAAGAGGTATGCATTTTTCCTTCCTCTTATGTTATAGTGATAGAAATGAATAAAAGGATTGATTATAAATCATGCAAAGCTTGTGGCTAAAATATGAATAGGAGTCCAAAGCCAGAGCTGATCACTTGACTGTCTTTCCTTTGGTGGTCATATGTAGGAGACAGCAATAAGTAATCCATTGGGTGGTGCCTCTGGGGCCAACACATGCAGCTTCTCAGGAGGATCTCCTCTATCCCAGCAACACATTGTTCTAAGAAGCTTCTGATACTGTTCTAAAAATTGGAAGGAATTGTGGCTAAAAGTGCACAGGTGGGAAAGGGAGTCAACAAGGGCTGAAACTTAATTTTTTTCTTTTCCTCTCTTTTGATGCAAGGTTTTGCTCTGTATAACATATACTTCCACATTTGAGCTGAATGGGAGTTCGGTGTTGAAGATTGCTGAGGTAAGTGCCTCTGTTATACCACAGCTTGTGTCACTTAACCTTTCCCTGCTGCCTCGAGTGTGTCTTCCATACGTAACCTGAAACTGAACTAGTCAAAAGCACATCTACCATCTTTAGGGCTGGTGTTACCCTATGTCTATTGTGAAGAAATAGTTGCAAGTTGGTCAGGTTTGATGGGCTTGCATGGGAAGGCACTCTTAGAAGTTGACTAATAATTGTATATTACAGCATCACACATTTACTACTCCTCTTATTTATTTTATTTTGCTTTTTTGCAATAGAAAAATTTTCTTGAGTTCTTTATAAAATAACATGGTGCTGATTTTTTTTTACTGTCTGCAAGTCTAACACTAATGAAATTTCCTCAAGAGAAGTGTATAAGCCATAGAGTGCCATGTTTGCCCATGTGCCTCAATGTTCCTTGTGTGTATCTCTTTCCTAACGCATCCAAGTAAAACATTTATTATGCCTCTAGATCCATTGTGCTATTAGTCACTCTACTCCTTTTATTCCATTAGATTTTAGTCTGAATTAAATTCTAAAGGAGCTTTGGTTGCAGAAAAATATACCTGGAGGCATATTAAGTGAGCCTTTGTAGGTGAGTGATATTTTTAGCACAGTGTGTTGCAAGCCATGGAGCTGCTTGTTCAGGTTAGAGAAGATGCATACGAACACTTAATTCTCCTGTGCAGCACACACTGTTGTGTGCAGAATAACTTATAAAATTATATTCTTTACATGGTATGGGCAGAGCTAGTGTCCATGAAGGAATGTAAACATTATTTACATGTCCTACACTCCCAAGTGTCTGTAGACATTTAGAGACTTGTTCCTTCTCAGTTTTTGGTGTTTGGGGTGGGGTTTTTGTAAGAAAGAGATGCCCAGTGAAAGTAGCATACTTTAACTGGAAGTTACAGTATTTTCTGAGTTTAAGAATAAAACTGACATTGTGTTATCTTATTGGGAGCTGAGAAAGGAGCTGTAGGGATAACCGGGAACCAAAGAAAACTACTTCAGTTTTGTAAAAAATGAGCTTTAAAAGGCAAGGATACAACATAAATAGTTCATGTATATAACATATACAGGATAAAAGAAAGAGAGTAATTTTTCCAGATTAGCACTGCTTGGATTTTGGATTCTCTTGTGCTAGGTGAGACCATAAGGTGTGGCTATTTTTGGAGGTCTTTGTAAGCCCCATCTGTAGATGCTGCAGCAAGGATAAACTTAAAGCAAGCCAAATTTTTTAAATTTATACTAAACTCTCTTTATGTCAGTGTTGCACACTGGAAAAAAGTACAGATAATTTCCCCTACTACAGTTTTTCTCACATTTCTCACAGACTTCCTAATATGCAAGGCAAAAGCTGATGAACTCAGCTTAGTACATCTCTTTGCTATAGGTAAAGGGCTCTAGATTAAACAAAGTACTTGCTGGGAAAAGCATTTAATGACTCTAAACCCTTCAGCTTTCAATCTTTAAGAGCACAACCTGAAAACTGGAGGGAAACAGTCAATTAGTCATGTTCCATGTGCTGTAAACTGTAGAAATAATCAGAAATAATATTTTCTGTTCTCTCTGTAAATGACAGGGTTGTTATTCATCAAAAGCATTCTGGAAAATGGCAGTTGTCTTTCACAGATTGATGTTAAACTCTGCTGTTCTTGATAGTTGCACTTCACTTTCATTCTCAAAAGGCTAACCTGGTTCTTAAAAAGCTTTACTAGTGTACTCATACTATTTAGGACAATGATAGTTCTTTTCTTTTATGGTGAATAAGACTCTAGTGCAGGCTGATGAGCTGTGCCAACAAAGCAAACAAAGCTAATTTCCCTCAGTGAATTGGAACAAGCAGTAATACAGAGTGCGCTTGTTTCTATTTGGAGGATTTGGGGGTACAGTTATTTTCTTCACACTTCTTGAGAAAATACTGCCTTAGTGAATGCCAAGGTCTTTTTAAATAGCAAATCCTACCAGGCTCATACGTGCTTCCCCAGGCTCCTCCTGCCCAGGCTTTAGGTAGGCAAACACTTTGACAACTGGAATCATTGTGCCTTTATATCTGAATTATTCAATGTATAAGCAGTAGGAAATAGAAAATAATTTCTCAGTTCAGCATTTGGTTAACCTTCTGACTTGTTCTAAGGGAAAGGTGGCAGAGAGGAGCTTTCTGTTCCAGTGCCCATGCTATTTAACATTTCTTTCCAAGTCAGTTCCTTAGTTTTCCTAGCTTGCACTCTCAGGTAAGTAGAGCCATTGAAGAATTGGGAAGGTGCTGCCTTCATTACTGGTAGAACTCTCTGAGGATTATCTCTGACAATCTAAGCTACAGTCAGGCCATTCTGCGCTGCCTGATTTGCAATTCATGTGTACAAAATAGTGGCACTCTAAATCTTTCTGAACATTATCAGCTTCAAATTAAGGAAGCATTCAACATGAAGAGTACTATAATTTCTGGCCCAAGTATTAATAGTATTGAAAATAGATTAATAGTATTAAAAATATACTAAATCTTCCCCTGTGCACCTTCCCATGCTTGCCTAGACACCTGCAAGAAAATTTAGTTGATGCTGTTGCTTGTTTTTATGTGTATTTGTTGCTCCAGTGTGCCTTTTGGAGATTTGTTTTGTTACTCTGTTGTGTTTTATTAGCTAACCCTTCTGTGTTTTGCTCTTAGTTGTGTTTTGCATGCCATAGAGCTGGAAGTCCCCGAATGCATGAAATGATCAAAATGTCCATTGCACACCTCTTTGGAGCCCTGAGCTCTCGCATTTTTACTGCTACTTCTTCATCAGTGGCTTTTCAAAAGGTACCTTGCCCAGCCATTTAGAACACAGGCCTTCTGTAAGATTGGAATTCAAGTGGACAGTATTGTTGCTTATTAGCTTGCATGGGGAGGGGAGAGGAGAAGGAGATATCAACCATGCTCTTTCCAGAAAGTCAGCCTACCTCTAAGAATGGTATTTCATGAATTATTTCAGGTACTCTAGGAAAAGGCTTACAGCTCAAAAGAATGATCTCAGCAGCTCTGGAATGGTTTGGCCTCTGTGAAGGGCTCTATGTGGTTAATAGGTTTTTAGGGGTTTTTTGTCCACTGGCATTCAAGGGATACCTGATTAATGGGCAGAGTTGGTCCAGGCTAATGTACAATAATATCTTCATCACTGACTGATTAATAGCTTGGTTTCATTTCAATAGGAGTTAGAAACAATCAAGAGTCTTGTTCATGTGCTCGTGTCAATACTGATTAGCCTGTATAATCAGATCACTTTAATTTTTCCTTTGTAAAACTCATCCTCATTAGGGAACTATAAAAATTACTTCATATCATATCATATCATATCATATCCTTCTCATTCAAAAATGTACACCAGATGCATTTATGTGTACTCCTAATGCATATAATTCATACTATATATTTCTATTTTTAATAATTTATATTTTTCATAAATTTCTCACAGCTAGTTCAATCTGTGTGGTTCTTTACACTAGCTGTGTATCTAAACAATGGCAGAAAAAACCCACTAAAATTGAAAAATATAAAAGTATATGAACAGTAATTTACTTTTTTCTTTTTGGATGCTTGCTTGGTTTGGATTTTGGAGATTCTTCTTGTCGTTATTGTGAATGATAAAACTTAGTGTAGTACAAAGGACCAAAACTGCTTCTTTAAGAAGATTGTATTGTACAGTTCTGTCACAAACCCACTCAGCTCCATCAAGACTTTTATCTACTTTGTAGTTACTGTGCTGTGCTTACACTGTTTACTACAGTTAGAGCAGGTCTTACAGGGACCCAACACCTCCCATAAAATACCTGATTAAGGACTGAAACTGCACTTTGCAGTTGCTGTCCCCAGGATCCCAGCTGTGTAACACTTCAGCAGCCATTTGTGTAACATCACCTGGGGCAAAAGTCAGGCGAGACTGTGGCTACACATTGACAGAAAACTGCTAGCAGCTGGCCATGGAGTTGGGAACTGGATGATCCATCAGTGTTCTTCTATTGCAACCTTGGCTCCCATGGGATCTCTGAGCAGAGGAGCCCTCTGCTGGATTGCCGGTTATTAAAAGGCAATTGTTTGTGTTATTTATGGTAAAGTGCTATTGTATTTTCTGTGTTAAGAAAGGCCTTCAAAGGCTTTCAGATGAGTTACAGTATGTAATAATCATCATAGAAAAAGTGGCAAATACCTGTACATCAGAAGCAACAACCTTGAAGAATTGAAGGGTATTTACTTTACATAGAATGTAAATAGACATAGACATAGAATTGCAGAGTGGTAGTTACAAATAAGTATCAAGAAATGAACAATCAAAGCAGCATTTAATGAGTTCTGTACAGAGCAAGACAAGTACCAAAATCACTTGGGTTTGACAGGAGACTTTGCTGGTTTTGCCTTACCATTCCTGCAGCTGTGAGACCGATGAATTACAGGCTGTTTTTAGATGCTACTTACTTGGTTTTCCATACTGCTAAAAATTTGTAATACGCTAATAAAGAAATAAGAGATAGTAAGGAAGGCTGACTGTCTGCATGCGAGAGACCTTGGTATCCTCCTGAAATGTGTTCCTGGTAAGTGACAGTTCATCTCTTTGTACTGCTGTCTTGTTTCCTCATCAGGTTTGCATTGAGACATATGTATCTAGCTGTCACCAGCGGAGCATTAACACCGCTGTGCGGGCAACCCTCAGCCAAATGTTGAGTGACTTGACTTTACAGTTACGACAAAAGCAAGAAAACATGGTGAGCCTTCTGGCATCAACACATGGTTCCATGTCCATTGCTGCATACCTTTTTGTTTCTCTGAATGCCTTATGGCTTTTATTTGACACTTCCTCAATTAATGCTGTTTAAAAGCTTTTTTGGGCCCTGACTATGCCTGCCTCAGAGCTCTCACATTCTCAGCTCTAGTTGGCTGGTTTGTTGTTTGTTTTTTTTTTTTCTTCCATTAAACAAAAGAGGCTTTGTTCTGATGTCAGGTTGCCTCAGCCTTTTCCTTTTCCATTCTTTTACTTTATTTGCTTGTTTTTCTAAGGTTTATTGAAATCCTTCTGCCAAAAGTTTTTGCATGGCAAATATTTACATAATGAAAATGTAAAGAAAATTGTAATTGAGATTTTTCTTCTACTTTTTTTATAGAAGATAATTTTAAGTTAATGAAATTATTTTTTATTTGTTAGCAAAAAATAAATATGATGTTATTTATTGCATTATTAAAGTCCATAAGAGCTGTTTGAATGACATGCCAGCACATTTTCAGCAAAACTGTAAATATTCTGGGTACATGCGAAATTACACTGGCTTCTTACATTTGTTTGTACTGCTTGGTATAATACCATATTGTCAAAGAAGTACTATTTGTAAAAGTCAGTTTTTATTTATTAGGAAATTTTAAAGACTGTAGATGTACAGATTGTTTTCCTTACATCTGTTTTGGGTTAAGGCAATCACTTCTATTTCAGATTAGGAGACTAGATTGCTTTTATTGCGCTGAGCAACTGCAGAAAGGATTAATCAGTTTAAGTAAACTTGTCCTCTGTTTGTGCTAAGTAGGTTCCTTTAGCTAGCCAAAACATTTACCAAAAAACCCCAAACGAGCAAACAAAACCAGTTTGGGTCTGCAAATTCAATTTTGTTAGTTCTTTTCTTAGCTGAGGAGTAGGTAAAAGCATATGAGAGCTGCATTTAGTTCCTGGCAGTTTGTTATTGATGCTTGTGAGAATTTGGCTTGACCCTGTTGTGCACTGATAGAAAGAACCCTCTACCACAGCTGAACCAAATAATGTAAGAGGTTATTTCCTGACTGCCATTAATTCTGTTGGTACTGTGATATTAACATTGTCAGTATTCTAAACTCTCTAATACTCAATTGGTTTTGGTTTCTAAGTAGTTTGTGAAGTCTAAACTATGCTTTTTCTCTCAGTTACTTTTAATGCAATTTACGTGCCTAATTATTACTGAGTTATTTTAGGTGTAGGAAATTCCTTAAGGGCTAACAAAACTTTCAGGTCAATGAGATGTAATTTCCTTAAATCTAAATGACTGTTAAACAGATTTTAAGGAATTTTTAAAAACATTTTGCAAAAGCTTAATTTATAAAACCCTAATAAACAAAAAACCCCAAACAGATAGAGAACATGAATTTAAGAAAACTCTGCTGTTAAAGTATTGCTTCTGTAGTGTTCTTCTGTCCCTTGCACCAATTACACCACCTTTGTCTTTCCTCAACAGACAGTTGAAAACCCTGACACCTTGCAGAAATTCAAGAGTCAAGGTATTTGTAACACTTTTTAGTGACCACCTCCAATCCAGCTTTATTATTCTTAACTTTCCTTTTATCAACACAGTGCTGTTTGATGTCATGGGAGTTCATAACTTCTCTGTAGTTTGGTGCTCTCTCTGTTACCTGTGGTAAGAAATGAGACAGCCCCGTTAGCTCCTGATCTTTTCATTTGTGTCTTCATTTGGACAATGGTAACAGCATTGCACTCAGCTTAGTAATAAATTGTTGTTTCAAGGTGCTAACTTCTGTAATTAAGGAGTTTCAGTGGTCTGGAAAAAGTTTTAGTAAGTGGCTTTACTTTCTGAATTGAAATACATTGAAAGAGTAGGATGTGGAATCTGTAAACAATTGTTATTGTATTTCATGCCAAAGACATTATTTATATAATAACTACTTTTGAAAGTGCATCACTACTGAAGGTGTATTTACACTTGCCAGGTGATTATTTTACAAGAGAATGTTTTTCTGTTCCCATTTTGGCTTAATTTTCAACATCTAGTAGGAAAAAATAATCCCAGCTTTTGCCTTTCGCACAGGATTTCTGTAGGAGAACTTGTGTGAATGAAGGCTAAAATCTTTGAAGAGCACAAGCATCCTTTTATAAGATCAGAACCTGGCAGATATCAGAAAGTATGTAAGAGAGAAACTGCAGGGAGAGATACAGAAATTGGCTGCCATGTAGAAATACTGGAGCCAGTCTTTTTTATTATTTAATTGTATACTTATTCTATTACCTGAATTGGATTTCAGCTAACCTTCTGTAAATGCATGTAAGCAATTAATGCTCTCTCTGGACTTACTACTGCTGCTTTTGCATTTTGTGGTGATCATTTTCCAATCTAGAACTTTTCCTACTGTATCTTCTCTATGAATTTTGGAAGCCCTGCTCATTGTTTAGAAGCTCTGACCCGCTCTGAAAGTCCATGCAGCTAATTGAAGTTGTAATCCAGCTGCTCATATGTAATGCCTCTGATCTTTGTCCTTTTTGGAGGTCCTTCAGCTGAATCTCTTTGTGATGATGTTGTATCTGTCCTCACTGTGCTCTGTGAGAAGCTCCAGGCTGTCATAAAGTGAGTTATTTCAGTTTATAATTTCGATCTATTACCTGGAGATAGAAAGTTTCACTGATACATGTGATTGTGCTGTTGTAGTTCTGGAATTATGGGGCAAAGCTGTGCTTAAATTGTTTACTAGAGAAAGTATTGTTCATGATGCATTAATTTAATCCTTACTTGAAATGAGGAGCTAATTTGCCTTCTTTGCTCTCTGTTCAGCTTTAAAGAGCTTCCAGTAAATCTAATCCATAGGTAACTTCCGTACAGCAGCAAAATACTAATCCAAGGAGAAGTTTTCTTTTCTGGCTGGAACAACCATCATAGAGAGCAATTATAAGAGCTATAGAAAGACCTAACAGAAACTATATTCAGAATGAATAAACTGTCCTTTTTAGGCAGCATTTATTCAACTGAAGTAATTTGTATTATCAAAGAATTCCTCAAATTTAGGAATATCATACACTCTACCTACTTGAAAATGCATGAGCTTAACTTTTAAAATGTGGTTGTTATGGAGGGTAATAGTGTGTTATATGCTCTACAATTTTCAGAAACTACCAGAGGCAATGATAGCACAGACATCTGTGTGCAGTTCTTCTACAGACTTTCTTCCCATGGGTGTCTCTAATATTAAACAGCAAGATTATAGAGGAGTGCCTTACTTAGCATTATTTAATCAGTGTCAGCATCTGGGAAAATAAAATCAAGAGTGCAGGGATACCCTGTGCATGCCCATGCAAGTGTCAACTGCAAGATGATGATCATCTGCATTAAGACACATTGTAAGAAAAGCTGTTGGGAAAGAAGGCACCTGTACCTGGAATGCATGTATCTTTTCAGATAGGCATGGACTGTTGTGAAGGAAAATCTATCACCTCTAAAATATATAAGCAGCCAGCAGTTTTCATCCCTCCATAGCACAGAGTTAGAAATCTAGCTTTGAGCCTCAGGATTCAGTGTTTTCTGCATGGCATGTGAAATAGGTATTGTTCTTTTACATGGGTGTAAATTCATCTATGTGAACAAAAGGAACTCAGGCAGTGACAGAAAAACAGATACTTTTTTGTTCCTTAATTTCAGTTAAGATAAATCCATTCTTTACAGCTTCCTTGACCTACAATCATATGTCAGAAAATACATTCTTCCAGCTCTCATCTCTGACCAAAAGAGAATTATTAAATTCTAGTTTTCTTAGGAGTGAAAACCAGACTATGAGTGCAATTGCTATGGAGTGCTCCTTTTATAAGGAAGACCTCAGCTTCGCTTGTCTCCTGGATCTCAAAGTTAATGTTGAGAGTAGGTGCAGGCACATTACATGTTACAAGTGTATCAGTTACAGGTGTCCCCAGGTTCTTTAATCCTCTTTCTCATGGAGCTTTCTTTGTGTTTATGGTTCTGACAGAGTAACTGGCAAGGCCCTGAAAGGTAGCCATGCTATCATGTGATTTTCTGCCTCTAGAAATTGACTTTTGACCATTGTGACTGTCACCAAGAAAAAAGAAATAACCAGAAGAGGTAGTCCAGGCATGCTTCAGATTGCCTGTAGAAACTATAGTCTAAAATCTTCTGTTTTCTCCTTTTCCTCTGTTAAGATTTCCTTCCTTTCCAAGATTTTAGATTGAATTTGAGTAATTATTTGGGTTTTATTCTTCCTCTTTTTTTACCTTTTTTGTTATTTTAAAGTAGCAGATCACTGCATGTGGTCAGTACAAAATAAATGGGATGATGCAGGTGATCACACCATTGTAAATTGATAGAAAGAAGCAAAACAAATCACTGCTGTAAATTGTGGTATAATTTTCAAGTGAACTAATGTAGTTATTAAAAAAAAATAAGTAGTCTTTGTTTTAATGTGATTTGAATGGCGTCTTCCCTTTGCCAGTGACAATCGTCAACTTCAGCTCCTTTACTTGGAGTGTATCCTCTCCATGCTAAACAGCTCCTCCTCCAGCATGCACCAGCACAAAGGATTCACTGATCTAATATGGTGAGTACATCTGAAGAGTAATGCAAATATGCAGTTTGTAAATGTAAAAGGATCTGCTCCCCACAGCCATTCAAACAATTCTGTAAAAAGTCTCCAGGTGTGAGTAGAGCTTGCTGTTAATCTATCAGTTCTTTCTGTGCCTCATATAAAACTGATTAGGACCGCCTGCTCAGCTACCACATTAAATCCCGGTAGTGAATGATCACTGTAGTGAAGTCTAATGGATTTAGCCAGAGCAGAAAATCTCTTATGCTTTCTGCAATAGTTTGGATTTGTGTATGGCGTTAAATACAGAAATGCTCTGCTTGTCGTAGGAGGGTAGTGTTGAGAGTGTTAATGCTCTGGTACAATGATACAGGAAGATAAGCAAAATTAATGTCAAATGTGTGCTGGTGATCAGAAATTATTATAAGCTGCATTGTTGTATAAGGGTGTAGGCTAAATAATCTCAATGGTGCTTCTATTTTATCAAGAAATTCTCCTTTTTAATATACTTCACCAGAAAGGTTTGATATCTTTGTTATTTATATCTACCTCTAAATTGTTTGATACCACTACCTTAAAGTATCTGAAATAATCCTTCTTTCCTTTTATTTGAAATAGTGGGGGCTTTATAGCCTCTGCGTAATCGAGTCACAGTAACAAAGCAAGAACGTAACTAATACGCAGTTCCTTGCAGTCTGTGCTCATCTTGTGACCTTGTCAGGTGATTGTATTGAGGAAAGATATATGTTACTGTTAATGGCAAATGTGTTTCTTGTGCTTTTACTCTGTGATTTTTGAAATTGAAGTGTTTGACTTGGGCCCAGTTCTAAGGATGAAACATGTAGAGGCACCAGTAGCTCCCCCTGCTGTCCCAGGAACATCAGTGGCTGCAAGACTGGGAGGTCTTCAGATTGATGACACTTGGCAGTGTTGCACAAGGACCCAGTGCTGAGGCCTCTTGGAGCTCTAATGCAAGAGCAAAGCTCTCTCTCTCATGGCAGATTCACTTCAGAAGTTTCTGCCTTTGATTTTCACCCAACCCTCAGTTTATGCTTACATGGCAGGCTGTGGGGCTATCCCATAAGCAAGGTCAGTGAAATTATTTCAGTTAGAACACTTCCTGTTTTATTTTCAATTTAGATCATTTTGATAATTCAGTTTATGCTGCAAACCTACAGGTGTTCGTATCTGTAACTGTACCATGAGGGCAAACCATCAGGGCTGGCACTTCTTAACCTGCATTGCTGCCAAGAAATATGCACGCTTCAGCTACCTGCTTCAGTGGGGGGGAAAAACCCCTAAAACACTAGGAAGATATGAAACAATTTAAACTGCAACCATAATTTTGAACGTTTTGTACACACTAATACATTACCTGTCTGGTGAAGTTGTGATCCAAACTGGTAGCTGTCATAATTCTTTAAGGAGCTGTTGCCTACATGCACACAGCTTTCACTCTGACTGGCACGTTGTAGTCAGTTCTTAAAGAAGATAAAGAAGGGAGCAGACAGAAAAGATTTAGCTCTGTGTTCTGACAGTGTTCTCCATAGTTTAATATAGAAACACTTTGATATGACTAAGATGTGTAGGGAATATATTGCTGTTGCAACCTGTGATTGTACCTGCTTTGAGAGAGGCATGTTTCTTAAGCAGTGAATTGATATGTTTTGAAAGGTACTTGATTGGAGGAATAAATGGAATAAGCAGATTCAAAGTCATTATCTGATGTCCTATTAAAAGCTATTTTTCTTTCTGTGACTTCAGGAAGCTGAGCTATTTCAGCAGTCTTGTTAAAAGAAGCAATGAAAATCCAGGACTGCGTAAGATATTGAGAAAATAAAATGTACTTACCTGTGAGGATGTATTTTATGAATTGTTACTTATAATTGAGTGCTTGCTTTAGGCACTCGCTTGAACCTTTGAGACATGAGTGAAAACCAGATTTGGGACTCATTCTCATGCAGCACTTGGCTTCTCAAGTTAAGGTCTTGCAGACTGAAGTAAAATGTCAAGTGCGTGAGTGCAAAGCTGAAATAGCAGCTAGTGGAACAAAGTGCTGAGCTGGCTGTAGTTCCACAGAAGAGTGATCTGCTGGTGTTGAGTGACTTAACATGAATGCTCATGCAGAAAGACGGCTGAAGGAAGGATGGGTATTTACTTTGTAGTGGCATAGGAGTAGTATAGCGCATACTTTGAGTTATTGTAGAGGGCTTTAATTATGTTCTCAAAAGACAGCCAGAGACTCACAGCTAAAGTTGCTTACTAAAATAGATGCATATGCAGTTCAGTGATAGAACATTCGGCCATCTAGTCATCATAGATTAGTTCTTGTTTAGTCAGGCTTTTTTAATGCTCCCAAGTTGGACTTGAAAAAGTCTACTGCTCAGTGTATCTTGAAAAAGATACACCGAGCAGTAGAAGCCTAGAATTTCTACCTTGTGGTAGGGTGCAGCCAGAAAGAGGCAAGCATGCTATCCTGCAAAGGGACAGCACTGTGCAGCAACATGAACTTGAAAAATCAGTACCGTGGTTCTACAGCACACAGAGGTATTTCCATATGGACTAGCATGCTGATACTTGGGAGATGAAAAAAGCCTGGCATAATTTGTTTTTCTATCTAACCACTGTTGTTTGACTGAACATTAAAACAAGAGTGCGTATCTCATTTAACTATGGACTACTTTCAATCTGCTCTTGTGAGAGTATTTTTTTCCAGTTACCATCTGCTGCTTTTCTCTTTCTCAGGAAGCAACTGTGTCCAGCCCTAATAGTAATCCTGGGAAATCCAATCCATGACAAAACTATCACCTCTGCCCACAGCAGCATCTGCCTTGAGACTGATTCACCTTCCTCGGGGATCTCTGATCATGGCCGAGGTTCAGGTTGTTCTTCCACAGCACCTGCCCTTAGTGGGCCTGTTGCACGGACCATATATTATATTGCAGCAGAACTGGTTCGACTGGTGGGGTCAGTGGAATCCATGAAGCCTGTACTACAGTCTCTGTATCACCGGATATTGCTTTACCCACCACCTCAACATCGAGTAGAAGCCATCAAAATTATGAAAGAGGTAGAGTAATCACATGTGCAAATCCAGGCATGTGAAACAAGATGTTTATTTAACAGTAAATGTTGCTGATGTGCGCATAGCAATGCATTTCTAACCTTTCCACCTGGGGGTGTTGAAATTGTCCTTTCTGAGCACAACTGGTACATCAGCACAACTCTGACAAATAGTGTTATGCAGTTGTAATAGCTGTATTTGTCTCCATAACGTGAGCTACTATGGCAACTGTCAGTGCTCATGCTGTGGTGCTGCATAGAGCAGATCCTTTCACTGAGTCACGACTGCTCTTTTGGGTGAGATAGAGCATAACGATCCAGTTTGCAACTGCTTTGGCATCTTTCCCCAGACACATCCTCACAGGGTGGTTTCCAGGCATTAAGGTGAATATATGCTTTGATTACATGCCAGGTTTTTGAAATTCAGTTTCTTTGAGCTTTTTTTGGATAGACACAAGAAAGCTGCTAATGGCTTAAGAAGCCATTTCAAGATCAGTCCATTCTGGCCTGTTGCCCAGCACCTCTGAGAGCACTAGAACTGGAGCATTGGGAGAATTATTTGAGAACTAGCTGAAATCATGGACTCATCCATTCCACATGGACACCTTTCTTCTCATGTTGTGGAACACAAGGCAATTTATGTAATTTGTAGGAACAGTGGTATCTCCTAAAGAATTTTTCATCTAGCTTGTGCATACTTAGGCCATTCCGAGTCTGAAAAATCTCTCTTAACACCACACAGCCACCTGCTTCATTGCTGTCTGAGCTAGGAGTCATGCTGTCATTGTCTTTCTCTAATTTTAAACAATAGCAAGATGATAATTGAAGTTTTAGGAAAAGCTTAGTCTAATGTTGTTTTGTGTAGGACATATCTGTTACCTCTTTGGGCTTATTAATACCAGCTTGTTTGTATCTCCTGGTGGGCATTAACAAGATGCCACCCACCAGATTGAGTATGAAAGAATCGCTTTGCCTTTGTTTGCATGACTGCATAATTTTGTAACTGGGTGACTGAAGAAAAAGGCTTCCTTTGGTATAAACTATAATAAAAAATACTTAGGTAGGCATAAAAATTGTCTTGTGTGCGGTATCAGATGAAAAAAAATCAGTCAAAAATATAAAGCACTGGAGAACATTCTGTATGTGAATCTTGCTGAGTATTCTCTACTTTACTTGCTTTTCTGCATTTAAAAAAGAGGAAAGGTAGTTTTAATAAGTAGAATGTCAGTGTGCTGTTTTCCTTTGCTGTGAGAAATTACAGTAGTGCTACCTTGGGTTCCAGGGCTTGAATTATGACTTATTTATTGTATTTATGTAATGCTTAGATCTTCTACTTACTTCTTTTTCCTTTCCTTTCCTTTCAGATCCTTGGCAGTCCTCGGCAGCTTTGTGATTTGGCAGGACCCTCCTCTTCTGAGTCAGAATCCAAGAAGAGGTCTATTTCTAAAAGAAAGTCCCATCTGGATCTTCTCAAGCTGTACGCTTTGTTTCCTCTTTTAGCCTCTTTGGTCTTAAACCTGTGCACACAGGACACTTAAGCGGTTCAGGAGCATACCCAGTATGAGCCAGGGTATCTGCCTGGTTAAATAAGCTGTGAAAGTGGGAAAGGTGTAAAAGCTCTTGCTGGTTTATCATCAGTCTGGACCTGTTTGTAAAGACATAGATAACCACGTTCTGGATTTTGCCAAAATACGCAAATATGTTGGTTTACAGCTGAAAATTTTTGGGTATGGGTCCTTAAACTTTCAGTGAAATAAATGTGTGTTTCTTTAGAGGTACATTTCCAAGATGAAGTCAAAGGAGGTCATAGAAAATTTAAACATTGTCAGATTGAGCAGGAAGGGTTCGCAGTTCTTATAAGGATCATATCTTGTGGATATCATTTTCAGGGCACAGATGGCTTTAAATTTAGTTCAACAGGGTGTGGAGATTTCTTTTTCAGTTTAAGTACTTGTCTGTAAGAGAGAACATGCTATGCATGCTGGTATAAAATTCATGGTAAGTGTCTCCCTTGTTGGCATTCCCTTTACAGAATGATCATGTTTGCATGGGAGACTTAATAATTTGTTCTAATACTAATTGTCTTTCTCAGGAATAGTCTTAAAGGATAAGTTCACTTCTTTTTTTCCTGGTTATGGAGTGATGGTGTTGTATGACTGTGACGTGCTCACTATACATGTTGCATCACTGAAATAAACTCTGTGTTGATTGTAGTATCATGGATGGGATGACGGAAGCATGCATCAAAGGTGGTATTGAAGCGTGTTATGCTTCAGTGTCCTGCGTCTTTGCCCTGCTTGGAGCGTTAGATGAGCTGAGCCAAGGGAGGGGTCTTAGTGAAGAGCAGATCCAGCTGCTGCTCCTGCGCTTAGAAGAATTGAAGGATGGGACAGAGACAAGCAGGGACTCCATGGAGATCAATGATGCTGACTTCAGGTGGCAGAGACGCATCCTGTCTTCAGAAAACCCTGCCTGGGAATCAGGAAATGAGAAGAGTCCTGATATTAGCATTAGTGTTACCACAGACACTGGTCAGACTACTTTGGAAGGGGATATGGGACAAACAACTCCAGAGGATAATCCAGAAAGTCAAAAAAACTCCCTGCCTTCTCCAGCTGGACACGAAAGCAAAGAGATTCATTACAGAGAACCAGAGTCAGAAACCATTGACCAGCCAGATGTTGTTCAAAGAAGCCACACCATAGTCTATCCAGATATAACTAACTTTTTATCAGTTGATTGCAAGACCCGGTCCTATGGATCCAGATACAGCGAAAGTAACTTCAGTGTAGATGACCAGGACCTTTCTAGGACTGAGTTTGATTCATGCGATCAGTATTCCATGGCAGCAGAAAAGGATTCGGGCAGGTCTGATGTCTCAGACATAGGCTCTGACAATTGCTCCCTGGCTGATGAGGAGCAGACACCACGGGATTGCCCAGGTCACAGGTCCTTACGCACCGCTGCTCTCTCTCTGAAATTGCTGAAGAGCCAGGAAGCAGACCAACACAGTGCACGGCTCTTTATCCAGTCACTAGAAGCTCTTCTTCCTCGGCTTATAGCTCTCCCCAGCATAGAAGAAGTGGATGGAGCACTGCAGAGCTTCTCTTCAACATTCTGCTCAGGTTTGCAAGCAAATATTTACTGTCTAACCAGCATGCACACTCTGACAGCACTGTACACAGATTCCCTTGTAGGATTTCATCTTCAGAGAACATATCCAGAATAAGGAGGTTTGGGATTTACACAGTGTGTTTCTCCACAGCAACACACTTCATTTAGGGCAAAGCAAATTGAATATGCAGGCACTGGTTCAAAGGGAGATCAATCCACTGACTCTTAACAGGCTCTGGGTTATATCCTGTATCAATAAAGAAATGGATTTTCTTTTGTAGCAAGGTGCCTCTTCACAGGTTTGTGAAGACCTGTTGAGAAGCTTTGCACATGGTGTCATTAAAGAGACGTTGGGGTTGCCCCTTAGCATGAAAGGGGCATGGGGAGTACCATCGCCTGTTTTGAATGAGTTACAGGTAGCTTAGTACATCACTGCACTGTTATTAGTAATGCCAGCCTCACAAAGAGGGTGATAAAAATTCCACAGCAGTAACCTCTAGAAAGGATAGGGAAAGAGGAGAGTTCTTCATTCTGTTGTTTTTCTTAATGCTGCTATCTTTTGTGACAGGAAATGCAAAGCTCAAAGCCCAGACCAAGTGAAAAATTAAGATCTTTCCTTCTAAGAGATTAAATATCTTCAGTTCTTTCATGGTTAGAACATTTGGGATCTTGACCTGTCAAATAAACAAAAATGTCATGCAAAGGCTAGTTTGTCCTGTTCGTACTATATTTAAAATGTGTGTAAATACATATTTTTAGAAAGGTTTTGCTTTCCTGACAGTGGCCAAAAGGAAAATATTTGCTCAAATATATGTCTCTGTTTCTTTAACTTACTTTACTGCAATTGCCTTTCCTATTGCTTGTCTCCTAATCATTGCTTCATTTATTTGTGATCTCTCACACACATTAAACTCATATAGAGTCAGAAGGGATGCTTCCCATCATCATACAACATAATTTAGATATGAAGGTGGGTGAATAAGGTGATATTCCTGATATCCTGTTTAAATGCTACCCAAATAAACCCTAACTCAGGAAGATGGCGAATGGTATTCTTAAGAAACATAGGCCATTTTATATCACAGAAATATCCTAAAGAAGGCATTGATATTAAGTACTTTCCTCACTGAGGTGCTCAAGAGCATCCATTCTGTCACAAGTATTCTTTTTTTTTACTGAGAAAGGGTAATCTTGAAGTTATGCGGAAAAGACCAGTGCTAGACCGCTAGCTCAAACCTTTGTGCACCTGTTCCTCATGCATAAATGAGTATGCCACTTCTTTTCCCTTTTGTCTGTAGTCTTTATAGAGTGCTTTAAAGCTTTGGAAGATGTGGACTTAGGTGAATTCTAGATTTTAAGGCTGAACATAGCTTTTCTTGGCATTCAGTATGAGTAATACAGTGAAAAGAATGGAAGACTATAACTCAATTTCTGCATTAAATCCATAATTTGTAGTTTGCTTATCTTAAAAAGATACCTAACCTTGGACTTAGGCTGTTGAGAGAGACCTTTCCCTTTTCTAAGAAAGCCACCCCTGTGGCTAAATCCGTGCTTTAAAAATGTACACCGTGTTTCCAGATGGATTTGGTGAAGTACTCATAGAAGACACCATTGAGTAAGGAATCAAGAGAAGCAAGTTACTGTCTTAAGACAGTGTGGAAGAGGTATCCTGGAGTTTTCGTGGAGATGTGGTTGTTGCAGGGTTGTACTTTTATGCTCTCGTAAAATCTGGGCGGTTCCTGTTTCTGTTGGACACCTGGAATGAAACTCAGTCCAGCTGAAACAGTCCGTTAACTTGTACCTCAGATCTTAAGCACATGTCCATCAGTCCTCCCAAGGTGAGAACTTGTGTGCATGTGTACATGAGAGAGCCATGAGTTTGAAGACCCGTAGAGAGAGAGACTTACTGAAGTTGAAACAAATGTCAGGGGGTAGGAACTCCCCCTGGAGAGCTTCCGAGACCCCAGTTTGTGATCTGCCTGTATAAGCAACGTGTAGGTGCTTACTTAATGACTCCTTCATTAGCACCAGCTACTCCAGGCACAAATTAGGTGATGAACTTAGAGGAATTGATCCCATTTATCATATATACAACATTTATTAATGTATAATTCTTGAAGAATACATTGGAAAGTGAGTGTTGGTTAAGATTCAAGTTGAGAAAAGACACAGATGCAGTTCTGAGACCAGCCAGAAGGACAGAAGTACAGAAGCAGTACTTTTGTGTTTCTGGGAGACCTTGTTTAACTGCTTTGTTTCATTTTTCAATTTTTCTTACACCTTGGGAGAACAATACAATTTAGTAGTCTTTCCTACAAGCTAGGTCCTTATATAGATAGAATTGCAAAATTAGGATGTTTTCATAGGATTGAAAGGCAGTGAATGGAGGTAGGAATTTGAGGCACTGCTGAGATAAGCATGGAAAAAATGAAGTCAGCTAAGTAGAGGTACAGTGAAATTAAAATTTTCACGTTGGTTAACTCTAAAGTTAACACCTTAGGAGTAAGTTAGCACATCTTTTCAGTTTTGATTCCTTACTTTTTAGAGGGAAGGGGTTTTTGTTGGTAAGTATCAGGTCATCTTCTGTTTCTGTGATCTCAGCATCTCTCAAATGCAGTTATATTTTTTTCCCATATTTTAGAGGAAATTAGGAATCATATTTTTCTCCAACACTTTTCAGTGCTCAAATATATACCCATGACTGAGCATCCACATTTCTGTGCAGTTCAACACCTTCCTTTCAATTGTAATCTTGTATAGGAGGTTGCACGATTTTTAAAATATTTTTAATGCAAAATAAAGTGGGCTTTTTTTTTAGTCTTTTTTATTTCTTACTTTTACATACCTTTCTGCCTTGAGGTTTTTATTAATCTAGCAGATTCTAGTCCCTGAGGTACATTTTTAAGAGAGATAGGACATAAAATCAATGCGAGATGAGACTGCTGCATCAATATCATAGTCCTCCATCCAACAAAGTGTCAAGATGCATCTTTGTTTTCAGTGATGAAGAAATCACTGGAGCTACTCACAGGCTCCTTTCAAGCAAGTGGTTGCAGTTCTAGGTAAAGGTAAAGGTTCTCTGTTAACGTTCACCATGAGAAATCTACCCCAAGCACATGCCAACCTGTGTGGGTGTGGTTTGCAGCCAACCCTATCATCCTTCTTCCAAAAAGGTTGCTCCCTTGAACAGATATTCATTTTTTAGACCCACCCTGGAACAGTTACTCTCTTTCTAAATCCACCCTCAAACAGTTACTCACCTTATCCACGCCCCCAAAGTGACGACAGTGGAAAGTCCGAGAAGGCAGCAGCACAGAGCTTTCAAACCCTCACGAGGCAAGAAAAACATTTGCTTCTTTTCTGTGTGTGGATTTTTTTTTTTTTTTTGTTAATGTTAATGGTTTGTTATATTTTGTCTAAGAAGAGGTATGAGCTTTATGGTGGGAGGAGTATATTCACAGTAAACCACTGCAGCAGTTAACAAATGATACAGCTTTGCTTCATCATGTAATTAACCTTGGAAGCTGGTTTTTGTTCCATTTCAAACATTCCTCTAGGATAAAGCTGACTTCTTAATCCTCCATTGACATTATATGAATGGACTTCACAGTTGATGTGAAAGCCATGAAGTATTGTGAGTCATGTGGGTGGATCTGGTATTTCTGGTTTTTTCATGGCTCAAACTACAGATCATGGGGATTCAATTAGGTGTTGCTTATACTTGATTTGTATTTTTTTACCAGTAGGTCAGCTATTTGCCATCCATGGGAAGAAGGGATTATGCTTCTGAGCATGGCTGTAGGCTGTTGTTTCACACAAATAGTGTTTTCAGGACTACTGAGTACTTACAGGTGGCTTCTGAGTCTGACAGAAGTGCAAGTGCTCAGCTATTTAGAAAGTAGGCCTTGTATGAACTAAATAGGGCTTGGAGTTGTAACAAGTTCCAGGCAGCTTGGCCCCAGATATTTGTCCACATACCTCTAGGCCATGGAGAGAATGATGATTACTGACTGATATTGCAAGGTGCAGAGCACTCCAGTCCCCATCCAACAGCTGACGTAGCCAGAGGGGGGATTAGAAGAGCTGTTAACCTCATTGGCACCATTTGGTGCAATGTATTCTGTGTTGAGTACACAAGCTTTGGGTCTGCTCCTTTCCACCTCACTTTTCTAATTAGCATTGCAGATGTCTCCTGCCCTTTGCTTTGTAACTGACAGTCATCTCTGTGAATGCTGGTGCTCCTTGTATATTTCAAATTTAGCATCTTGCTTTGCTGGATTGTGACTGGAGTGTTCAGTTTGTCTTGCTGCACTGCATTCTAGGTGAACTACTTATTTTTCTATTCCCTGTGCTAGTATGTTTAGTAGAGTAATTTCTACTGATGATTCGTTAACTATTCTAGCAATCTTTTGCTGCCAAAACACTAGGGATAGTTTCTGATGTTTTTTTCCAGGAAAAATCTGTATAAAATGTGAGAACTCACATGGTGTTTTTGTTAGGTATGATGCATTCACCAGGATTTGAGGGAAACCTAAATTTCAACTTCCAGACTCTGATGAATGCAGACAGTCTCTACGTGGTATCACATTACACTCTGCTGCTCAACCTAAAATTGGCAAACTCGGATTACTACAGGAAGAAACCTGCCCAAGCCCCTGTATTGCTGGTGAGTTGGGGAATAGGGGATAATTGTTTTTTAAAAATGAAAATTTATTTTGCTTCCTTTCACAGAAACCAGCCCACATATAAAGCCTGGCTGCTTGCTGAGTGGAGAAATAGTAATTACAAATGAAGCGTTCTCCAAGCTGCTTATGAATCTTGCGTGATAAGTGTCATGCATCTGAATTACACAGTTTCTCTGTGATTTGATGGGAATGAATGCTGCTTACTGATTGTCATTAAACTCACAGTCATTTTGATGGCTAAACTATTTTCAGGATAGATTAGCATCATGTGATGTAGCAAGTATTGTCTGTTGATAATGTGCATGAGCATACCTTCATCTTGCAAATGCTTTTGAGCCTAATGACAAATTTTTTGCTTAGTACTCTATTTGTATTTCTGTAGATGAAGACATGAGAAGTTAAAGTGAAAAATAAGTAGGTCTTAGTAATGTGAAATTACTATTTTTGTCGCACCTGGAGTTCCTCAACTTCCTGGCCTTTTAAAAAACTGTTTTGAAAGCTGCAAGTTACAAAATACCGATCGATGTTTTTCAACTTAGTTGCCCAAGAGACAATGTTTCAGAGTTTTCTGTAAAACCAGAAAAGTTGCGATAGATGGAACAAATTCTAAAAAGTGTCAAAATGTATCATTATTTCTGTGCTTCCAGCGTAAGAGCGTTTATAATCTAGATCATCTCAAAAAAGAAGTGGAGTTTAACATTATGCTTAGTTCTGGTTGTGTTCTGCAGCAGATCAAGTGCAGATCTGTAACTCAGAACATTCTCTAGAGGAATCACTGTGCACAACAGGCCTGAGCATGACCAGACTATTCTTAGAGATCATTCTGATATATAATTGGACAGCATTTCATCTGTGATGACTGTTCAATGAAGAAGGGCCCAGTTGTTGGACAGGCAACGTTACGTGCCACAACTTCTTTTAACTGGATTTCAGATCCTGCTCCTACCTTGTGGAAATAGCCAGAGATCAGCATGTCCCATTGTCACTGTGCAAGAACTGCTATTCTGATTTGCATCTTGCATTAACTGCTGTAGGAGAAGGGAGAGCTCCTTCTTCTTGTCATTCTCCACTGCGGAGACAGATACAGAAGGATCTGGACAGGCTGGGTTGATGGGCCATAGCCAATTGTGTGAGGTTCAATGAGGTAAAATGCCAGATCCTTCCCTTGGGTCCCAACAACCCAGTATGGCACTACAGGCTGAGGCAGAATGTCTGGAAAGCTGCCTGGAGGCAAAAGACGTGGGAGTGCTGATCAGCTGAACATGAGCCAGTGTGTGCTCAGGTGGCCAAAAAGGCCAATGGTATTTCCTGGCATGTATCAGGAATAGTGTGGCCAGCAGGACCAGGGCAGTGATTGTCCCCCTGAACTGGTGAGGCTGCACCAAAAATCCTGTGTTCAGTTTTGGACTCCCGCTACAAGAAGGACATTGAGATGCTGGAGTGAGTCCAGAGAAGGGCAACAAAGCTGGTCAAGGATCTAGAAACCAAGTCCTATGAGGAGCAGCTGAGGGAGCTGGGGTAGTTTAGCCTGGAGGAGGCTCAGGGGGAACCTTATCACTCTCTACAACTCTCTGAAAGGAGGCTGTAGTGAGGAGGGGGTCAGCCTCTTCTCCCAGGTAACAAGTGACAGGACAAGAGGAAATGATCCCAAGTTGTGCCAGTGGAGGTTTAGTCTAGATATTAGGAAATTTCTTTTTGTGGAAAGGGTTGTAAGGAAGTTGAACAGACTGCCCATAGAAGCATTCAAAAAACATGTGGGTATGGCACTTTAGGACATGGTTTAATGGTGAACATGGGAGTGATGCTGTGTTGACAATTGGACTTGATGATCTTGAAGGTATTTTCCAACCTTAACAATTCTAAGATTGCAATTCTCAGTTAATTCTTTGCATAACCTGATTTCTACTTCTGCAGTCCCTTACTCAGAAGCAGATCTGGGGGCTGAGGCTGATGCTGTAGGGCTTACTGTGGTCTTACATTGGGCTTTTATGGTTTTCTGCAGAAGGAGTTCATGAAGCAGGTCCAGTCCAGTGGAGTGTTGATGGTATTTTCCCAGGCCTGGGTTGAAGAACTGTATCACCAGGTACTAGAAAGGAACATGCTAGGGGAAGCTGGATACTGGGGAAGCCCTGAGGAACACAGCCTTCCACTTATCAGCATGCTGACGGGTCAGTACTGTATTATGGTGGGAAGGATAATTTCCAAACGTGTCTAAAACAAGCTACAATGACACACTGTTTTATTGTGTTACATACAGAACAGCATGTCATCATGCAATATGAGGTGTCTCATGGAATTGTCAGTAGAGAAGGAACCAGACGTAGCTGTGGCTGGTACTTAAGCGTTTGTTTTGGATCATCAGAGTGCTCTTGGAGCATGGGTTTAAGAAAAATCAAACCTGTCCCTGGGAGACAGGGAGAGTAGTTTTGTTCACTGAACCAAAACATCTCTTAATTCTGTCAGTTTCAGTTCTGGTAGCCTTGATACTTGATAAGGAGTAAGGCTGCTGTTTTCTTGATGTCATAGCAAAGCCATTTCAGTGTGCCTGTGGTGCAGTACAAATATAAATAGTGGCATCTGATCCTGGAAGACATCCACAGATTGGACTCCCCTTGGTTCAGACTTGAGCTATGCCAGGAATATGCCAACTGGCACCCAAGAGAAGCTGAAAACCTGGAGCACAAATGCTTAAAAACAATCCTCAGCTTCCTTTGAGGGGTAAAAAATCAAATTGTATCAGCTGAAAGACAGCAGTATGGCTATGATAGTGTATTGATATAAAATGCACTGTCTGCTTTAAATGTGTATGTAATTAAAATAGTGTATGCAGGGAGAACACTGGCTTCAGCTGAGCCTTTAAGTGGTGATCAAAGGGCACTGCTCTGAAAGTTTTTTGCTAATTGTATTGTGCTCAGTGTTACTTGTAGCTATTAAGCTGGGAAGATGAAAGAAACACTTGGAAAAAACAACACCCAGAAGTGTGTGGAGAAGGGTCCGTTAGAAAGAAAATCAACTTGGTCCCTAACATTAAACTCTCTGAGACAAACTGGTCTTTTGTTGTGTTGGAGAAAGAGTTGTATTTCTTTTGCTGAGATTGAGTATACATAGATCTACTAAAAATCACATTTAGGACATAGGATCTCAGTGCATCTTGAGGACTCAGACTGAGATCTGGTAACGTGAAAGTACAGGATTTAGCAAGGTTTGAAATGTTATACTAAAAATGCAGAGATTTAAGTGTGCGGTAAGTTCTGAACTGAAAGAAATACCTTGAAATCTTTGCTGGAAGTTCTGTTCACTGTATACCTTGAAGAGGGGGAGGGCAGCTTTTCAGAGTGGGATATTTCCCATCCTCAACAAAATATTGGTTATACTGGGCCAAGCATAAGATGTCACATTTCCTGTTTATACCAAGGCTTTAGAAGGCTGCCAGAAAGAATAACTAAAAAGCATACCTGAGAAGTCAGGAGTGCTAGTACTTAGTTGAACAGCCAGTAAGAGATGCTTTCCTTGTACCATCTGTGTGTCACATAGTCATCTGATGTTTTTTAATGTTCTGGCAGACATTGACGGCTTGGGCAGCAGTGCAATTGGTGGCCAATTGATGGCATCTGCTTCAGCTCAATCTCCTCTTTCCCAAAACCAGAAGACAGATGATTCTGTTGTTGCAGGTACTAAGACTGTATTATAAGTACGAGTGTGTCTACCAGCAGTGAGTTGTTATGTAACAAAAGCATAGTCAGATAAATTGTGTAGAATAACAATTTAAAAAGAAAGTGTATCAGAACATTATACATGTAAATTGGTAGATCAGCATGCAGAGGACAAATGTGACTTGGTTTTTTACCACTGATGATAAAGCTGCTGTTGTGTAATTTTCTAGTAGTAATAGTAGTAGTGATGTTTTTTCCACTCTAGGAATTGCTTTTGCCCGATACCTTTTAATTGGGTGTTGGAAGAACTTGATTGACACTTTGTCCACCCCACTGACTGGCCGCATGGCAGGCAGCTCTAAAGGGCTGGCCTTCATCTTGGGAGCAGAAGGAGCCAAAGAGCAGAACCAGAAGGAGAAGGACTCCATCTGCGTGAGCCTGGATGGACTAAGGAGGGCAGCCCGGCTAAGCTGTGCTCTAGGTACTGGTGCATGGGGAATGTCATGGCAGACTGATAAAATAGGATGGTAACTTTCCTTGAAGGAATTTGGGGGAAAGAAATGCAGCATCCTGCTCCAGTTTTGCATAGGAATGTGGATTGTGGGAATACACATAGAGTGCCCTACAGCATAAACATATCCAGCCAACTTTCCTTGACACTACCTCTTATTGAGCTTGTATGGGATTGGGGAGGAAATGTTGGCCATACAGTAATTGTGTTGTTGCTTTACAGGAGTTGCTGCTAACTGCGCATCTGCTCTTGCTCAAATGTCTGCGGCCTCCTGTGTCCAAGAAGAGAAAGAGGAAAAAGAAATCCAAGAACCCAGTGATGCTATAGCTCAAGGTAACTACATAATTAAATTACCTACCTCATCTTATATTGCCAGCAAAGCTGCAGCTGGAAAGTGCTTTGCCACACGTAGTGGCATTTCCCTCTGTTGTTCTTCCCCTGTGCACCACTCACTTGTAGGCACATGGGCTGTGTGTCTTCGGTACCTGTCCTGCTGTCCTAGCCTCGTAACATTATGTCCCACTAATTATATTTTATAAGGAACTGAAAGCAGTGGAACAGTGGATAAGCCAACAGCATTTTTCAATGTGTGCTTTTTAAGCCTTGTGATAATAATACAGCCAGAATACATCAGAGAAACAAGTGCTTTGGGGATTTTTGTGTGTTGGGTGGTAATATAAGATGAGTGTGTATCCCTCTCCCTGCCTGGTTTATACATCCTTGATTATCTTTTGTCATAATCATCAGATATTTAAAACTGTTTCTGAATCATGTTAAATGAAAATGGAATAAAAAATTGTATCTTTTTAACATATAATAAGTTCTGCATCTCTGTACCACCATTTCAAACTCAGTGGAAGTCAATAAAGTCAATTGTTGTCTCCAGTGACTGTTTGGAGAAGTACATAAAAATTCTCTGATTGCATTTGATTTTTAATGGCAAGAAGCCCATAACAAAACACGGTGTTGCCCAAATGACCCTGCTTGGCACTTAAATTTGGTGTCTTGGCAGAGAAAACACAACTGAAAAAACCTGAGCTCAAACAAGCTTTTGACCGCTCTCCTGGACATGAGTGAAGTGAGTTGGCCAGGCCATGCTGAAGCAAAGAGGAGGCAGTAGCAGTGGCCAGAGTCCAACAGATCTGTTCTGTGAAAGCTTGAAAAGCCTCAAAATTTGTTTCCGTTCCAATGCAGAATGAAAACAAAGCTTTTCAGGGATTCTCGGAAAAAATAAATAGGTCCAAATGGTTGTAGCTCAGATCAAGATTAGTTTTGCTTTGACAAGAATATCCATTAATAAAAGCTCTTTGGTGGAACTTTTTGTGTGGAAATACCTGTGAAATTCACAAATGTTTGTTTGGTTTTTTCCATAGCAAAGGAGATTTTGGTAAAAGTAAGTAAAGTAAGTAAATAACTAGTCAGCCATCTCTGAAGAGAAACATATAATATCACTGGCAATCTGCAACTGTTCTGTGGGCAACAAGATGTGAATTTGAGGGTGGAGGATGTCAATCTAGCATTTATTTTTTTTCATGTATATAGAATCAGTCAAAAGGGATTTTAATTTCAAAGCTACCTTAGGTTTCTTAGAAAGAAATGAGTTTCTCTAATTTGTTTTTTTTGTTCAAATTTTATGTTCTTTTATAAATTTCAGACTGTAATCCTTTGCCATCACCCTGTGTACAAACCAGTGTTTGTTTAAAAGCTGGAGAAGCTAATTGTTTTTTTTTTTTCATGCTGCAGTGAAACAGAAAGTGGAGCAGAAATTGGAGCAGATGGGGAAAGTGCAAGGAGTCTGCCTGCACACTGCTCATGTTTTGTGTATGGATGCAGTCCTTAATGTGGGTCTGGAGATGGGAAGCCATAATCAGGACTGTTGGCCTCATGTATTCAGGTACTCACCAACTTTCCCAAAATAGCCAGAATTTATACCATGTTGCCTGAAAGTAAGGGACTGAGAAAAAGGGCTTTGCAGACTCTGTAAATGTTCTGTATAAACAGTGTCAGAATGAATTAACTGCCAGTGTCTCTAAAAGAAAAGATGGTGCTGTTTTCCACCACTACTCAGGGACAAAATCAGTGCTTAGAAGCTTCAAAGTTACCAGAAGACTGTGACAGACTCAGAAACCCAAAAGGGCTTTTCAGGCACCTCCACCAAGCTATTTGCTGTCTGAGCACATGGGAGGCCAAAGGATGCAAGAAGAAAGGTTATCTGTGTGTAGTTGCAGAGTTAGAAATCATCTGTTTATGGTTTGAGCAAAATGGTCCTGTGATTAGTGCAGGGAAGAACCATTGTTTTGGGGGGTTTATTAACTTTTTGCTTCTCCTGTGTGTTCTCAGGGTGTGTGAGTACATTAGCACGCTGGAGCACACCCACTTCAGTGATGGTGCTGCCCAGCCCTCCCTTACCATCACCCAGTCACAGCAGGCACCTGGAGGGCTGCACCCAGACTCGGAGCCTGGGGAGGCTCCTCAGGAACTGATCCCCGAGCAGGAGACCACCCTCAGCAGCCATCCTGTCATTCAGCCAGTTTCTATCCAGGATCTCATCAAGGACAGCAGTAAGGGCAGAGCTTTTGATTTCCGTGGAGGCAGTCTGCTGTGTGGGACGAGTGCCGCCAAGGCTGTTCTCACACTCTCCACGCAAGCTGACAGGTAAAAGCACTGCTGTCAGGAACCTGAATCCTTGTTCCCAAAACAGTACCAAAATGACCCTTTTTGTGAACCCAGTCCAGGTATGATCTTTGTTTGTTGCAGCCACTTGCTTCAGTTGAATTTCACAAGAGAGCTGCATGTTTGTCACAACCAGCAGTTTCTAAAAGACTTGGGTTTTTTTGGTCTCCGCAGTACCCGCAAGTACTAAGCTGAGTATGTCTGTGCACAGAAGGGAATATGCCAAGCCAATCAAATGCATCCTGAGAGTGGTAGATTTATTTCTTGCATGTGAATTGTTCTGTTGTCTTCAGTAAAGCAGACAAAATAAGTGGGTGTCTTGTCCTGACTGGAAGGGACTGATTGACAAGATCAGTGTCAGTTGGAAAGCAGCTGCTTCTGTCAGGGCTACAGGGACAGTTTGTCAGGCTTCCCCAGTGTGTCCAGAGGAGGAAGGGCCAGCAAGTATGGTCACAGAATGGCTACATTAAATATCCTGTCATCATGGTCTGCCAACTGATACTATTTCTGCAGCCCAGGCTACAGTTGAAAATTTCCTGTGTTTGCATGCTTGCAGTTACCCTTTTTCTCCAGCTGACATTTTTCATCTTAACACCTTCCTATGGGCAGAGATCATGTGTAAATTCAGAGCCAAAAATAATGCATAAACTGCTTGTAGAAATATGACTCTAGCCATAAAAATACCTTTTATTTAGGAAGCTTAAAATACAACTTAGTTCTGAGGATTAGAGAATAGCAATACTGTAATGCTGGTTTCATTTCTACCCTTTTACTTCAGTGCAAATGTTTCTTAGGACTCAACCCATAGTTACTTAGAACTATAGAAAGTTTTTCATTAAAAGCAACATCAGAAAATCATTTTTTTGTCCATTTCTGGCTACACCATTTCACAGAAATTTCGCTGTAATCTGTGTGGAGCCCCCCTCCAGTGTAACCACACTTACTGTTTTATGTGTACAGGTTTTAACTGCTTAATCCTAAGAGCTCATTGCAACCAAAAATAACAACTCTTGCTTGTATTTGTCATTGTTTAACCAAAACAGAACCCCCTGCTAGCCACTGTTAAGAAAATTAACTCTACCCCAACCAAAACCAGCACAATATTCCAAAATAGCAATTCAGGTAGAGTAACCTTAGGTTTAAGACGAATTAATTTATTTTTCAAGTTAGGGTCTGTAACTAAAGATGTAGCAAACTGGTGTGGCTCTAAAGTCAGTGAAACTTTGATGATCTGTGTTGTGAGGACTGGGCGTGTTTCAACTGTTTTTTTGGTTACTGGTTCATGAATGTCTTATAGCATTAAGATAACTTGAAAAAGTGACTTTTTGTTTTAGTGCCATAGTTGAATCTTGAAAGGGTTCTGATTGATCCCATAACAACCTACTTTCCACCCTCCAATTAATAAAGCTTCTGGATCAAAGTCTTGCTGCGGCACTGTATAAATGAAAAAGCCCTCAATAACCCAATGTGTCACCAAAGGCAATTTACAGAAGCCACATACAGATAAGAGTTTTCCTCTTACATACACATTTAAGTCTGCATCTCATGAATTTTCAGTTAGATTCTGTTCTTTACCTACAGGCTCTTTGAAGATGCTGCTGACAAGTTAAACTTGATGGCATTGGCAGGCTTCCTTTACCAGCTCAAGAAGGCTTCTCAGGCCCAGCTTTTCCATTCAGTCACAGATACAGTTGATTACTCACTAGCAATGCCAGGTAAATCACCTGAAGATCCCATACAAAGTGTTTTATATACAATTGTACTGCTTACAGGACTGACTTGGTATTACAAATTTTCCCAATTGAAATTTCAAGGTATAAGTAAAACACAGTATGTAGTCTAATAAGATCTTTCTGTAGGGACATATCAAAACCTTTAGAAAAGATTGAGCACCTTTTTTTGGACAGGGGCCAAAGTGCTTTGAAACACGTCACAGGACATTCATTTGGTTCTTGGACTTTGTGGGTGTTAATTGTCCACCAATATATAATCACAGCTCTGTATTTGAACCCAGTCCAGTATGGAAACTTGAGTGAATCTAGACTTAGACAGTGGATTTAGCTTAGACATTTGACAGTGGGATAACCTCAGTAGTGCTCAGTAAATGGACAATAGAGAACAATGTACACAAACAAAGAATGTTAAATAAAGCAGTGGGATTTGTCCTGCTTGCTTTTCCCCAACGGAGTAGAGCATGTACCTCACAGTTCAAAGCCTGTAAATTGTTTTTTCCATCACTGTCTCAAATGGAGCAGAAGCATTGGACACAAAGGAAGATACTTCACTTAAATTTATACTGTGCCTGTAGAAGCTACAGTAGTCATACAGGTTTTGTTCTGTCCTGTGGCAGACACCATTTTTATCTATGTCTCAAATTTAATTGGTTTTCTCTCTCCCTGAAGTGCTGCTTGTCATTTTCTCAACATGACACTTTGGGTTTTTGGGTTTTTTGCTCTTGCTTGTCTGCAGACCTCAACATTCGTAACTCTAGTTTTAATAAATAGATTTCTTCTTATCATATATGTAGTGGTCAATCAACAGTATTGTAATACTGAAATTAAAATTAGGATAGAGGAATTAAGTGCTATTTTTTTATTTTAAAACTGACATGTCCCCGATTACATCTTTTGTTAGCAATAAAAGCACCAGTGTATTTTTAAAAGAGAGGATGAAGTGTCTTTCCAAATGTTGTAAGACCAATGGAAGATGAATCCCATTCAACAGGACATAACAAGTACCAGTGACTGGGAAACAGAAAAACATTTTCTCACATTCTGTTCTTTCTACCCTTTGCTTAATAAGAAATACGAAATTAAATACCATAGCTAAATAATTTGCAGTTTATAGTCTTTCCTGTAGATGTCACCAAAACCTTTTGTAACTACCATTTTGGGTCAATATAAATTATTTAACTTCTTGCTTAACTTTTCTGCATTAGTTTTCCAAGCTTTTATCTTTAATATGTTTGCAGAAACCATGACCACTTAAATCCAATTAAAGTGTGTTCAGGAATTTGTTCTTTAAACTTGGGTCAGTCTCCTGTCCTTTTACTTACACAGGTATAGGCTGTGTTTTACATCAGTTTTTGGGGTTTTTTTTTCTTTTTCTCACCCCCACTAAAGCTCCTCACTGACTTAATATTAATAAATAATTTCTAATTCCAGTTCAGACATTTAGGAGTGGAGGAGCAGCTGATGCTTAGCTTCCATTCATTCTTGTACTTCTTTGTAGGTGAAGTAAAATCTACACAGGACAGGAGAAGTGCACTTCACTTATTCCGACTTGGTGATGCCATGCTCAGAATTGTAAGGAGTAAGTCCCGCCCGTTGCTCCACCTCATGCGCTGCTGGAGCGTGGTGGCACCTCACCTTGTAGAGGTAGGAATGGGGGACAAAAATGGGAATGTGTGCACAAAATTACAAAGCTGAAAAAGATGGAGAAGGCTTGATAGGTCTTCAAATGTAAACAACCTTCAACATTGCCAAATCTGCTCTGTATTGTGTACACTGTGTCATATATTGTGATACTGCCACCAAGGAGTGTCCTTTTAAGTGACTGAAATGGGCAGGGCCAGGGACAGGATGTTGGACCTTTGCAATATGATGCAGATTGTGTCTGGTGAAAAAACTGAAACTACTCTAAAGGGCTGTGACTCCTCCATCTGTCTATATTCCCAGTCAAGGTCTGCATCCTTGCAGTTCTTCCCATAAAAGGATGCAGGTTTTCTTTTCCCATATAAAGTCAGTTCAGTTGCTACTTTTTGAAGAGAAAAACAGTCACACAGTTGAAACAAAAGACAGCATTTCACACAAGTTCTGTTCTGTGGATTTTAGTATTAATTTATTTTTAGCGCTATGCTTTTTTAATTGTAAGCACACTTTCATACATCTGTAGATCTCCAGGCAGCTCAGAGTCTCAGTTATCTGTTTCCATGTCAGTACTCTCCCGTTTTCATTGCAGTAGGGACCCTAGTCACATCAGTGGTGAAGCTATATTTAAGGTTCAGCAACATGTAGTGCTTGTCCCCCTTAAAAGTATCTAACTAAAAGCAAATTTTTTGCTTGGATACACTCTAATACTTCTACTTTCCCTGCAGGCTGCCTGTCACAAGGAGAGACACGTGTCTCAGAAGGCTGTCTCCTTCATCCACGACATCCTCACCGAAGTGCTGATGGACTGGAACGAGCCTTCTCACTTTCACTTCAACGAGGCGCTTTTCCGCCCCTTTGAGCGCATCATGCAGCTGGAGCTGTGTGATGAGGATGTCCAAGACCAGGCAAGTCAGCTCTGATCAATGTGTGTGTATCTGGCCTACCATGCCCATAAGAATCGTTCCCAGAGTGCACTTGGTCCACCTGAGTGTGTTTCCCAAATTCCCTTCAGATGCTGCCCCTTAATCATCTTCAAGGAACTGGGAGTGCTCGGCCTACCTAGTCCAGCACTGTGGCAGAGCACAGAGACAGTAGACCTGGCTTTAAAGCAATTAAATAAAGTTTTTCTATCATCTAAAAAAATTTCAATTATAAATTAGACTGCCGTAGTGAAATCTAGGAATTTAAAGGCATCCTCATTTCTTCTGAAGAGCCATCTATATATCGGTTCACATTTTTGTTGTTTTTTCTTTTAACCCCTCCTACACTGGCTGCAGGTGATCACCTCGATAGGAGAGTTGGTGGAAATGTGTTCTACCCAGATCCAGTCAGGATGGAGACCCCTGTTCAGTGCCCTGGAAACGGTGCACAGCAGCAGCAAGTCAGAGGTTAAAGAGTACCTTGTAGGAGAATACTCTATGGGTAAGGACTTACTGCACTGACTGTTTCACGCATGCTTTTGATTCCCCAGGGGACACAGTAACTAATTCAAAACGCCCAAACTGCACAGTGGCACTACAACACTCCAGAACTGTACCAAAGTATCTGTCTTATTACCTGGGGTAGAGGGAAAGCCGGGGTATTGTTCTGACTTTTTATCCTCTACGTTCTGACAAGTGAGTAGAATGAGAAAGAAATGCTTCAAATGTACTTAAATAATTTTGAGCAAGACAGTAGTGCAGGGGTACTGAGCTTGGCTGAGCATTTGTCGCTGTCCTGGTGGAGAAAGGACTGCATACTATACCAGCATGTCTCTTGTGGACTTGTCTTCCTTATTGTATGAAACCTATTGCTCTTGTACATCAGGGTAACTTGGTGTGATAATCCAGGCAAATGCTTGTCCAGGCAGTTTATTACAAGGCTTTCAGATTCCTAGTGATATTACACACCACATTTATGTAAGAATGTGCATCTTGTATGGAAATGGGTTAATATGGGAAAATCCATTTTTTCTGTTCTTTTGCCCCATTAGAAGGTATTTTTAATTGTGACTACTCATGTGTAAGGGATGTGGTTTTCCTCCTAAATTTTGTCATTGAGATTTGTTACGGCTGATGGCTGAATGCATGTGTACACAGCTTTTGAAGGCTGATAATCTACTTAGGAAAAGCAAGGCTATTTTGTTACTGGATAGTCTGAATAGTTTTCTGCGTGACTGATGTCATCTTGGCAGTTATCAAAAACTAAACCAGAAACTAAAAAGAAACCTCCACCACACAGAAATATTAGCTACTGAATTCAAGAGCTCAAACCTGCTCTTACCACTTGACCAGGCATAAACTGGTATTTGTCATAGACTGGACAAAGGAATCGCTATCACTTCCTATGAAAGGCCACGAGTTGCTGTGGAAGCAAGAAAAGGTTTTACTTTTAAAGTCATTTCTGTCTCTGCCCAGAATAGAAAAGATTCTACAGATTAAGTTAAATTGGTGAAAAATGGTTGGAAAATTATTTTTAAGGAGGGGTGGGGAAGTGTTCTCATCTTGTTATTTCCACAGGGAAACGCCAGGCTCCAGTGTTTGATGTCTTTGAAGCATTTCTAAACACAGACAACATCCAGGTCTTTGCCAATGCTGCCACCAGTTATATTATGTGCCTTATGAAGTTTGTCAAAGGACTGGGTAAATATTTTCCTTTCTTCTTAAGTCATGATATGTCAAGCTTGATCCTGCAGGAGAGGGTAATTCAGTTATGTAATACATAGCATGGTAGGAAAGAGAGGGGCTGTGAAGAACTTGAGTCCAGAATGCTTTAAAAAAATAAAATCAAGACCAAGGGATTATTTCTGTAACATTTTTAATACTATCAGTTCCTCAAGTTTTTATAGCAGCAAAGATGCATCTAACTATTAAGTGTCTGCTTCTTAATTTGATCTGAGTTTGCATCAGGACTTGCTTATATTAATGTAAATAATAAAACTAAAAAACCTCCAAACCTAGAATATTGCAGAAATGGCCTGGCATCGTGCAGAAACAGCATGGATTGTTTGCAACGGAGCTGGGCATGTTTCACACTGTGGGCAGCGGAGACCAGGCATAGCATGTCAGGGTGACCCTGCAGAGGTACTGTTGTGCTTCACCAGCCTTCAGAACAAAGAAAAGTGGTGCTGGGTTGTTCTGCCCCGATGCTGGTGATCCATGGCTTACCTTGATCATTAGAATTTGACACTTTTCATTGAACTATGACAATTTGTGTGTGTAAATTACAGAACTTCTAAGTAGTGATAAAATGGAGCTTTTGGTTTCTCTATGTATATTAATTCACAGACATTTCTAGGTCTGTAAGAACTCCTTTTGATTTAAATAAAGCACCTAAGTGCTGCAGATCTACTCTTTAATGTTACTCTTATCTCATTGAGCTATTTCACCATTGATTTCAATGGGGGCAGAATTCAGCTTGTGATGTAATTGCAATTATTACTACAAAAGAGGAATAAACTTTCATGTCCAGTACCAATAGAGGGAACTCATGTTTCTTCTGGAGAGCTTAAAAGCCTGTCTTATAATTGTTTAGGTTTCTTGCTTTCATGAGATAATTTTGACTCCTTTGTTGTCACACATCAAAAAGCAAGGTCTTTTTTTTGTATTAAAGGTAATAGGACTATGGGATACATGAGCAAATACAATGCCATACTATGTGCATTTTATTGTAAAACTAAAGGACTCAAACTTCCCTGGCTGACTTGGCTGATCTCAGTAGTAGACATAACTTTAAAATACATTATGAAGGGAATAGTTAAGAGCATAGAAAAAGCAAATAAATATAGTGAAAGGAGAACAAAGTAGGATATATTAAAAGGACTTAATATTTATCTTGTGCTTTTTATAAGAGGAATAGCTTTTAAGGCAAGAAAATGTTAATGTCTATAGGCATTTATTAAAGTTTCAGATTTGGCACTAAATGGCAAGTATTTTACTAAACTGGAAAAATGGTTATGAGCCAAGAATTCTAAGGTGGGCAGAAAACTGGCTGCAAGGGGAGCCAGGCAGACAGACTGGGCAGACAGGGAAAATGGTAGAGTGAATGGAGTTATCCAGAGAGGAGCTCTGCAGCAGGATGCCTTGGAATTGCTCTGCTCCTTGAATTCACTTAGTGAAGCTGGCCTGAAAGGAGCGGTCTACTGATACAAGTTGGTAATACCAGCCATAGTGAGGCACTAGAGCCTGAGGATATGTGTCATACAGCTGAAAGTGTGACACCTTGACACCTGCATTAGACAGCAGAAGAAAGTGTAGTAGTATAAAATATAAAATTATGCATTTAAGCAATAAATAAACTAATAGGAAGAACTTGCGCTAGAAGAATTTTCCAGGGCACTGGGATGCAAATGAATAGAAAAAAATTAGTGTAATTGAGCAAAGAATGAATATGAGCAAGTAATTCCTATACCCATGGAAGAAAGGGGAGTCAATATGACAGATAATACAATGTGTGATTATTAGTATTTAATGGCTCTAGTATTTAATAGGCATGTTTATTAAAGCATTTATTCATATAAAAATTCATGTACAAACTGTGACCAGTATCACTGTACTGTTTGCACGGGGGTCACCTGGTTGTCATCTAAGAAGATCAAACCAAGGATGTTTTCTGGATTCTATTTGGACATTAGGGCATAACTGAATGAGAAAAGAGAACTAATGCTCTGTTTCTGTTCTTGTGTCCTGTCCCCAGGGGAAGTAGATTGTAAGGAGATGGGTGACTGTGTGCCAGGATCAGGATCTGCATCTACAGACTTGTGCCTTCCTGCGCTTGATTACCTCAGGAGATGTTCTCAGGTGTGATGAACAATTTACACAGGCACTAACGTGGCCTTGGAAACAGTTCTAACCTGCAGGCTTTGCATCAGTCATGGGATGATTTGCATGAACCCAACAGAGTCTGTGGTGGCCCTACTGGTAATACCCTGCTCTGCCAAATGGACAGTGGTGATCTGAGGGAATATCATACCTTCTAGGCCAGTTAGCAGGGGGAAAACTGAGATAAAAACACTCAGACCCAGGGAGCATGTGGAAAATGTGAATGTTCAAAACCAAGCAATAACATTATTCAAAGCTAGATTTCTTATTTAAACAGTTACTATGGACAGTGTTGGGAATGAAAGACAAAAAAAAAAAACGAAAACAAGAACTTCATAATTCTTAGATCTTAAGAACAACAGGTTACCCCTCTGAAACGCAGAAGCAGCTTATTTGTACCATGAAAACATATCTTAAGCTCAGAGAGAATCTCTAACAATTAGAACACTGGCATGTTCCCTGTAATCTCTGCACGCAGGACATATTATTATCCAGAGTTACCTGGACAATTTTTGTCTGATTTTATAATGTTGTTTGTATTTCTGTAGCACCTGCAGATCTTTTTGTTGGACCCAGGCCATGTTTTTTCTGGGTACAATACAAATGCTCGACAAAGGATATTACTATCACTAAAAAGACTTAATATCTAAATCCAGAGATAATGGGTGGATTCAGTCCACAGGTTGAGAAAAGAAGAAAAGAATAAGGCAACTCAGAATAATAAATGGCAGACATACCAAACTCTACTTGCTATCTTGTTCATCTGAAAAAATTAGTAATACTTATGTGTATATCTAGTATATGTTCTGTCTATACACTATTTGCACCACGTTGCTATTCCTCATCCGTACAAACCTCAGTCCACAGTGAGGGGGAAGTGTTTTCTCCTCTTTAAAAGAAGCAGACGTTTCTATCTTGTATATATCTTTATACCTTTTAACTTGCCAGTAAAAGAAGAACAGGAATGACTAATAAAAAATCCTGTCTGTATATTGCAAATACATTATTTACTTAGAAAGACCTGATAAAATGCTGGTAGTATCCCTGCAATAGCCCAGTTCTGCAGTTTGTATTTGTTTGTAATGGACAACCCAGGCAATGAAGCTCTAAAGTAAACCTTTTGTCAGCATTTACTTAGTCCTTCAGAGCTTAAAAATATTCTGTGTATGGCTAATGGAGCTTCATAGGTCATAGATGCAATTAGTGAGTTGTAACATTTGCCCTTCACAAATGAGAAGAGAGCACACTCCCATCTCAGAAATGTGTTATTTAAATTGCTGCTCTCCCTCTCTTTTACCCACAACCCTTTACTTGTCAGGGAACTGAAGACTTCTGGCCTCTAATTGTGTTTGCATACCTATTTTATTTTATTTTACTTACCTGCGTTGTATGTGATTACTTTTACAAACTTTCCCATGGATATTTATCTTCTCTTTTTCTCTCACTCTCCTCTTCTCCATCCTCCCAAGTTGTTAGCCAAAATCTATAAAATGCCCTTGAAACCCATCTTCCTCAGTGGCCGACTGGTTAACTTGCCCCGAAGAGCGCAGGAACAGTCAGCCAGCAGTGAGGATGGGATTGAGTGCGTCCTTTCTGACTTTGATGATGACACTGGTAAGTGCATTGAAAGCAGTAAATGCAGAATTAATTAATTGTTTCTTCTATGTGTTGCTGTAAATTTTGCCAACTGCTGAAAGCAAAAAGGAGGGAAAACTTCAGAGTTTGTCTCCTTGTTGTCTACACACACACACCCATGCGCACACAGAGCTTGGAAGCTCAGGTCCTGTCACCTTCTTTAGTTAAAAGATGCAGTTCATATATGAGAAAAATACAACCCCTCTTTTAGGGCAAGATAAAAATATTTTGATTAACAATTAGTTTGATTATCCTGATATTCATAATACAACCATTGTGTATTTCTGAGAGCTAACACAAAATTACTTTCTAGACTGCAGCTGAAGTAAAGAAGTGAAAACCTTTAAAAGCTGGTATTGGCAGGCCTGCTTTTAACAGAAAAAAAATATCAGTATTGAGTTACAGTCTAGAAAGATAAAGAGTAATTGTTTAAATGTTTCGAAACTTCTGTCCTGTGGTCTGTTGAAATAAACAGCGAATTTCTGAAGTCCATAAAAAGTACTATGACCTCCAGAAAAAACAAGCAGCATTTGTCTCCTGATTATTTGTGTGGTTTATATGGGTTGTGGATTAATCAGGTGTTGGATGAACTAGATGTGTGCAGAGCCAAGCAGTAGAAGAATGCAGCCTTAAGGTTTCTGGGCTCAGGAGACCTTCACAGCAGTACAGTCACTTTTGAATATGTAAACTACAGAGCTGTTCCAACCAGGCTGCTTCTGTGAAGAGTCAGCTCCAACCTGGCAGAAAAAAGGCTGACTCCAATGCATTTCATTCATGTGCCTCACCAGACTGGCCCTTGGTACCTACTTTTATCTAGACTCTTCCACCATATGGATTGTCCTGTTCCACTGCTACCCTGGAAAAAAGAGAGAAAAGCTGCTTTCTGAAACCAGAAAGTCACAAGTCCTAGTTTTTCACAAAACAACTTTTTACTTCCTTCTTTCAGTTTAGGTTTTGTTTGGTTTGGTTTTTCCCTCTCAGGGTGATTTTAGGATATTCACCTGGGATGTAGAAGACCCAAGTCATTGAAACCTCTGCTTGGAATCAGGCTTGGAACTTGACCTAGGGTCTCCCCACTTCAGTTGCTACTGTTCTGAAGTGACTCTGCCTATGAATGTCTTGCTGTAAATAGAAATATCACCCTGCAGCAAATAAACCTTTTGGTTCTTGTCAGAGCTAAGCACTGAAACTGTCACCCAATTTGGTGTAACACCATACATGGCAATGGTGTTAGAACATTGCTAGGCAAACTGACTTTACAAAGACACAAGGCAGTCTTCACCTGGCACTCCAGCGCTCAAAGTCGGTACCAGAATAAGGCAAAATGTTTCAGCCTACTTTGCCATATTTACAATATATTTTCATAGTGTATTTGATTTCATGCTGGACTCTTCTAGAGAGTGTTTTAGAGACAGTAGGTCCTCCCAGGTTAGAAAATACCCTTATTTCATTCTGAGTAACTATTTTCATTTGTACTATATCCTTATCCAGAAGTATCATTAAAGTCTAACTGACTCAAAACAATGTCACCATGCATACTGCCATGTGAAAGGGGTGTGAATAAATAAATTCTCAACCTAGTTACAAAGTAATGATTTCACTGTTTTTTCCTTGTTTCACAGAAAGACTCTTGCAGTCAGCAAGCTCAATGAATCTTAAATAAAGTTCCCTCTTGTGTTGCTTTTAGAAGATAAATAGCCAGCAAGCATCATTCAGATACAGACTACATCAGCATAGCCATCAGCACAGAGAACATGCGCTTATTAGTGAACCAAAGTAAAATCCGGTTTAGCCTAATAAACCCATAGCCTTTTAAGGTGACTTCAGAGTGTATGTGCAAGATCCTTCTAGTTGTTCATGGTATCATGGGCAACTCGCAATTTCTTAAGGGATCTGTGAAAAATTAAAGGGCAGCAATGCCTAACCATCTTCAAAATTGTATTGAAAACTAGTTGTAGCCCATAATCTTTTAGGGGATACCTGTTTGCCAATGTAGATGAGAGCTCACCTGTATCCTATCTGCTGCTCTGGCAGTTGTCCTGCTCTGTGACCTCTTAACATCTAAAGCTGACATGTGAGGCAGCCCGATGATACCTCATGAGACATTTTTACTGTTCAGTTCTGAGTACCAAATAGAGCCAGTTAAATTATGGCTAATCTTCTCAGGAGTCTTACTTAAAAGCATGACCTAAAGGACTACAATCTATCATGAGCAGCACTTGCAATGGTAATGAGATGGGGTTTTATTTATATTTTTTTTGGGAGATGTTTTACACAAGGTTAGAGACTGGACTAGTGGTAATAGTAAAGTAGGACCAGAACAAGGTGTAGTGGACAAGGAAGGATGGGACAAAATACAAACTTGATAAAAAGGGAGAGAAAAGGAAACCATCATTTCAAAAATGGCTATTGCCCACAACCATTACACAGCAACAGTGAACATGCAAGAACCATGAGCTTTAAGTCAATTAATTTATTAATTTCCATCACTTTCTGAGGGCAAGTTTCACCTGTGGTCAGTGCAGTATCTTACTCATGGTTTTTAATCTTTCTTTATTTGTAGGCCTTATCAATGTCTGGATTATTCTGCTGGAAGAATTAACAACTGCTATATCCAACTGTCCCCGTCAGCACCAGCCTCCTACTTTGGATCTGCTCTTTGAGTTGCTGAGGGACATTGCCAAGACACCTGGTAATGAAAAGGCTTGTTAAAATGTGAGCTAGTGGAGTCCTACCCAAACCTTTTAGAATCCTAAACCATTTTTGCAAAGTGTGTTGCTTGTGTTAAAGCTACATAGAGACATTCTCTACTAGAAAGGGATTTTTTCAGAGTTGATAAGTTATTTCAGTTCGTGCATCGTTCTGTTGACAAAAGGCTTCCTGTAAGAGTATATTGAACATATGCTTAAATTCATTGCACAATAAAGATGTGTGGTACTCTATTGATGTCCTAGCCACAGAAAATGTTTGCTCTGTGACTAGGAAATGGAAAGAGAAAATTACATAATCCTGCAGATCTGCTGGGAAAGACTGCAGGTAAACAGTTGGCTAAATGTACCTCATAACTACAGTCAAAACACCTTACCACTCTCATCCCACAAAAAAGTTTCAGAATCTCTTTCCTTCAGCATTACGCCAGGCTTCAGCTTGGAATAAGTTAGCAAATTTACTGAGCATATAGGTTTTGTAAGCAAATATATACAACCATTATTGTGTTTATTTTAAGGACCAGGATTTGGCATTTATGCAGTTGTACATCTTCTTCTTCCCACGATGTCTCTTTGGCTCCATCGCAGCCATGGTGACCATTCTTACTGGGATGTGGCATCTTCTAATTTCAAGCATGCCATAGGCCTTTCCAGTGAACTTGTAGTGGAGCATATTCAAAATTTCATACACTCAGGTATGTCATTGTAGTGTCACATCTACTGTCATAGTGACATGTTACTGAATAACTACTTGGGGAGATGGTTTCATTGCTTTTTTCATTACTCAAGCATAAAATAAGAGGAGGGTTAAAGATTTCTGATCGAGATTTTTTTTCTTTCTTTATTGGGTTTAGAATTATGGGGGAAAAAATTGTTAGACATTTATGGAAGTTATTTAGCCCAGCCTCCCTCTCATAGCAGGCCTATCTTCAAACTTAAATGATCACAGTCTTTAATATACTTACCAAAAGAAGATACAAAGACTGTGATCATAAGGAACTAGAATACCAGAAACAGGACCTAAGATAATTTCTGCTGTACGTACCATCTAAGTCCAGATATGTTATATTGTTAACATAAAAATGATTGTTCTTATTTCAGCTTAATGCGATGCATGTTTCAATAGCTGCATAAAAATAATTTGGTTTTGCAAATTCTCTGAATAGCAGTAAGTGTAGCAAGACTTTAATTATAATGAATAGGCAATGATGTTAAAACCAGTCTGGTTTTTTTCTTGTAGATATTGGTTATGAAAATATGATCAATACTATGTTGAAAGATCTTTTCAAGTTGCTGGTAGCCTGTGTAGCAGAACCAACAGAAATTATTTCCAGAGTTGGCTGCTCTTGTATCAGGTAACCAAATCTGTTCACTCTCACCATATTCAAAAAAGATATCTATGTCTTTGAAGAACTTGTGGATTGATAAGTTGGTTAGTATCTCAAAAGAAGTCTGCAATATATCTTAGCTCTTGTTATTGGAGTAACGAATTTTAGACTTATTAACCTTTTCTTGCTATTTTCAGTGTGCTTCGGAACCTGTGATGTTAGGCATTACTATGTGAATGATTCTCAAAAAAAGCACTCCTACATTACGTATATGTAGTTAGTCAGTAATTGACCCTTAAGAAAAAGGGTCGTTCTCCTGGCATTCAAAGGTCTTTAGAGGTAATTAGCACCTTTCACAGTCTTCAGGTTATTACAGTCATAATCAAAATAAGCACTGCATTTATACAGTTATATAGGGTGTTATTCTTGTGGCAAAATGACTACTCAAAGAGGAAAAGCAAAGGAGAAAAATAAGTCAAAACTATAGTGTAATTACACAAATAGGTCAGGATAATAACTGAGGAGGTTGGATAACATTAGTCAGCTACTGAGCAAGCCTTTTGTTCTGTTTTCATAGAATAATAGAATAGTTTGAGTTGGAAGGGACCTTAAAGATCACTTAGTTTCAGCTGCCCTGCCATGGGCAGAGACACTTCCACTAGATCAAGTTGCTCAAAACCCCATCTAGCTTGGCCTTGAACACTTCCAGAGATGGGGGTTTTCAGCCTTCTCCCTTTATAGCTAAGAATTGTCTACTTCCTTCTTGAACATGGTAACAGTTTCCTGTGTCCTTTCAGGTATGTGTTAGTGACAGCAGGGCCTGTTTTTACTGAAGAGATGTGGAGGCTTGCATGTTGTGCCTTGCAGGATGCATTCTCTGCCACTCTGGAGCCAGTAAAGGTAAAACTGCCGTTTTGCCCTCAGTCAAAATGTAATCACACAGTGGATGCACTTACTTTTGACAGGTTGTTAATTTGTCAATTCACAATGAAACCTGTTGGATCAACAAGAGAGATGGAAATCAGTTTTTCTAAACATACACAGACAACACTAGTAGCTTACAGTTAAGATTTACTTTAAATTGCCTTGCCGGTATGAAATCAGAAGAGTTTGGTAGGTGAAAACATCCCTTTTGATCCATTTCATCCTCTGGATTGACAAAAACTCAGTAGAAGACAACGTTGCTTTGCTGTAGCTGTATGCACCATGCAGATTAGTCTTCAACTCACTGTTTTGTAAACAAGAAGTGCCATGAGGTCATTGCAGGCCAGAGTCCATAAGAAGCTGTAGTGCCTTTACATTGGATATATTCATTAGATATAGTAATTGTGCCTTTACATTGGATATATTAATTAGATGGCAGGTGACCAGCTGATGGGAATGGGATAGGTCACTGAGTCTTGTATTTCACACAAACAGGCTGGACATGGCTACAGTCACTTGTTGAACACACAGTGAAAGTCTGATGTTGTGTCTCTCTAGAACCTGTTGGGCTATTTCCACAGTGGTTCCGAAAGCTTTAGTGGAGATGCCTGTGAAGTGAAGGTGGCAGCCCCTTCCCTCTCGCCAAGTGCTGAAGCTGAGTACTGGAGAATCAGAGCCATGGCACAACAGGTACTGACAGATATTTCAGGGGAAGTCAGAGAACCTTTTAAACTTGGAGCTTTTCTTTATGAAGGTGTATTTTTACCACCACCTTCCTCACAAACCCTACAGGCAAAGACTTTCTCATTACAAGGGTAATATCAATTGTCTAATAGTAGTATTCAGAAAAATTAATAAAAACTAGGAAAAAAAAACAACTCGAAAAACCTGTCCCCCTGTAAGTAGGGATTTGGAATGCCTAGGGGGGAAAAATTTTTATGGATACCTGAGGAGGACTGTTGATGAGCCAGTTGTGTAATGTCGTATTAAAAATCGCAATGTTAGCATACATCAGTGGAAATGTTTCTGATAGAGAAAGGGAAATAGTAGTGTCACTGTGAATCCTCATCTAGAATGTCACAGATTTCTGAATACTCTGTTAAAGAGTGATAAATTCAAAGGACAAAACATCCACTAGAATGGAGATGGTGATATGAAAATAGGAAAACAGATAGAAATAGAATTGATTAACCTATCAAAGCATTTTTATATGGTAAAAGGTATAGATCACAGGAAAGAAAAAGGGTTTCTGGGAACTGGAGGATAATACTGACATTTAGCAAATGATTCACTAACTCCAAATCAGAATCAGCAGAGCAAACTTGGAGACAACCTTCTTAGAGTCCTTTAGACTACAATGAAAGTTATTCATTCTAGGAAAGTGGATATATGAAACAAGTCCTTTGAAATATAGCAGACTGAACTTAATGACCTGCAGGGTACCATAAAACTGTAAATACCATATGACAGTTTCAGCATGGGAAAGCAGCTAGATTAAAACAGCCAGCAGATGTTTGGTGTCAATATCTGTCTTAATAAATCATACTCTGATGCTGCATGAAAATCTGAGACACACAGACCAGGATTGGTGATCACAAATATTGTGGTAGTGGCAGACATTGTTTGAATAGAAAATGTGTTTTAATTAAGTTTTAAAGATGCAGAACTCAAGAAAGCAAGGAATGTGACATTAATATTTTTCTTGTAGGCACTATCAGTGGCACTCCATGAGTCCTTTTTAATGTGGATTTGCCACAACTATGAAGGTACAAAACAAAGCCACAGCAACTGAGAGTTGTTTCCCTGTTTCCCACTGTCCTGGTTTTGGTTGGGATGGAGTTAATTTTCTTCCTAGTAGCTGGTACAGTGCTGTGGTTTGAATTTAGTATGAGAATAATGTCGGTGATACACTGATGTTCTATTTGTTGCTGAATAATGCTTACATTAAGTCAAGGACCAGTCAGTTTCCCATGCTCTGCCACTGAGGAGGTGCTCAAGAAGCTCAGGCAGGGAGCATGGCCAGGACAGCTGATGGAAACTGGCCAAGGGGATATTCCATACCATAGAGTGTCATGCTCAGTATGTAAATGAGGGGAGTTGTCTGGCAGGGGCTGCGCAGGAACAGGCTGGGCATTGGTCATTGGGTGATGAGCAACTGTATTGTGCAAGTTTTATTTCTCTCTCTTTCTTTATTGCTTCCCTTTTTGTGGTGGTGGTGGTTAGTATTATTATATTTTATTTAAATTATTAAACCTTTTTTACATCAGCCTATGGGGGTTTACCTTTTTTAGCCTGATTCTCCTCCCTGTCCTTGAGAGGGATGGGATGTGGGGTGTGGTAAGCAAGTGGCTGCTTGGTACTTAGTTGCTGACTGTGGTTAAACCACAACACACCTCCAAAGGATCTCACATTCGGTGTCTGGTGTATCTTCATGGCTGAAAATAATCCTTCAAACAACCAACCTTTCTAGGTGCAACTGGCTAACTATGCAAACAGGTTCTTGTCTCCACTGTACATGATATTTCCAGATAGAAGCAGGCTGACAGACAGCAGAAAGCTTGTTTTGGCATTTGGTGTTATGACTTATACAAGTTCAAAGAAAAACCTTTGCCCTGTGCCATACTGGATTTCTGGAGGTAGCTGGTTGGTCTGAGGCTGTTTTACTAAACTAACATGCTCCAGGAAAGGTCTGCCTGGGGGCATACCTGGCATTCCCTCTATCACTGTAAAATAATTCAGTATGACAGATCTTTCACACTGCAGGGAGTCCTATTTCCAGGCCCCACTGCAAGTGCTAAACTGATTGTTTTATGTAACTTGTTGTTTTCTAGGTCTTCATGCTGGAGACTCAGTGCTCCCCAAAAACTCCAAGCAACAAGGAAGGGTTTGAACACGCCCAGTCGTGTGTGCTCATCATTGACCTGCCACCAGACAAGAAACCAAATGGGCATAACCAGAGAAGGTAAAATATCTTCTAAGGAAGATACTGAGTCAATAAAAGCAAGGAAGAGATGTGAACTGAGCCTGGCAAACCATATCTCTCCATAGGGCTCATCAACAAAAATGAATACACTGATCAAATTAGGTTTTGTGACATTGTTGTGTTTTTAATGATACTTAGCAAATGCAATGTCTGCTTCACTAAGGGTCTTTTAAATTCAGTATTATTGGTTAAGAAGGTAGAAAAAGTTAATGGATAAACTGGCGCATTATAAACTGAAGAGACCACATCCAAAATTGCAAAGCTGTCAACATTGAGCTAGGGAACATGGTTTTTGCTTGGCACATTATTTTCGTGGAAGTCTTTGTTATGTTACCACCTGAGAAACTCACCTATTTGCATGACAGTCTGATCCTGTCAAAGAATATTTCTTTTTGCTTGCACTTGGTTGTTTAAACAACTGCTGTACCATCAGTTGGGCCAAAAATCAGAATTCTGCATTCAGAGTTTGTTTCTATTGCAACATAGGTAATGGCATGAAATTGTCTTTTACAGGATACCAAATATGCCTTTATACCATTCAAATCTAAACTATTGCTTGCAATAAGAAGCCAGAATGGGGTGGTCCTTCTTTGGATGTACAGGAAGAAAGACCATGCAAGATGTCTCTATTCTACTCTACAGAAGTTTTCCCTTAAGAGCAGGTGCTCTGTTGCCTCGCCATCAGAGAACAGGGCCCTGCACAAAGACAAAGAAAGCTTGAGATCGTAGAACCCTTCCTTTATAGGGGGAAAATATCTGCTTTATCCAAAGGTTAGCAGGTCATTCTTCTTGTTACTATGAATGCAAAGCAAAAGACCGGAATATTCACCTCTCACAGCACATAAGGCCCTGCAATCTAACAGGCTGTGGTTTTAAAGGTAGCAAGGGTCTTGCTTGTCTTTAAACAAGTAAATAAAGCTTGCAATTAATACAGACTCTGAATGCTCTCACCCTGCACTTTGCAAACAACTGCAAAAGCTGTATATGCCCGTAGTCAAGTGTTATCCCAGTAGTGATCATTTTTTCACCAAAACACAGCTCACAAGCTGACTGTGCCACTGTTTTCATATTATTTGCTACAGCAGTGCAGTAATATGGCAATCATGCATGATAGTAACTGTGGCCTTTCCAAAGTTTTACTTTAACCTTAGCAGGGTTTCTCTTCTCCCTTTTGCTTTTGTTTCCTTAATGCTGCATCGTTTCACAGGAAGCTGGGGTAAGGGAGCTTTTCTTCTTCCTAAAAAGTAATCATATATTTCAGTTTGAAACTTTGGGCAGAACAAGAAAATACTATCCTTAACCAGCTTTGGCGTTGTGTTTTCACCTGTAGTTCTCTACCAGTTTCTTTTGGGATTGAGCAGTACTTTACACTGTCCTTGTAAATTGCTTTTTTGGCTCTTACAAGGAAAGCAGATCTCCTTCATCATGACCCTGCTTTTGGAACAGGATTAGTCGCTTGAAATCACTGCAAGCTCTCATTTAACTTTATACATGCTCTTAAGAGCTTTTCTGAGACAGAGCCTCTGATTTTTACAGCAGAAAACTACTTTCCCATAAAGAGCTCAACTGTATGTGCTAATCATCAACATTTTATTGCTGTCAAAAACTGACTATTAAATTTTACTGATGTATCAGCACTGACAGCTGTGTCATGGTAGGCAAACTGACATAGGGAGCTTAACTGAAGAAGAACAGTGTTGTCTGAACTTCTTTTTAAATGTTGCATTTTCAAAACTGGGTTTTGATAGGATTTCTCAAAAAAAAAAAAATTAATATTTGGTCTTTTGTCTTGATATTCCCAAACACTTTTGAAAGTTGTTTAATGAAAGTGGAAAAACTTTTGGAAAAAAAAAAAATTAATATTTGGTCTTTTGTCTTGATATTCCCAAACACTTTTGAAAGTTGTTTAATGAAAGTGGAAAAACTTTTGGAAAAAAAAAAAATTAAAGGTGTACAACTGAACTGCTCATGTTACATGAAGATTTGCTTTGATTTAGACCTAAAACTTCAGTATTGCAAGCAAACTGAAAAATCTCTTCCTGACTCGATAGCTGAGCTAATTAAAACTTGACCCATCACATCCAACCAAGTATTACTATGTGCATTAGCACCATTTAAAACATTGTCCTGTAATCTTAAATAAAGACTTTTCTTTAAGGGCCTTAAGACAAGTTTCACAGTTTATAATTTGAAATCTATGAGATACCAAACAACAATCCTGTCTTTTTCTCAAGCCTTGCTTGTCTGTATGCCTCTCAGTGTTATTTACTGGTGAAAGACCTGAAAACTTTGGTTGGAGGAATTTGCCATTCCTGTGTCCCCTGTGGAAATCAGGAATCAGTGAGGGCTAAAACAACTCCCAGCATCTCTCTAACAGGAGCACAGCTAAGAATCACCCAGTCTTATATGTGAGAAACAGGATTAGGAATAAATATTTCCATGCTTGGCTCTCAGTGTTCAAGTTGAAGTCTTAAGAGCAAATAGTGAAATGTGCCTTCAGCCAGACTTCAGCTTCTTTGCATGCTGCATTGCACTGCTGATTTTTCTGTACATGTTTCTTTATTGGTTGGATACCTCTTCATGGTTTATTTTTAAGAAGTACTCCTGGGCATTAGTGGAAATGGAAACTGAGTAGTAAACTAGTTTTGTCCTCAAATGCCTTTGTCATGGCAAAGTAAAGGTTGTCTGAGATGTTGGTAGAGGAATAACTTGTGTGTTAATAAATTCCTCAGTTATAGCAGGCTGAAATATTCAAGTGTACTTTTACTCTTAGTGAAAGCACAACACACCATTTTAATATTTTATGATTTTTTTTTTCCCTTCCCATGCTTGGTTTACCAAGTATTCCTTTCAGGACGATAGTGGTGAGCTTGCTGTCCCACCAAGTACTGCTCCAGAATTTATATGACATCTTACTGGAAGAATTTGTGAAAGGCCCTTCTAACTTAGAGGAGAAAATGGCAATACAAGTACCAGAAAACAAGTTGGCTGGTTTTCTCAGGTACATCTCCATGCAAAACCTGGCTGTCATCTTTGACTTACTCCTGGACTCCTACAGAACAGCCAGAGAGTTTGACACCAGACCTGGGTTGAAGTGTTTGTTGAAAAAAGTGTCTGGCATTAGCGGAGCTGCCAACTTGTATCGCCAGTCAGCAATGAGCTTCAATATCTACTTCCATGCCTTGGTTTGTGCAATCCTGACAAACCAGGAGAACATCACTGCAGAGCAAGTGAAAAAGATCCTCTTTGAAGATGATGAGAGAAGCACAGACTCATCACAGCAGTGTTCTTCAGAAGATGAAGACATTTTTGAAGAAACTGCCCAGGTCAGTCCCCCACGAGGGAAAGAGAAGAGGCAGTGGAGGGCTCGAATCCCATCTCTGAGTGTCCAGCCTGTCAGCAATGCAGACTGGGGATGGCTGATCAAGCGGCTTCACAAGCTCTGCATGGAACTGTGCAACAACTACATCCAGATGCATCTGGACCTGGAGAATAATGTAGAGGAGCCTCCAGTGTTCAAGGGTGACTCTTTCTTCATTTTACCATCTTTTCACTCAGAAACCTCCACCCCATCAACTGGAGGGCTATCTGGAAAGGACACACCATCAGAAGATGACCGAAGTCAAATCAGGGACCAACTGGGAGACAGCTTGACACCTCGAGGAGGGAGTGGAGAAATGTTGCTGCTACCCCCACCTCTAAGTCCTAAACCAGAGAAAAAAGAGCAAACCAAGAAAAAAGAATGGTGGGAGAGTGCTGGCAACAAAATCTACACCATAGCCACTGACAAAACTATCTCCAAGCTTATGACAGAATACAAGAAGAGAAAGCAGCAACAGGCCATGACATCTTTCACCAAAGAGGTCAAAGTGGAAAAGAAAGGGGAACTCCTGGGTTCAATAGGGCCAGACTCACCCGTACTCCAGCGGCCACAACATCTTATAGATCAAGGTCAAATGAGGCATTCATTCAGTGCTGGTCCAGAGATCCTGAGACAAGAGAAGAGACCCCGCTCAGGGTCCACAGTCAGCTCCCTGAGTATATCTATTAGGGATGCAGAGGCCCAGATACAGGTAGGACATTCTTGTACAATGCTAATAATAGCAATAATTAAGAAGGTATCTACAGATTTATTTGTTATTATTAAAATCTTTTCAATAAATATTGTATTATATAAGTGCTCATGATGAGGCCTGAATCTTTCAGCAGCTGGAATTAATAAAAACTTGATTCTGTCCTATTAGAATAAAGTTGGTCTTCAGGGAAGTGCCATCAGGCAAATACTAGTTCAGTTTTCAAGAGTGCTTCTGTGACTGGGGCCAAAGCTGCACTTAATCCTGAGAACTGACAACCTACAGCAAACTCATGGCTTGCTGTTATGGGCTGTAGCCCACTCAAGGCTTTTGAAAATGTCATGCTGCTTGTCACATTGCTTTTGTACTTAAGGGGTTGCTTGTTAATTCCAGAGAAAACTAATGGGCTCTTTTGCTAAACAGAAGCTTGCTGCTTTAATGTCCAAGTGAACAAATCAGTGAGAGCATCAAACTTGACAGACTTTATTCACTGTGGGACAGAAAAAAAGGAGGGGTGAGCATGATGCCTGCATTACAAAGTCAGATAATGACTCAGTACTGAATGTGAATTAGGAAGACACAGTGAACATTAAATTAATATGATGGTATTACTCAGTCTTCTTCATGAGACTGCAACCACTGGATACCTTATTTTCTGCCTAACCACTGAGCTCACCTATTTAGAAAGGTCTTGTAAAGAGGTTTTTTTTTTTATCCAATTTATTTGTAGGCATGGACGAACATGGTGCTGACAGTTCTCAACCAGATTCAGGCTCTGCCAGACCAAACTTTCACAGCCCTGCAGCCAGCAGTGTTCCCCTGTATCAGCCAGCTCACTTGCCATGTGACAGATATCCGTGTCCGCCAGGCAGTACGGGAATGGCTGGGAAGAGTGGGACGAGTTTACGATATCATCATTTAAACCAAGCTGTGCTCTGTTGCAAAGGGCAGAAGGCGTTCAAGGTACACAGCAAAGTACTTGGGGTTCATTAATTGCCTGTTTGTTGGTGATAAATTAAGAAACAATGACCTTGTTGATTTATATTGTCTATCCACCTGAGATTGTGTGTCTGTCCCTCACTCACACTAGCAAAGGAGGCAAAGCATGAGTCTATCCAGAGGATCTGGCATGGCCGCAGAACCTGTCCATAAATCAGGCTCCTACTGGAAGAGGTGATACATTTCAGTAGCCTTCATTTTAATTCAAATTTGCAACCGTGGGAGCCACCCAGAAACTGCAGCAGAACTTCCACACTTGCAATTAGCTGTGACTGCAGCTGTCATGTGGATGGTCAAACCAGGTCAGTAAGCCTGTGTAACTTAGAAAATAAATAAATAAATACAAGTCAGTGAAAAGGTGGGGTTATAGGACAAGTAAAAAGATGACGCCTTTTAGGGTAACATCTTCCCTTCAAAAATTAGCATGAGAGAGGATAGCCAACTAAAGATTATTGTAATAACTAAACATGCCACTCACTAGAGAAAGTGGAAATTTGTTTTCCTCCACGAAGAGCCTTTGAAGTCACATTTGGAGTAGCTAAAGAATCCCAGGTCTAAAATGGGTGAACCAAGCACAGACTATTGATCCTTTTATTGCTCTTCTGGAGTATCCTCCAAGACAAATAGCACTGTCAAACTGCCCTCTCCGCAACACTACCCTGGCTGCCTCTTCACCTCTGCCTACAGCTGAGCATTTTGCCACATGTCTCATTCCCTCTAAGGGCCAAAGGGAAGTTGTTTTGCTGTTCCCTGTGAAGCTGTGGGGAAGACACCCCACAGCAAATACCAGCATGTGCCAGTATCCAGCAGTCAATTAAGCAGAGATAAAGTGTTCCAGTTTAAGCACCACTGCAGCTATTATTCTACTAGAAATTTATGTTTGCTTCTGTAGAGCTGCTGTAGCCAGGAACACCCTTATCACCTTTGTTAAATGTAGCCATCACCCCACTTTGAACTTAAGCAAGATGGAAAATGGTATGAGAGGGAGGTAAATTTCCTGTTTCTCTCCCATTTCTTGTCTGCTGCTGTAAATAGAAAAGGACAGATCCTCATGGAGGTACATCCCCACTCCATGCAGCACTCCTGTTGGAACTATTGCAATTTGCTATTAGTAGTAAGAGGGAGGAGAAGGGAAAGGATTGACTATTGTGTTGTCAAATGCATATATGATGCTTTTCATACTAGACAAAACAAAGGGTTACCTTGCTGCACAAGTTATGTTACAGCCCCTGGGACATTTAATCTCATATTCCCATGCTATATAATTTGTTGATTTGTTGATAACTTGTTAAAAATTAGTTGATTTTAATTTTGGGTGACCCCTTAATGCAATTCTCCCAAGGCTTTTAAAATGTGCACGCCAACTAAATATACAGCTTCAGTCTCTGCTCCAAATCATCCTAAAAATGTAATCTCTTTATATCAGGCCTAGATTTTGCATAACTAAGTGCTTTTAGCATCTTAAACCTGGAAAAACAGAGGAAGCCAAGAAGCTCCACTGAACAGCCGTCTCCCAAGCTGCTTTGTTTACAAAGAGTCTGACACTGTCCTCCTGCCTTTTCCCTCCATTGCCTACTTCCCCTTTGTCACCTGCTAGTCTTGTGCAGGGAGTATTTGTCCTGTAACTTTCTGTAATGCCAGTCATGCTGTTTCCCTTTCTTTCAAAAGTTCCCTTTGCTAAATTGTTTAAAGGACATAAAAATTCTGTAAAAACAACTCTTTTCTACGACGTAAACTGACTTTGTAAATGACTAATTTAACAATGTTTTCAACTGTCAATTTTCCCCCAGCAGTTTTAAAACTACCTCAGGGACAGGTTAGATTAGCCTTTGGTATCTGGAAGAGTAGTAGCACAGTTTGATTTCTGTTGCCATGTCTTTCTTACATATCTTTAGGTAGAGTAAAAGCGTAGTTTCATTTTTTGTTAAAGTTTTATTTGGCATCTATACAGAGCTGCTTTTAAAGCAGTACATCAATTAGGCAACAACAGAAAACAGAATAATAAACCATATTCAAAGCTAGTTTTCATTATAAATGCATTGAATGGATGCAGATCCTTGCCATACTGATCTGAAACGAAAGCAAATCCCTAAATTATGTAGGGGAGGTAAAATTGATAGCAGTACTAGTAAAATCACTCAGGACTACAGAAGAGATCCTAGTATTTCGGAAACACCATGGTTGTGTTGTGGTCGCAATACAAAATCCTTCTGTAAATCAGAAGAAAAAGCTTCAGAAGAATAGCATTACCACCACTTCCCTCAAGCCCATGAACCCAGTATAACCTAACCTGATTAGCCCACACCTTGACCTAGAAAATAATTTCATTTCAACTATTTACACTACAAATACCATTGGAAAATGGTATTCATTGGAAAATGAAGATGAGTAAATTTGCTATGTTGCTGTTGCCCTGTTTTTAACTTTGTCCTTCCAGTTATGCACTAAGTGCCCATTGTCACCCTCAGTGCCTCTGCTCATTAACACCCCTCCCTAAGAGGTGATAAGTAACTTTGAGTAATTCCAGAAATATAATTTAGAAAGAAGGGAGAAGGAATCTTTGAAGCAGCAGACTTTAATTTCAGCATGTGCTGCTCTTCCTTTTCCTTGTGTGTAAAATGCTAACCAGGTGAGGGTAGCAGCCCATGGCCACACCAGTAACCATAACCATGAGATGTAGAAGCTTTATGATGCACCTTCAAAATAAAAACAAATTTAAAAATTAGTTGGTTTGTCAGATTCTCAGCAATTTTTCTACTAGTTTAGCTATACACATCAGCAAACCCCAAGGAAGTAGAACAACAAATGTGTGAAGTCACCATTTCATGGATCCTATGTGGCCTGTTTCATGGCTCATGATTGCTAGCATGATACTTTCAGACCTCATAAAGCAAGCTTTTAGCCCAAAGGAGGAGTCTGCCAGAACAGTCCCAGGAAAAGGGGACTGGCATCAGCCTCAGAAGGGGACTTCCCAAATACTGCACACCCCAGTCATATCCAGGTACATGCCCATGCTACAGAGGCTTTTCTGCTTTCTACTTGTGAGTGGGAAAGCACCTGAGTCGGTAGCACAAAGTAGCCCTTGTATCCACACGTGTATCCCATTCAAATCCTTACTGCTGGCTCTATAACCTCACGCGTGGCAGCGTATTGGCAGCTTTACTGTTGAATCAAACATTTGAACCTTGAGAAAACCAGTCTCTCTGCATTACAGCTTGAGCTTGCTCTTTCTCTTTGCCTTGGTTAACGACTACGTTCTTCTCTTTTCTTGCCCTTACATTTTTTGTCACATAAATTTCTATAGGAGTTAGGTTTGAATTTATTGAACTGGCCAGTTGTTTTTTTAAAATGATTGCCCAGTAAATTTTACTAAACTGAAATGCTTTAAAGAAAAAAAAAAGAAAAAATGCAGTATCTTGACATCTTTCTCAGGTACCAGAGCTGCACCTCTGCTGCCTTTGCCTAATTCACACTGCCCTTCTCAGGGCCACCACAGCAGGCAGAGGCAAGGACATCTCATTTTAAAATCTTGTAGGCAATTGCTAACAGAGAAGGTTGCTGCTTTAAACTCATGAAATAACTCATCACTGTGCAAATATTTAAAGCTGAGAAAAGCAGAGCATCCATCAGGAAAGTGATCCTTTTCCTATGGAACAGGGGCAGGGTTTGACCCCAATTTATATGGTCTCAGGTCATTGCATATGTTTGCACTTTATTCTGCACTGTGAACATATGCAGTCACATACCTGTAGCTCCAATCACTGCCATATTCTGAGCATTCAGCATATTTTCAGAGACCTATCCACATTAGCAATGTGCTTATCTGCTGTGTTATGTATTTATGTCACACCAGCAATGGCTAACAGTTTTTCTGGTACCTTTTCTGAGCATTCAGCAGCTATTGAATTACCACCACTATCTCTTGGTTAACATGCTTTCATGTCTTTAAAATGTTAAGATACAGATTTAATGCTTCCCTAGAGATAAACACTCATTTGAGAATAACTGACTTAATTTAGCATATAGAAAGAATTATTAGAAAAATATTTACATAGACCTGGGCAATAATTTCCTTGTACAACTCCCAGCACAGGCAACACAACTTTTGCCTCATTACAGATTAAAAACTTACGTCCTCTGCACTATGGCTTGCTCATGTCAAGGCCAAGCACAGTTTACATCTGTGACTTGTAAGGTGCTTTCCCTTTCAGTTTGAGCTTCAAGTTTTGTTTAAACCTAAACCTTACTGTAAAGTCCACTAACAAATCCTCACTTGCCAAAGATAAAAGCCCCACCTCTCATTACCATGTGCAATCTTCATCTGTACTTTACACAGCAGCATCTCATTGTTGGTGTCAACACTGCAGAGCCCAGCGCAGCACTGGCATGAAACTGAGCGGCAAACAAGTTAGAAAGTAGAGTCCAGCTCTGTGTGCTGCCTGTACTTTGTACCTTTCTTCACAGCTTAGGCCCACACTCAAAGTGCTGAAGCTGTTGAAATCAATGGAAGTTAAGTAGCTACATATCTTTAATACTCAGGACTCAGTCCTTGAATCCTTCAGTCCCTACATACAGGTTTCACAGGTTCTCAGGAAAGGGGGAGTCCTGTACAGTTATTTGTGTCACCCTCTCTGCTGCTGTCCTCCATACACCTCCTGCTTGAAAAACCCACAGAAACCAGCACACAGTCCCACGCATCCCAGTACTGAAAAATCAGAACCCTCACTTTTGCACAGATCCAGCAAGCCAAAACGATTTATTTTTTGCCTAGCTCATTTGTGTAGAAGCCTGATGAGAAATTGAGTATGTGGTTTAACTGTTGTCACCTTCAGCAATCCATTCTAGAAATGCCATTTCTCAGTGCTAAATTTTTCTTCTTAATTCACAAAAAAAAAGTGAAATGCTTCCTTCCCCCCCCCC
>VZRN01005097.1:324004-412609 GCA_013397935.1 Dasyornis broadbenti
CCCCACTTTTATAGTAAGATCATGTCTAAGCAGGCTATTTACTCATTACTCTAGTCACAGTAATTTATGGGAAGACCTATGTACAGGGCTAATCATGGTACATGACACCAAACAGGCTTTTTTCAGTTGCTGATCATTCCACAATTGTCTAAAGTAATAAGGTGATACCATCAATTTACCAAAAGAAGTTTCCTTCTTTTAGTGTAAAGGACCAATTTACATAGCACAGAAGCACAAGTGTTGGATTTTATGCAATGTAGATAAAAGCATGTGGCAGCTAATGATGCCTCATCACTGAGCCTCCCTAATTTGAGCAGAGCTTCTATAGGGATATGACCAAAGGGTCCCTCAGCTGCCCTCACCAGCAACACGCCTGGGACTGCAGGAAGTTGTACAGCTGCAAGGAAAAAGTCGTAGATCTCTTTCTATTGTTCCCACTAATTCCCCTCAGAACATACACTTTATATGTGACACTACTAATATGATACTAAACAAACAGCTTTGGCCAAACATGCAGTGCTGGCTGTTTTAAAAGGAAAAATAAAAACACACATGGCCTAAGTATGCATCAGTCTTTTCACTTAGTGCTCAGAGGTCTCCAAGCTGAAAACTAAAAGCAGAGGGAAGAAGAAATGCCCTAATTCTGCGGATATTAGTGGAGCTACACTGTATGATCCTGGATTAATGGAATAATGAGCTCGCCTGTGGAACCAGATCCCTCAAATTCCAATTTTTGGCAAAATCACAAGCTGAGGTTTGCATAGTCTACACTGCCACATTGAATCTGGGAGCTGAGTTTATGGAAAGCATTTTTGCTTAAGAAACATGGCAACAGGATCTATTTCAATCCTTTAACCCCGACATCCCACTTTTCAAAAGGTAGTTTATGTACTTCCATAAATTTCATCTGATTCCCATGGAGCACCAGAGTCCTGCTTCCTATCCATGCATTTGGTCCATCTGGGCTATGGTGAAGTGCTATAAGCAGCAAGCTGAAGTGAGAGAGCTGAGCTATCAGACAGGCACAGGTACACAGGTTCAAGCAAGGGACAAATATCTCTTCCACAATCAGGCTGTGACTCCTGAGCCCCCTGCTCAGCAGAGGAAGGCAGGACAATACCAAAGGGAGAACAACCAGGAAGGGCAGAGCATGGTGGTGACAGAGCCCTGTTTGCTAGAGCAGATGGGAGCAAGAGATTGAAAGTGTGCAATGACAGCAGCAAGAATTTTCTTTCAGTTCCCCCCACTTTCTCTTCTCTGCCTCTTTTCCTTCCCCGCTTTTTGTCATCTTTTGTGACACTACACACATACTTCTATGGGCCCTTCAGCCAGAACTGAAGCAAGCCAAAGGGAGTGGACACTCCATTTCACCAAAGATCTAAGTCTTTCCTGTTTGAAAATTTAAAAAAAAAAAAAATTAAATTTTATTTCCATGATGATGGCTGCCAGAGGAAATATTTTACCACAAAACGTGATTCCTAGGACTTACTCTCTCTAGCTGTATATTCAGGAGGAGTCAATAATACTTCTTTAGAGAGACTATAAATTAACTTGTCAAGCAAGTCCTTACATTGGGTTTATCTTCTGCTGAGTTCATACCTATCTGCAGTTCCTTGGTCTCATCCATGTTTCCTCCCTCTACCTTTCTGCTCTTCTTTAGAAGAACACTTCCCCATGTCCACCGTGTCCTGTTGTGCCGCTAGCTTTGTATGGTCCTTGGGTGTCCAGTGGTTGGGCAGTCACTGTCAGCTGGCTTGCAAATTGTATTTTGTGTATATTTTATTCTGACTGAATTCTGAAATGGAAATATTTTAAAACAAAAAGTATAAACTATTTATGTTGCTTGTGTTGTAGAATAAAGATGCAAATGCAAAATAAAGTATGCTTTGGTTTTGTCTAATGAAAGTTATTGTACCGTTCCTGATGAAGCAGAGGAGCAGAGCAGAGAAGAGGCCTGAAATACTTGCTGTGTACTAACAGGAACTGCAGTTTTCATGGGTGACCTTGGGAATTCAGTCACTCTGAACTGCTAGGTATTTTTGATGGGAACTGAGATCTAAACACTGACAAATGAGTTCTACCCCACTTCTAGCCAGAATCTGGGTTTGTGGGGTGGAGAAGGATGAAGCTACTGAGATAGTTAAAGGTGCAAGCAGATGCCATGCAGAATTTTGAAGTGTCTAGACAGGTGAAGCACTTCTCCCTCCATTTAAATGAGAATACTTTTGGCTCTGATTTCATTAGAGATGGGCTGTTCAGAGCTCTCATTCACAGCCAAACTTTTGCTGGGTTTTTAAGCCAGGCATTCCCTGACCACTGTCAGTTTAGCTAGCACTTATCAGGTGCTCCCAGTAAACAGATACGTGGATGGTGCAATGTTTAAATCTGCTAAAAGGAGAGCTCAGCAAGGGCTCTCCCCGTCACCTACATCCCTCTTTTGATTAAAGTCAAATCTGAGATTGCTCCTGTTGAAGAAAAACCTTTAATTTAATGAAAATAGTAAACACCTTTACAGCAGCCATCCCTGCTTCTGTATGCAACCAAAATTTAGATATTGAAGGAGAAAGGGTTGGCCAGTATCGCTGTCAAGAGAATTGCCATGAGCTTCCAGAAAGCAGGAGTGTTTCAATGACAAGACACAGCATCATACAATAACCTTAGGCTACATCTTTCTGTGCTCAGGGATGCTATCCACAGCCCAAAGCCAAGCTTTCCACATAATCTCAGGAGTGAAAATGCTTTCCACCTGGCCTCACTGGGATCTCTGGGCATGGGCTCCAAACACTGAAGCAACATAAGGTCTGGCCTTCACTGACTGTTACATAACAGCCTCATCAGCATGAAGGTTAAGAGCAGATTACAAAACAACCAAATGAGGTTGTGATGCTTTAATAATCTTACACACTTCTGGCAAAAGAGAGTGTGTTAAATCCCAACCATCAGATCTGATTTCATTCCAGGAAACTACCTTCTGCTGCTCCACACGTCTCATTTAGATCCCATTAGAAAGATTTTCATTTCCTCCTAAACATTCAGTAATGTGAAACAGCAATGGGGTAAATACAGAAAGTACTGCTCCACTGTTCCACTCAGTCCTTACATGTACAAATTCCCAGCTGCCTTCCCACTAATGCCGGTGTCAGGCTAGCATGACTTCTGCCACTGGTACAAGAGACCCACACGTGGTAGAAGGGGTGAACTTGCTTTGTACTTACCTAGAAGACACTTGATCTTACTCTTATGTTGAGCATAGTGATAGGAACACTTGCCAAAGAAAACAGCTGTCAATATTTTTAAAACAATAAAATTTAAAAAGGGACTAATCAGGCACACCATGGTATCTCAAGCATTGTCTTTCCTTCCATGGATTCACTGAACGCGTTCATTTTTTTCACAATGTAGGTTTTTCAATGGCTACACTGTGTTAATCTATGTTAAACTAAAAGTTAAAAGCTCCCCTGATACCAAGCTGAACATCTTTCCCAATTGTTATTTTCTGACAGGGTGCCAAAGGAGTGCCCAGTGTCATTACTATGATTTTGCAGGTGGGATGAGCAACCGAGCAAGTGAAAAATTTGTTCTTGACCACAAAATGGCACAAAGTATCTAAACACATTCTCTGGCCTCTTGCTTATCCCAGAATTGTAGATCTGTGAGATAATGTGGCAAGAGAGAAGACAAAAAGAACGACAGCAAAGATAGTTTATAGGTGCGATAAAGAAAGGCAAACTAGAGTTACCAGCAAGTACTTGAGGTACAAGACAAAGGGGAAACACACTCTGGATGTAACAGTTAATGCACGGTAGGGCTGCCTAGGAGACAACTGTTACATCCATACCCCGAAGCACTCAGGTAATAACAGGACAATATTTTTGGTAATTCTGCTGGAAGCACGCTCTCTCCAGGACAGACACTTTTTGATCATGCTTTCCAGATGAAAAAGCCTTTTGGTTCACTGAACAAACCTATGGCAGCAGTTGAAATAAGAAGAACGAGGCCGGGATTCTGTCACAGAGCTATGTGTAATGCAGGGTGATCTCTGATTTTGGAGCTTTTGGCAAAGAAGCTAGCATCAGGATAAACCTCTTAACGTATAATATCACTGTGAACAAACACAAATTGAACCCTTTATCCAAATGCATGACACAGTGTCCTAGAAGAGTGCCGTCAGTATGCAGATTTCAAAACCCAACAGAATCCAAAGTAAATCAGAACAATAGTAGTAAATCTGGTTGGTTTTTTGTTTTGTTTTTACAAGAGATTTGTACCTTTAGCTACACCATAATTGCTGTGAAATCTGTATCTGTAAAGGAGAGACAATACTTCTGGTTTGCCAGCTCTGAGGAAATATGCCCACCCTGAAATATTTTTGTTCACTGTGGTTAGTGTGACCACTTCTGATCTCTTATCATCTTCATTCCTTACCACAGTCAAACAAAATTACTTAAAATAATGTGGAATACTTTCTTGCATAGCATTTATAAATTATTTACTGTGTTTTTTAATGTTACATTATATTCCCAGCAGACTGCTTTGTACTTCAAATCAAGTTCTTTCTGCCAGAGATTACAGAAAGAGGAAGAGATCAAAATAAAACTGGATAAGATGCCATACTGAAATCTATCCCTATAAGCAATTCTGTCTGGGAGGTCAAAAAAGACAAATCTTCAAGCTTGGGAAACAATAATGTCAAACATAATGAGAAAGTGAAAAATTGCTTTGAAAAGGTATTGCAGTAACTCATGCGAGGAAAGAAAGGTGACAAGGCTCTTCGTTGGTTCACAATGCTTACTTGCAAAAACAATTCATCTTCCCTTGAGAAAACACAAGAATCAGTTTCTGGGTAGAATTGCAATGGTGGTACCACAAGCACAAGGGCCCTGATAAAAATGTTACTTTAAAATCCCAGCTGCAGGGATGGTCATGGTCACCAGAGCAGATCTTACATCCCTCTTGCATACATTACCTTTTCTTTTAAAAGGACACTAAATAATTGAAAATCTCAATTCAAGTTCTTGTGACCAGCCCCAAGCCCAAGAGAATAAGGATTATTAGTTTGCAAAGCCAACCATGAAAGAAAAAAAACAACAAAAAGGAAATATTTCAATATAGTTTGCTAATTTTTTCTCAAACATTTTCAGTTTTTTAGGCAGAGCTGTGCTGAGGGTAGGACAAGAAGGATGACCACTATTGAGGGTCTGTTGGGAATGGGGAGTGTATATGCTAAGCTGTGTTATTCTAGACAACTTCAGAGATCTGCACAGATCTGTAATGACTGCTGAAGAAAAACAGAATGAGAAGAAGGAGCCTGGGGCAGGAGACAAGTGCAAACTACATCGCTTTGTGTGTCTCTTTTAGAGCCTGAGACATCAGACCAAGCCAGTCTGGCTGAAAAAGCATCCCTCTCAAGAATGTTACACCCTGCACATAGCAAGAAGTAATGTTTGGAGCCAAATAAAATTTTAAAAACCCTAAACCTTGAAGAGCTACATCATAACATTGTAGGGGCAGCACTAGGCATGACTTTAAAACAGTCAGGCCTAGTGCTGCCCCTGCAGCCTGGGTACTTTGTAATTTCTCACCCCTATAGGCCCCATTGCCCCACAGCAGCCACCTGGTTCCTCCTGCCCATAACACACCAAGTCACTTGATACTGAGAGTGTGAGGATATGCCTGGAAAAGGGGTGAGATGATCCCCATCTTGTAGCAGAATCAAATAACTGCCTCAGATGATCTGTTCACAGCTGATTCCTTTCATCCACCACTGACCCAAGCAAAATCTACTTTTTTCTTAAAAAGTAAATCCACTTTTAATCAGCCTGGCCCCAGGCTTTTCCCACTGTACAACTCTGACCCTGAAGCTTCACACAGGAGTAATATTTTGCACAGCAGCACCAGTGCAGCCCATGCAGGCTGAACTGGAATGCACCATGGGACACCCTCTTCTCATTCCCTGTCATAACAGGTCACTGCAGTGAATATTTTCTCAATACTCTCTCAAGTGACAAAAAAGTCTCCTGAATTAAGGACATGACAGACTGCACACATGAAAGAACTATTCAGATCATCCATTCAACCTCTCCAAGCCCCAGAGCAAATTTTCTGTACCTTTTGCTACTGTTTTGACCCTTCTTGTACAATCCCTCACCTCCCCATCAGCTTACCATAGAAGGCACTATCATATAACCCTATACACCTTAACATCAGCACATCATTCTTGGGCTGCAGCTTACGTTTCCTAAATGAAAACCTGGCCTCTTACTTATAAAGCTGCCCACACTGAGTAGTGCTTCTCAGCAGCTCAACTGTCCAGCTATTTCTGATGTGCAATAATTCCCCTCTAAGCATTCACACATCCCTCAGACAACACATTTCTTTCATGATGGGTTTGCAATGCCACTCCCTGCTGCCAGGCTAAGCCCCTTGTTTTAAGAAACCACGCTTAAAGTCTTTGTATCCATGGTTTTCTATGGAGAGTATTTAGGCTCATACCCTAAAATCTAGGCTTGACTGCAATTTCACTGGCCAGTTGGACCATTAACAACTGCACTTGAGAAAATACAGATCTTGGCACGTCTGCAGATTTGGGGCCTTTTTCATATACAAGATTTTCTTAATGCATTTCATTTCTTTAGCAGATTTTATTCTACAGGTTGCAGGCTGTGCATCTTCTCCATAAGAAGTAGAAATCTTTAGATTCAAATCAGGAGATTAAGCTTCAGGATGTCAGGTCTGAATTGGAACTGTACATGGAATGTGTTTTATTTCAAGCAAAACAGTACAAAAGTACTCAAATCCTCTCAGTTGATGTTCTGTTAAATAATACAGTTCAGGGAGTTTCATATGGATTCTGAAGTCCACAGACAGGAATAATTTTCTCTCTTGTCCAAAAGGTCTCCCTTGGCCTTTCCTTGACAACTGAGTATAACACTGAACAAGTGTATCCTGATTATTCAAATGTTTCAAGTATTTTAATAACGGCAAATAAAGAGTTACAGATTCATTGTTAATGATGGGAGATATCAGGGCCTCTCTAATTCTGTAATCAGGGACAATAACCTGTAAGAGGGTATGTTAATAACTGCAATTCTACTGTGGAGCAGCCCCTGACTTTAAAGGGATGACAAAGGACTTAGGAGTTAAATTGCAACTTTTCCACTCTGAAGAACTGAGCTAGTTTTAGGAGAGTGTCATGGTTTGACCCTGGCCAAATGCCAGGCACCCACCCACTCACTCGCTCTCCCCTGCCTCAGTTGGGCAGAGGAGAGAAAAAAATTAACACACCCAGGGCTCATGAGCTGAGATAAGGAACTGGGAGAAGATGCACTCAGGGCAAAACAAGCTGAACTTAAAGTTGCAAAGTGACTCATTGCTAACAGAGTCAGAGGAGTAAAGGAGAAGTAAAAAAATACCTTCAAAGATACCATTTCTCTGCTCACCCCCTCCCTCCTTCCCAGCAGCAGCACAGGGGGACAAGGCATAGGGAGAAGGGGTAGGTCAGTTCATCACCAAGATCTTCCACTGCTCAGGGAGAGGAGTCTTTTCCTCTGCGTAGCCATGGGTCCCGATCTCACAAGCAGCGGCCTGCCCGAACCTGCTGCAACATGAGCTCCCCCCACGGGCAGACAGTTCTCCCAAAATTGCTGCAGTGTGGGGTCCCTCGTCCACCAGGTACAGACCTCCAAGGCCAGGCTGTTCCTTCTTGGGAGCAAGGCCTCTCTCTCCACTGGGACTCCCACTGGACCACAGCCTCCCCCAGAAATCCACCTGCTCTGGCATGGGGCACCTCCCCACGGGCTGTGAGGGGATCTCAGCATTTCCCATGAGCCCCCATGGGCTGCAGGGGGACAACCTGCTCCACCATGGGCCTCACCACGGCCCGCAAGAGGAAAATTATTCCTGTCTGCAAGAGGAATCTTGGCTCTGGCACCTGGATCAACTCCTCCCCCTCCTTCTCCACTGACCTTGGTCTCTCCATGTTGTTTTCCCTCACATATTCTCACCTCCTCCTCTTTCTCGGGCTATAAAGAAGTGCATGCACCCAATGTTTTGATTTCTTCTTAAATATGTTATCACAAAGGCATAACCAACATCTCTAATTGGCCCAGCCTTCGCCAGCAACATGTCCATCATCTTCACAGCTATCAGAGATTGGCTCTGCAGGACATGGTGAAAGCTTCAAGAAGCTTCACACAGGAGCCACTTTTGTGGGCCCCTCCCCCCACTAGCAAAAACTGGGCCAAGCAAAACCAACACAAAGAGAAGAGCAATTGCTTCTCCAACAGCACTCTCCTGCCACTGGTTCTAAAGCAACAATGTCAGAAAGAATAATTCCTTTGGAATCTAGATTAAATTAGATTTTTGACAGCAGATAGTATTAACCAAATCAGGATATAAAGCTATGATCATGCTTTTGTGTAAAAGCTACTGTGTTAGCAATAAGTAATGACACAGAGACTGCTGCACTTGGGTGCAGTTTCAAGAGATTTCTTTCAGGAGTTCACAATATTCTGGCAGAAAATTGCATCAATTTGAACAAAGTACTGAACACAAGACTGCAGATAGATTGAGAGTTCTGCTATCTAAGGCCTGCCCAGCACTACACAAGGTCAACAGCCAGGGTGAGCAACATCAAATGCAACGAACAGTAAGGTAAATCTTACAAGTTTACTTTTAAAAGCTTGCCAGAAGGTTAACCACACATTCACATTTCTCCTTAAAAGTTTATTTCCATGTATTGGAGTCAATGGTTTAGGAATGGTACTCCCCAATTAAACCACACACCACTTGCTCACCCTCCCCCTTTTCCCCTTCTCCCTTCTGCAGAGGATTGGAGAGGAGAATTAGAGGCACAAAAGGCAAAGATCACAGGTTGAGATAAAAATAATTTCCTTGAAACAGAAATGAGATAAGAAAATGAACAATATTAATAATAAAAGTGTACAAAAGGTAGAGTGTGGATCTCGACCTGACTGCAGCCACACCATCCAAAACATTCCCTCCGGTCAAGCCCAGCAATTCCCCACCATTCTGTCCAACACATTTTCTCACCTGGGAGGAGTCCCTTCACCCTGGAAGAGTCTCTTTCTCCCTGCCACTGGCCATGACATGAGGTATTATAGAATAACTTCCACATCCTGGCTATGCCCCCTCCCAGATACTGCAAAAAATTAACCCTGCCCTGGCCCAAACCAGGACAACTGGCAAATACTACTGGAAGAAAGCAGCAAAAGAAATAAAGTGTGGACAGGGGATACAAAAAACCTGTGTGCCATTCTTTAAGATGAAGGTAACGAACACATCTGCTCTGCTTCCCGAAGCCTTGTAAAAGGACAGACACATCCATCATTTCAGATACTACAAATATTATAATTTATAATGTTGCCCAGAGTTGGTATTTAAATGCAGGCAAATTTTAGAACTGTTAGACAATCTATCAAGTAAAGATATCATAGACACAGAATATTTCTCTTTTATTATAGTTATTGTCAAGAAAGAAATAGTTCAGCCTTATTTTTAATGGCTTAACTTAAATTACACCGCATTCCTGGTACGAAATGGGATGAACTTTATTTAAAAAAAAATGAAAAGAGGAGACATATTATATTGCTACCAAATTAATATTTTCTATAGAAAATCTCAGTGCAGGTTTTCTCAGTTATATTTAAGGAGTTACTATTTTTTACTCACAGGGATTTTATGCAAGAAGAAAGCTTTCACACAATATGGGATGAGGTCTCCTCCTGCTACCAACATTTGCCTCTTCTTCTTCAGAGCCACACTGCCTTCCCCCCCCCCCCCCCCCCCCCCAATCTTGTGGCTGCCTACTGCCATGGAGCTTTTGCGCCTTTTGGATATGCCAGTGGCACTGGACATTTATCTCTAGTTAGTGCCTTTCTGTTTCCTCACTCCCTTTGCCTGAAGCATTTCTAATCCATTTTGTTTCTTTTTAGAATATCATCCTTATAAAGTAGCAAAATACTTAATCTCTCACTAAGCTTGTGGCAACACTTCTAAAAGCAAATGCAACCAAAAGCATAATGTGGTCATCTGGTTCTTCAGAAATGCTGAAAAAAACCCAAATCACCAAAAACCCAACCACAAAACCAACCCTTCCCAGCCCCCGCTTCCTTCCCAATAAACAAAGAATTTCTATAGTTTGGCTAAATAGAAACAAAATGCTGTACAGTGCATATTGGCAGATACACACTCTTAAATAGAGTAGCGAATTTTTCTCTTAAGTAAGAGAAAACAAGAACTCAGGGTAAAGGATAATTAAATGTAAATGAAGGGGATCAAACCTAGACTGACATTTTTTTTAAAAAATACACAATAAAACTCCATAGGTCTAGACAGTATCATCAGATGGATACTGCACAGCCACCACTCTGCCATGACCACAGATTTTTTCAAGCTTTATCACCCTCACAGAACTTTGAGGGACATTCTATAGGAGGCAACCCTGCACTGGCAGCAGCCTGAGGTCTGTCCCTGCCGCTCTCTCTAATGGTTTTGCTTTCAGCTACCCATCTGCAGCACGGGGATCTGGGATCAATAACTCAGCAGTACCTCCTGCTGCTCCCTAATCCAAGGGACAGCACCAGCCTGCACACATTTTGTAGCAGGGTCTCCCCGCCTCTGCTTCTACAGGCTGTGAGAACATCCACCCTGTCCTCAAACATCACTCTCCAGAGCTATGGCAGAGTTGTGCCAACCTGTGTCTATCCTTTGAACTCACAGTGGGTTTATTTTGGTGGGGAAATTGCTCTTCAGGAGGTGCTTTGGTTTTGAAAAACAAATGTATTGATAATAAAAAACAAAAAATGTAAAGATAAAAGCTCAATATAATGAAAAATTTATCAAAAAAAGTACAAAACAGAATTGCTTAATTGCCCAAGTGAAAGGGAAGGGAGAAAAGCCAACACCACTCCCATCAGAAGGACACAGAAGCACCTACTAGCTGGTTACAGGCAAAAGTCTTCATCTCCCTCCATTTCAGCCCATGAATCTACACCTGCCAACACAGGACTGCTAACAGCGATAACACCTCACACATTAAAATTCTAGTTTTGTATTACTCAGATTAGACCTCATACCCTCCCTCATAGCATCACAGTCAAGCAGAGAAGTTTCACATCCATCTGTGAAAAGCAGCAAAAGAAACTGGGGTAAGAAAGGAGCAAGAAACTTGAAAGGTATCTAGGGCACTGTGGATATTGTGTTCCCACCAATATTAGTGGCAATATAGCCTAGAATTACACTGCTAGCCTCGGACATCTCATCAAATCAAAGAGATGAATAATTTATGACAGACAGTTTGAGCTTCGAACTGAGGACACTGGAGGTGCCTATTTTCTGCAGTGGCTTCCTGAGAAAGTCTATCCCTGCTGGGACATTGGAAGCGATAATAGCAATACTGCTTCAGTTAAAAACATTATGCTGGCATTGTTTCACAAACCTTTACCAAACTTTAATCAAAGTCAGTGGTACCATTCTGTGTCAGCTATTTTCTCCAGGTTGTTTGACAAGGCAACTTCTATATCAAGCTATTTCAAAGAACAAAGCCACTGGAGGAGACTGTAGGACATTTTGTCCATATCAAGATTTGATGATCTCTGAACCTGATCCACACTTCAAAGTGGCAGGCCTGACATCTGGCCAAGAGGCTTGGAATTCAGGATGCGCCTCCTCGCCCCAGCCCTCACATTACAGCATGCCCAATCTACCATGGTATCTATGAACTCCTTGTGAGAGGGAAAGATAAGTGTCATGTGTGCTCCACAGGGCTGGCAGAAATCTGCAACAGATTTGCCATCACAAGCCCAGTCTTGAGTGGCTCTGTTTCAGTTCTGCACAAGAGCAGATCTGCTCTACAAAGGCACTGCAGTAAATGGGCACCTGACCCCTAGCAACAGAAAGACAGTATCCCAATCACACTTGCTAATCTTGCTGCTGGGTCCACTGATGATACAAAAAGCCAGAGGGACAATCATTATTTTATATTCTAATTACCTGCATGACAAAAGGCACTGCATTTCCCCAAATTCCCATTTGGCCTCAGCTCCACAAAGTTAAATCATTCTTATACATTTTCCAGAGGTCAAGAATTCAAAGCAGCTCTTGACAAATCAGGTCAGTGAGTCTTAAAAGTACACACTTTATTTTTCTTGGCTAAAATTCATCAACTAGAATCCAAGTATGCCAAACAGGGTGTTTATACTGTAAGGAGACATATTTTTTTACTTCTTCTCATTATTCATGCACAGTCCCAAAGCAAATTTATAGCAAGCTTTTAAAAATAGCATTAATAATCTTAGGGGCTGCACTAAGACCCTAATTAAGACAGTATATGAATGTTTCCTGCTTGCACATGAGATTATATATTTAAGCTATACAGTCACAAGAGTCCTTAAGGAATTTATTTTCTTAACACTGGTTTGGGAAAGATGGTTGCCATTCTTGCTTCTATACAAGGTGTTGAGACATCAAGCCAAATATTTCACTACTTTGGTGTGACCTGTTAAACCATGTTTAGGACCTGGCTGCTCAGTGGACATTAGAACTCACAGTAACTGCCCTGGGCCTGGTGAAGTCGGACACACTCACCACCTTTGAACGTGCTTTCCAAGACGACAAGTGAGGCATTGGGGAAAGGAGGGGTCTTCTCACAAGCATGCAAAGGCTTTGCTGAGGAGACCTTTCTAGCTTCACACAGGACCTTCTCAGCAGAAGCAAGAGTTCAGTTTCCAACAAACGATGCAGCTGCTTCAGCAGCAAGACCAGCCCTCCATGCAATATTGTTGTTCCCTGTCCACAGCTCACCTAGCAACTTTGGTAAAAAAATGGGATCGATTTATCAAACAATCACCTCTCTTTCCCACAGCCATGGTTCACCCTGATCCCTCCTAGACACAGGGACTAGAGCCAGCTTTGGAAAAAGGTTCTTCCAGAGTCCTCATACTAGAAACGGCGAGCGCTGGCACTGAGACTGCCATTGCTGGAGCTGCAGGAGTAGAGCCTGCTGCTGACAACTAGGCCTGCAATTTTCTGGGAGCCATGACCTAAAAAGAAGAGTTGATGAAAAGAAGTCCAAGCAAGAAATGAGAGGTTAAGATTCTAACCCCAAGTTTCTATCATCAGTCCCAAACACAATTTTTGCTTGAACAGATAAGCCTTGAGAAATCATGCAAAATGCACCACAGTCAAAAAGGACGTTTAGCAACAGCCTTTCCCTCTGCTCACAGCAAGGCAGCAAAAGACACCTTCAACTTTTCATCACAAGTTAAACCTTGATTCAACTTGCAACTTAGGTTAAATAGTCCTCCCTTCAGAAGTCACCACACATCAGTGAAATAAGTGTGCTTTGCTTTTTTTCCAGATAAACAGCTCAAGGTCTTCTCACTGGAAACAATTGCCATTTAACGAGTATCCTAGAAAGCTGTAAACCTGATTTAACTGAACTGACAACTCATTTTTACCAGAAGCAATCATACACTGTCACAGTGACCAAAGCTTTCCTGGCAGAGCTCTCTATCTGGATTTATCATTAACATCTACATCCTAACACTGCTAAATAATTCAGTACAGCATTTAGCCCTGTGTCCTTGCCTCTCTCCTCAGAAACCACTCTCTTTTCTGTATGTTTCAGCAACAGGGAAGAAAAACCTGCCTGGACTGTAGTTCCTCCTTGTGCTGTGTAACTGTGGGGGGAACCTCAGTTACCCTTTCACTCACACCACAGAAGCACAGGTTTTATTTATTTTATTTTGTTGGAAATAGTGTTTATTAGATAACTAAATATAGAGCGTTATTTATCCACACAGAGTCATGACCATGTGGGCTCAGATTCACATGCAAATTCCCCTTTTAATAATCCTAATGCAGGGAGTGCTCCAATCAGAGCGCTATCAGCCCCAGCTCCCAGATACCTGATGCCAGCTTTGCTGGTAATGTAGGCCACTGAAGCAAATCCAGAGAGATTGAGTTGGAAGTGGAGAGAGGCTCTGAGATCTATTTGCTTGGCTTCCTGACGACGAGGGGGTGTCTAACTTCTTTTTTTTTTTCTTCTCCGCTATAAAGGGGATATCATTTAAGAGGGATCATTAGCTGCAAGCTGCCCGGCTGGGTCAAGGCTGGGAGGCGGAGACGCAGTTGCAAGCAGCAAAGCAAGGTGGAGGCACGAAGACAGAAGACCAGGTTAATGAAAGCATGAGGTGGCTCTTGGGCAGCAGCTTGAAAAATTTTGGACATGCTGACAGGGGAAACTATGACTGGCTAAACAGTGAACCAGGTGGGCCACTTCTGGAAACAGAGCTTCAGGTCGGTACACCCCTGCTCACCTCTGTGGCATGTCCTTTGACTTTGCATGTGTGTGTGTGTGTGTGTCTGTGCTATGCCTTAGTGTACAGTGCAGAGTGAATACCTGGGTTTTGGGACATATCACAGCAGTACTGCTCAATTAATTAGAATGGGAGCATTTCTTTATTGCTGTTAAGTCTTTTTAAAGGCATTTGTGGCAAAGAAAAATATTTGATGGGAAAATTTTGCTGGGGTGGCAGGTAAGGAAGTTTAATTACTTCTTTTAAGCAAAACACATCCTTGATTTCCTTTTTCTCAAATGTGTGTTTACGCTCTGGATCTGGTCCCGTGAAGCCTTTCTGCAGATGTTACGAGTCAGTAGCAGGCAGCAATGAACTCTTGTTCCCTAAGCTGTGCGCTGATTACTTCTGCGAGAGAGGATCACATGCAGCCGAGTGGGGGGAGGGAAGTAGCCCCCAGAGATGAAAACACAGCCTGCTTTCTGGCTTTGTCCGGGATACAGCAAAAGGGTTTCTCTGATCAAAAGTAATAATTTAAGGTGTACATACTTCCTCAGTAAATGTTCAAAGCAAGTTGCATTAGCAAATGAACTGACCACATGACTCAGCTGATGTGTGTAAAGTGTATTCTTGCAAAGCAAATGGGGGTAGGAATGTGTGTGGGTGTCAAAACAGGACAAAAAGTAGTATTTAAATGCTGCCACAATTTTAGCAAAGTCTACCTCACCAGTAACATTGCCAGAGTTAGAATAGCAATGGCAGTGTCTTCACACCTCGAGACTGGTTTCATCTGACAGTGAGAAACAAACAGCATCAGCAGAGTCACATTCCAACAAGTATTTGAAAATTCTGTGTAAATCCAGGCTCACTTCTAAATTATGCGTCAGTACTAATGTATACAAAGCCACATAAGAATGTTTTTCTATTTGCCAGAATTACATGTTTTTGCTTTTTACAAGCAATAATGAATCAGCTTCAAGAAGCAGGATAGAATCTGGAAAAGCACCTATGGGTGGACCACACCCTAATGACTTCAAAGCAGACTTTGTTCCAAATCCACTTAAAACAGTTCAGAAGTATCAGTTTCCTGATTCAGCTTCAAAAGATATTAGTATAAATACGGGCTGTATTAACAAAAATAATTTTAATGGAGTTCTAAGTACTCTAGCAAATCATTAACATAATAAATCTTAGCACAACTCAATCACTTCAATGGGAATTTCAGTAAGCAAAATAAACTTTCATTTTTCTATCCTTACGCAAAAGCTTTCCTTAAGCTCATGTTTTGCCTTATTAGGTCATTCCCTCCCAAGGCAGGTAGTACCCCGCTTTTGTCCAGACACACAGTTCAGCTCCAAGCCCATTCCATTACTCATCATGGATATACCATGCAACTCAGCCACACTCTGCATTTCATTCCTTTACCAACAGGCATGAGTAAAATCTCATCTTAACTGATATGGGTCACATAATCTGTAAGCTGGCAACTGTACATGCTCAGCATGTTAAAAAACCGTAAGCAGACAGATTACTAATGAAAGGCTTTGCTACTTCTAGTATGTGCTCAGTGGTTGGGGGAAACTGACCCTCTGCTTCAGTCCTACAAAGATATAAATGAAAGGAGAAAAAACATGAGCCTACAATGTCCAAACTATCCTGCTAAGAATCAGTTCTGGGAAAACAGAGGACTTTTTAGAAATATGATCTCTTTTACTCCCATGCTTTTTTCTGCATTTCTCTATAAACATCCTTTATAAAGGTTTTTTTCCCATATTTATGTGTCTGTAACTTATTTCATGCTGGAAATCAGATCCTTATTTTTTCACTTACAAACCTGACAATAGCTGCTTGTGATGACACTGGTAGAGCACGCTGATCTCCAGTGAAGCAGCATCAAACCAAACCAATCAATTAATAATTCCATCAGTCACTTCATATGCCTAGTGTGGAAACTTTCAGATGTGAAACAGCAGAGGATTTTACTTTAAATAGGTTCTGCAGTCATTCTACTTTCAGTTAATGAAGAGTCAGTTTGATTCCTAGATAATTTTATTTTCCAGCTTTAGCAGATATTACTGGTAGCTACACACAGTGCTTACTTTACTAGTTTTAGAGCTTCATCTTTAGAACATAGTTTTAGGTCAGTTTAGAACTTTACTTTTAGCTTAGAATTTCAGAATATTTTTTTTACTAAAGTGGCCTTTGATTTGTTGTATTAAAATTATTCCTATTTCAGTATAATTTTTTTTTTTTTTTTTTTTTTTTTTAATGCCTATTAGATTTTCCAAGTCTTTATGTCAAGATCTTTGCAACATTCTTCAGTAGCCCTTTGGGCAGTCATTGCAGAAATGGGCACAAAACCACAACAGAAAAAGAAGGACCAGTATTGATCAGTTGTCTCCTAATACATTTGATATATGTATATGTACAAGAAGTCCATCAGCATTTGAAACTACATCTCAAAGTAAAATCAGTCCACGTAATGTTTGGCAGGAGGCAGTATCAACATGGATATATAATTCCCTGTTCAGGTTCTGGGCATCTGCGGGGCAGTATTAACTTACTAAAAATTATTTCAACTCGAATAATACACTAAGTAGGCCACAAATTATTTCACTCAGATATGAAAGTCTTAATATTAGTAGTGTTTAAAAAGCTATGAACACTCTGAAACATGGACTGAGGAAAGCTAGTCTTTCCTTTCACCCGTTAGCATACAGAAAAAGCATGAAGATGAATCAGGGGAGGTTTAGGTTAGATACAAGGAATAGATTTTTCACTCAGAAGGTGGCTGAGCACTGGAACAGGCTTCCCAGGAAAATGTCACAGCACCAGCCAGACAGAGTTCAAAAATCATTTGGGCAACGCTCTCAGGCACACTGTGTGACTCTTGCGGTGTCCTGGATGGGGCCAGGAGTTGGGCTCAAGGATCCTGACTGGTGCCCTCTAACTCAGCATATTTTATGATTCTATAATATTGCCTAATTCTTAATCCTATCTGCTTCACAGACTACTGTTTCACAGATCATAGTAAAGCACACTCTTCTTTCACAGCTATAGAGGACATGATATTCACTTCATTACTAGCCGTTCAGTGTGCTGCTTTCCTCACCTCTATCAGCATCTTTCACTGCATCTTCTTCAAACAACAAATTTATCCTATCTTCTTTTGCACACATTACTGACGAGATAGCCACCAGGCACTTGTGTGGTTGTTGTGAAATAGAATAGGATAAAACAAGTAGTTCAGCTGGAAGGAGCCTGCAATTAATATCTAGTCCAACCACCTGACCACTTTAGAGAGTACAAGAGAATAAGAGCTGCTTTGTAATAACCTATGTAAATTTTGCCCAGATCCCTCAGTTCAATAAAGTACTTGTAGGTTCAGGGCACTGCTTTTTTCAGCTTCAGAGACAGCAATACAGATGAAGAATTTCTGCAGATCATACCCAAGGATCTCTTCCTTGGAGAAGAGGTCTACCTTCCCTAGAGCATTTAGTAGCAGAGACGGGAATACAGCTCTCCAGGAGAACATTTGCTGTCCCACAGTAGTAGGCAGTCCACTCTCTTCCCCCAGTCTTCTGACTGAGTCACTACACATGCTACACACCCTGCAACACAGTACCCTGTGGTATTGTGGTGTTCATCTTCTTCCCTAAGCAATCTATCACAACCCTGAGGAGGCACTTCATGCACAATAATGTAATTAAAAGTTATATGTGTTGCAGATCAAATTAAGGATTCACAGATTTCCAAAATGCTGGCATTTATTCAGCCTTGAGGGCTTGGTTTTGCAACTTCAGAAGCAATGCTAGAGGTTACTCTTGGAGGGCCTTTAAATAAGAAGAGTTTTAAGGCCAGTACCTCACTGTTATCCTAAAGTGTCCTTTTGTAGCTACTTCACAGACCGTGGCCAGCTGAGCTACCTCATACTACAACTAGTTGCACTTCTTCCATTTTTTTACTATTAGATGCAAACTGTCCCCTCCAACAATAATACATTTTGCACATTTCTCTTGATGGGTATTTCATTGCAAGGCATTGGAGCAAAATATTTTTTGAGACAAGACAATTTGTTAATTCCTTCCATCAAGCTTAATCTTTCCTTCCCTTTTGAAGTCCAGTATTTGTATGAGGCCATGTCTTACAGCAGGATGTGTCAGGCAACCCGAACACTAGTCTGTGTTTCCATGAGCACATGAAGGATACACTGTCCTTGGCCATTATTCAACACGTGAATATAATTTCAGTGAAATTTATAGGGAAGCTGTACTGAGTTTAAATGATTATCAGGGTTTTATATACCTTTTACTAATCTCATGTGGGGAACACTGGCAATTCTGCTCTCTGCCCTCCCAAAGCACCAGAACATTGTACAACTCACAGATCCTAAGAACAACGCTTAACCCAGGTGAAAGCCTGCTCCCTACAAATTAAACCCCAAACTTAGACTTGGATTTTGAAAACAAGCTCTTCACTGATCGTGAATAATGCTGTCCAGAATAAGCTCAGCTCTTCTAAATATTTACTGCAAGAGTATCAGTAACATATTGGCTTCAGTGGGTCTCCACATAAGTTGTTCACAAATACAATACTGAGTGCTTTTTCTTTTTTTTTCCCTAGAAGTGTTTTATGCACCTCATAAGACACACTAAAAAAAGCATTAACAAACTTTAAAACAAAAAAATCCCCTCATTTTTAAAGAATTATTTAATGTCTGCAGTGGAAGAATAGTTGGAACTATTTCTTCCATTTCTGCTCTTTCCTGTCACTCATTGAATGGTCAGGTAAGACAATAGCTTATACAGCCAGAAATTCTTTAATAAAAAAGTATTAGTAAATGTGAAATAGTTCTTTAATATGCATTTTTTGGGTAAAAGGCCAATGGGGAAAAAATAGCTTAATAGCTAATCTGCAAAGGTTTCAGTGTATTTTAAAATTACTTTAATGCATTTAGCTTCAGACCCACAATACCTTAGGGGGGGAACAAAAAAGGCAGAAATCTCCCCTACATTATTTGTTATGTGTCAAAGCCTATTTGCTTTGTTTTTCTGAGGCATAACCACATAATAATTTCATAATATTACAATAAAGCGAAGACGTTAAAAATGCCTGGTAGGTAACCAGTTGAATGTAGGTTACAGCATGATTTTGTAGATAGGAGAATGACTGTGATACTTGGAAGAATAAGCATAGAAAGTTTTTGTAGACTAAGAAGGAGGCACTGGGGTTACTCTCCTTTTCACAAAGCCAGTTCTGCAAACAGCCAGTTTGCATCACTGCTTCCAAATGCTTTGAGGAAAGAATCACTTAAGTTATGCTAGCTTGAATAGGCACCTGCATTCAAAATAAAGGAAATCTGATCCATTGACGTGTAGTCTCACCATACAAATGTGAAAATAACATCTGATAGCATTTGTCAAGAACTTTCAAAGGAACAAGTTGATAATAAACAGCATTATAGGGTTTGGGTTTTCCTCCCTCCCTAGGCTAGACTCTGAATGAGATTTGAATGAAGATAGAGTCAGAATGGAAACAAGATGTACTAAATTTTAAAACCAAAGTGAATAAAACAGAAGAGCACAAACGGCTTTGTGGGTTTCTCTCATAGCTTACAACTTCAGTTAAGATTACATCACAAACCAAAAGCAGTGGGACAGAGGTCTTTTGTGCTACATGTTGCAGAAAACAAATCTGACACAGCACTCACAACTGTTATTAGTCTTACACCAAAAGTTCTTTTTCTGTAGTTTTAAACAGGGAAAAATGATTCTTGGATAGCTGGCAGAACAAGCTCAGGAAAGAGCCCCAGTCCAAGCTGTCCTGACACACTGTGTTTTATTTGGGACTTGCCTGTGAGGTTAGAACAACCCAAAGAGCAGGTATTGTAGGCAACAGGCCCTGCTTGAAAGGGATAGTTATCATATTATTTATTCTTTAAAAAGTTTTTCAAATACAATGAAACAACACCAGATGGTGGATCACCAGCCTTATTCATCTGCAATTCAGTGTTCTCCCAAATTTTAAAAGCTTGACCGATCTCCTGCAAAGTCAACTGGGCCCACTATAATCCAAGAGTAATAAATGTCATACAAAATTACATATACTTCCATGTTATTGGGGTTATTTTTCCCCCATTGGAGACAGGTTTTCCTAGAAACCCAATACTCTTTGCAACTTCTCTGGATTTTTTTGTCTCAGGTTGTGATTTGGTTTAATGGGCCAGCAAATAGAATTCATGGGTCTGCAAAACATATTGCTTGAATGATACTAATGCAGAGAGAAAGAAATTTGGAAAAGCAGGTGCTGTGTTGTAAGGCAGAGATAGGGAATGTATTTTTGCTCTTTGATTAAGAGATCTCCAGAAATCCAACACACTTCCTATTTGCTTTGGTTACAGAGCAGACAACAGACAAGTTCAACCAAAGACGACATAGAACCGTTTCTGTGTATCATATTGCCTGCCACCATGATGCTCTTCCTGGCATTCTTGCTGCTCTTCCTGTACCGCCGTTGCCAGCGCCCCACTCAGCAGGGACAGATCTTCAGCATCGACCTTCCTGAGGCCCTGCCTGAGCATGATGTGTCCAATTTCCTTTCTGCGCTGCCCTGGAACAGTGAACAGAGTTTCCACTACTCCACGCTGCTCCCTGATGCCACATTCCTCTCTGTGTGTTTGCCTCCATCGTATGAGGAGGCCACCATGAAGACTTCCGTGGAAGAGGCTCACATTGAGCTCTCTCCAGACCCAGTGCCTCCTTACGAAGAGAGCACGCTGCAGACCAGCGGCAACAAATAAACTTCCTACGGAAGCACCTTAGCTGAAGCATGCAGCACAAAGATAGAACTGCTATGGCCTTTAAAATTTGTGGAAAGATTCCAAATGAGGCACCAAACCAATGAATTTATGAAGGAAGAAACTTGAAGTAACAGGGAATGATTCTCTTCACCTCATCCTAGGATTCTCTACCTTCCATTTGTGGCAAGCATACACACTGTGTAGCACCAAATCCAATCCAGACTGATAACACGGGGATTCTAGTTAACAAACATGTCATGCAAGGACTGAACTTAAGGAAAGCTGGGAAGTTCTTCCTTTGCAATCCCTCAGCTACAAGGAAACATCAATAACATTATAGACTCAGAAGTCACAAAAAGGGCTTTTAGCACATACTTATTCCTGTTTGATTTTTTTCTATTTTATGCATTTATTTTCAAATGAGATTTTGACAAGCCAAGTCACTCAGTCTGTGTATGTTAACATCACATCATTCTGCAATGCTCTGGAAAGATCACAACAGCTCTCAGGAAAGCAAATAAATATGTAACCTCTACTAAATTTCCAGTAACTGTCCCCAAAGGTTCAAATGTGCATTGTGAATAAAGGCTGTCTTTTCTCACAGTTGAACAATGAGGACAGCCAGAGAAAACCTGATTATCCTGGGTGAGGAAGACTCCATACAAGAGCACACTTACACTGCTGCTGCAAGCTCCTTGCCAAGGTCTGCAAGGTCCCAACATTCAGGACTACTTGCTAGACTTCTTTTCCAATTTACAAGTCTAAAATAATAAACCGTGTGACTTATTTGGTGCAGTCTGTAAAGGAGTTGGTGAAAAAGTAATAAAAACAAATGCACCAAACAAAATTTGGTGAGTATTTCAAAATAGCATTATAATCCCTTCCCCTTCATCACTAGGGCAAGGTGAGGCTAATTCAAGTGTGTTGGTGGTGTTGCCTTATAGCTGGCAAAATATGACGCAGAGCATATTAGCTCTGCATGCAAATTACAAGGATGCAGAGCTAAAGGTACAGAAAATAGAAAAAGGGTCTAAAAACGTATAAAAGGGTATATAAAAGGCAAAAAATCATCAGGCATCATTGGCAGTGGTTCAGAGGGTTTGCACGTGCATACTTTCAGACAATGATGTATGTTATCTTTAATTGTTTCCTACAGGATAGCATTTTCACTATTTTGATAGCTGCTCTTTTTAGAGAAGGTGGTTCCTATAGATCCTGGCAGCCTCAAAAGTTACGTTGGCAAGGCACAGACAAATGCAGTGTCGTGGAACAGCTGACACCTGCAAGGAAGAAACAGCCACAGCAGCTGTGTGCAGTCTTGGTGTAACTTACAAACCCAAGGGCTGACCTGAGCTGGGTGATTCCAGCAACTGTCAGGAAATGTCAATATCAGTCTTGCTTTATGAACTTAGCATCTTTCTTTAAAGAAAACCAACAAAGACCACAGCACAATAATGGAAGAAAAACGTATCAGTGTGCAGCAGAAGAAAGGCCACTTTAGAGTTGCAAGGTGGTTAAATTTCATGTTATGTCAACAGTGACACAATCACAGTAATCAAATAGTCCATGTCAAAACTGATGTTCCCACTCATACATTTCTCTTACAACAAGAAAAAAATACGCCTTTTGAAATTTAGAAAAGAGGTTGTTTTCTTGAACTGCAATTTTGAGTTCTTTCTTTTTCTAATGTTCCATCTTTGTCATCAAACTGAAGCAGCAGATGTTTTGGAAACCTTCAAATTCAATCAACCATTTTTCTTTTCAGACCACATCTGGGAACAGTTCCCAATATTTGCTGATGTGTTTGAAGGTACCATATTCTACTGCCTCCTTGCATTTTCTTTACCTCCTTAATATTCAGTACATGCAGCTGTTTCCAAGGAAAGCTGGAAAAATACAAGAGCCCCAAACAACATACCTAATTGGAAGGTGCAAAGATTTGAGGTTCAAAGAAAATCACTTCTGCCTTTGGTGTTTGTATATTCCACTAACTTCAGTGGAATTATATGGATCTGCTTGAAAACCCATACATTGTCATATCAAGCTGAGCACATTTTGCCTTAAAAGATCTGCTGAGTTCTGAAATTAGTTACACTGTTCTTCAGGTACAATTTCTTGTTTACCCTTAACCTGGGTAGAGCCTGATATTCAACCTCCGGGCTCATCATTCTACACTGCTCTCCAGTTACCTTAACTACAATTAAGAAGAATTTTGACTGGTATTTCTTGTGACCAAGACTGATATACTTCTATAACTAGTTGAGAATTGCTATTCTCTGCAAGAATATAGAGAGTGATTGTGTTTCACACAGTATTTATTGGAGAAGGCCCAAATCCTGCTTTAGACCAATAGTTTCTTATTGTCAGCATTGCTACAGGCAATTAAAAACAGACACTTGCTCAAATCCCAGTTAACAGAAACACTGCCATGACTTAAATTCTTCTTTCTAGTAGACTGCTTTTTATTCCATCTGGAACTGGTATCCCTTACCTCATTCCAACACAGATTTGTCTAGTCTTGTATGTTAATTGTCCCTAATGGGTTTCAACATAACCGGCATCTCTACTCTTAAATCTCCACCCCAAAGAGAAGGTCCACTGAAACAAAACAACAACGCTTCTCATGCAAACATACAGAAATCGCCATTGCCTAGAAGCTGCATCTGATCCTGCCAGGCTGTGGTGACACACGTCTCAGCAGCCACCTTGTTACTGATTTAGTGCTACTGGCTGAGAAGCAGCTATCAGGTCCTCTGGGCAAACACCTTGTGCATCAAAGCAGAGAGCTCATGACCTGAAAGCAACTCGTGCCTGGCAATAGAGCAGCCACAAGTGTAATGGGAAGGCCTTTCATTTTCTTAGCTGTAGTAATCTGGAGGTTTAGAGCACACCACCTAAAAGATGTTAGAGTTGACACTGTAGACAAAAGGACTGAGAGGAAAGACGTTAGGTTTTCAATTACATGAAAGGTAACTGCAAACAAAGTAAAATAAGAACCCCTCATGCCTGCAGCAATCTGAACTGGCATTAGTGATTTTAAAGTGAATCAAGGTTATGTTAGAAAACAAAATTTCTAAAAGTGAAGTGCAGTCTGAAAGTGCAGTGAAGCAGTGGCAGCACCGTCTCTGAACACATTGAGAAGTTAGGCAAACATCTGCCCAGAGAGATGAAGGCTCCTAGTTGAAGCAGAGACTGGATTAGATGTTTTCTCTGTGTCCTTTCCTGTTCCTATGCCCTAAAGTTATATCAAAGTAAATTTTGTTCATCGTTTCCAAATTGTATGAAATCAGATGGCTGTTTCTTTGAAAATTTCATACTATGAGACTTCATGTGCATCCAGAAATCACTGTAATATTGGCATTGTACTTTGTAGCCACAAGGTTCTCTTTCTTTTCTATTCAAGTCTTGTATCTGCTAGTACATATACAAAGTCTTACAAATTGTGAGCTCAGCTTGATGTGAAGGGTAATTATACTTCAGTTTTCTACTATGAAAATACTAAAAACCAAGATGAGATTTATTATGTATGCACTACCCCTTGTTTATACTTTGGAGGAAACTATGGAACAATAGAGGCCCCCTCATTAAGGAGGCTTCACAAGCTTAGAGAGCAAGCTCTGTGCTTGTCTTCCCTCTGAGCTGTCAGAGTCCCTTACTGACATGGATCCATTGTCCTGCACACCAAGATGAATACATATCTTGCACACATGGCAGATTCTTGATAAAAAGACATTTAAAGGAAAACAACACAGGTAATTTATACAAAATAATTATTCTAAATATCCACTGAAAGTATTCAGCATGCACCTCCAAAAATGACACAGTAATTTCATAGTAATAGAATATCTTGCCTCTCTCACTTTAGCCAAAGAAAGAAAAGATGACACAGCTCTTTGCAATCACTATGGGAGCTCAGAAACAAACATCTTGAACAAAACTGATTCATGCTTGTGCATAGATTGAGCATTGGCATCTGGTCTTTGCTGAACTGAAAACTAAGCCATGACTCACTGGTTTGTTCTTGCCAATGAAAGAATGTGTTTTTCAAAACAGAATAGTCATTGCTTGGCCTTATGAAGTAACCCTTGGTCCAGGAAAGGCAGAATAAGCATTTCAGTGCATACATTTCACTTCAGAGAGATGCTCATTTGTAACAAATACCTTGACTAGAAATTTAGATCTCTCATTGGGAAAAAAAAAAAAAATTGAAAAAAAACCCAAATAAACCCTGACATTGAGTCAGAATATCTTTATGGTGGTTCAATAATATCACAGTGGTCAAGAAAGAACTGCCCCAAAAATAAAACATTTCACTTAATCCATGCTTACAAGGATTTTACTTGGGTTCTTATGCTGGCAAAGCCTCCAAATACAGACACACAACTAGATTTGCCCGTACAAACTTCACTGGCATGAGCTATATATGCTCCAGTAGTGAAAACTCTTACAAATATAGGTTTTATCAATATGAGAAAGTGAGTGGCAGTCTTATTCTGGCTAGGAGAGTAATTTTATTTGGGGGGAGGGGTTTGTTGTTGGGGGGTTTGGTTTGATTTTGGATTTTTTTCAAACTTTCAAGAAGGAGCACTGCACAAAAACATCAGATAAGGATGAGCTGAATGCTTATGGCAAATAAATTATTCACTGACTCCTCTCTCAAAAACTGTTATAAGTGAAACAGCTATGAATTTTTAATAATGGAATTTCTTAATTTCAGCCTGTTAGTAAATAATCATGTCATGTCATGAGTTCCATTACAAGGTAGTTCTATTCATTACTTGGATAATGAGGTTTTCTGCAGAACAGGAAAAGCCTGTGAGTGTGGCACCTAAGGAAGGTGTCCTCTGTAATAAACACAGCATACTATTCTCAGTGGTATGGCTAGCAAGGCTGGGTACAGCTGATAAATCAATGCTGCAGATACATGGGTGTTGATGAAGACAGAAAAACCTCACTGAAGACTCTTGGATACATGACTAGGCTGACAGCAGTATAAACATACATTTGCACTTTCACAAGCTTTCATCAAAAGGGTAAAAAAATGCCGCTGTCCTTCATGTTTGTTGAAGGTATGAAAGAATCAAACTTGTCCGCGACTTTGGCTCCATCAGTGGTTTTACTGCTGATTATTCACGGGAACACGTCTACGAGAGTTTACTGCCAGAAATTAAGTTTAAGGAAGAAGCAGCAATCAAAACTGTAGTACTCAGAATTTCATGGAACCAAATCATACAATCATTCAGGTTGGAAATGGCCTCTAAGATCATAAAGTCCAACTTTTAACCCAGCATTGCCATGATCCCTGCTAAACCATGTCTGTAAATGACACATCTACACATTTTTCAAAGACTTCCAGGGCTGGTGACACCACCACTTTCCCGGACAGCCTGTTTCAATGCTTGACAATCCTTTTAGTGAAGAAAATGTTCCTAATATCCAATGTAAACCTTCCCCGGTGCAATTTTTCCTCTTGTCACTTTTTACCTGGGAGAAGAGACCAACCCCTACCTCACTACAAACATCCTTTCAAACAAGTTATGCCATTAACATCACATTATCCTCTCCAGCCCCTTCTATATTCATTTGTCCCTACAGTGTCAGGATTTTATTCTTGAATGCTTGTTCTTGTTACTTTTTTTTTCTTGAATGCTTACCTTAGAACTTTTCAGACTTTTCCATCTGTGACAAAAATAAATACTTCAAAGCAAGAAAGCATGGACAGGCAACTCTCTCCAGTCATGTCAAGCACCTTCATAGGTCTGTCTTTTATTTTTTGGTTTCTTGTTTTAGTTTCTTTTTACCAGGTTCAAACTAAGAGAACTGAATGCATGTGTTTTTTAGTTTTTCGAATACTAATGAACTGAATTCCTTTAGCGGTCTTCCAAGCACAAAGGGCAGGAAGCAAAGCCATAGTCTTGCTGCCCTACCCCATCAAGAATCCTAAAGGAAAAGGAATGTGAAAAAGATCACAAATGAGGATGAAAAAAGACAAGAGAAATGCCCATCCAGAAATAGGCCACTCACAAATTTGCATTCTCCTCCCTGACTTCCTATTTTTCACTTCTCTCTCCTTTAGCTTAATTTTAATTTTTTGCCAGCTATATAAAAGGCAACACAGAAATGAAAACTACCTCCACAGACTGACCACAGCTGTAGACAGCAAAACTAAGTATCATGGGTTATGTTCTACTTGTAATCTGGAATATCTGTTTGTCATTATAAAGTGCTTTGCATGAAGCCAGTTTCCACTACAGGTAAACCAGACAAATTCAGGCATTTCTACAAACACATTTCCCTGCTTGCGTAGCCAAAACCATGCCAAATTGTTTAAACAGCACCATTAAAAACTCAGTATGTGTTTTAGTTCTGTGGCATTTTTTCTCAATCTTTTTCTTCTAGTTTGGAAAACTCACAGTTGACAACATACTCAGATGTTAGTATGGCCTCAAGTTTTTTCAGAAAGACCATACACCCATGTTTTAGACAAAAAAATAAACTTGAAGTGAATTAGTTTGTTTATAAACCCTATCTTCAACTAACATTCACCCCTTTTTCACTTTCGTTAATGATGCAGAGTCTAAACATTTCTATAAATGGCTAATTTCTAGTGGTTTCTAGAAACAAAACATTGTGGTCATTAGAAACTAAAAAGTGCTGCTGTCATATGCAATGAAAGGGGGAAAAAAAAAAAAAACCAGATCCATTAGCACAACCCTTCAGTGTTTGGCTGCATCAAGAAGATCAAAGCACACAGAGGACATTAGCTTGGAGACAGAAGAAGCCAAGTAAGTACAGTCCTGTCTGGCACAATTTTGAGACTTTCACAGTGATTCTTTTCCACAGCATTACCAGAAATCATCATACCTGGAGAAGGAGCACAGTGCTACATGACAGAGGAGCACGGTGTCCCTGACACATGCCTGCTGAGACCTGAGGCATTGGCATCAGTTGGCCCGAGTGGTGCCACGCTCCACCATGAGGTCCTGCACCTCTCCAGCAGCCCAGTCCTGCCACATAAGAAGGAAAGGCTGAGCTGTCTCAACATGTCCAGTAAGATCTCTACTGGAAACAAAATCAAACAATCAAGTTTTAGACCCTTAGAGAATATTTTTATTACAAAAGTAGCGAGTTAATACACTGGTAACATCTAGACCTTGTGCCAGTAGTTATAGCAGATTCTGTAAAATAGACATAAATTCTACTTTCTTTACCTAAAAACATGATCTGATATAAACTACAGCACAAGGAAAGAACTACTATTTGATATTCCATGTTATGCTTTGCAGATCATCCTGTAAGTCAGAGGGCTTATTTTCTAATCTATTATTCTTTATCTAGCTTATACACACCTTATTTTAAATAAGGTAAATAGATACTGCAGGGATAGCAGGCAAGGTAAGCTATAAGCATGAAGTATGCCCAGATACCGTATCCAAGTGCTCCACTTGAACAGTTCTCTCTCTTCAGCTAACATCACTTCAAAAAATTATCATCTCCTATATATTTTCACAGTTATCTGGACTCCTTCCAAATGCCCGCTCCAATTACCACCTAACTGCACAGTTGTTGGAGGCATTTATGGCTTTGGTTGGTCCAGTCTTCTTTATTAACAGGTTTTCTGTTTTAGATGGGACTGAGTGCCAGGAAATATTTACACTACATGCATTAACTTCCAATAAATACTATTTTCTAGTTTTGTTAGAAGACAAAGAATATTTCCAGAATGGCTTGCATTTAGAGCAATTATACTGGTTTTTGAAGAGCTGAAAAGAAATTTTCATGATAATAACAATCCCCACCCAAGTTGTGCTGGGCACCACTCCCAGCTACCAGAAGATGGGAGCTTGGCAAGGCCTTCTCTCCATTAGGTAGCTTGCCATCACGTTTAACAGACATGAGGATTAAATTCCAAATTTTTTCAGGACTCAGCTTGTTTGGTGAAACTGGACACCACCACATCCAACAGCTACTCCAAGGGAGGTTGAATTTCACTGCTGATGAATGGGCCTTAGAGAGTTTCCAGTGACTCCTGTTCACCCAGCCCCTTGTCCCCAGTGCTGTCCTAGCCCTTTTTAAAGTTGTATTCATTTGTACTTCATAAAGTTGTGTTCATGTACTTCATTTACACATTCTCATAAATTACCGCAATAGTACCCAAACCCACAGACTACTCTAACTGGTATTTTTCCAGCTAACACTGTTTTGAACCATGAATTTTGACAAAATACATAATATTCTTAATCCCAGACCTCAGTTCCAAATAGCCTCGCTCCTGGTTTGTGACAGCTACACAGCAAAGGTCTTTCAGCTCGTGCCTGCCAAAAGCAGCAAAACAGCTGGCAGTGCCTAAATCCCAACTGGCTCCTTGGGCCGTTACAGGATCAACCACCCTGGATGGCACCAGGGCATCTGATGGAGGCTGTCAGGAGATGTTTTCCTGCATGCTCCAAGTTTCTGGAAATGACAGGAAACTGCCAAAGCCATCCAGGAGCACCAGAGGTACAACACAGGAGTGCCAGACCAAGTGGCAGCTTCATCCAGAGACCCCAGCAACAGCTCGATAGCACTATATCGAACCATTAAGTGTCTGGCAAATCAGCACAGTTGTAAATATTTGATACCAGATAGTCTGCTCAGAGTAGACCAGCACTTACTCATTTTTGTCTCAGTTTCCCTCCCTAGGGACTCGGAACAGGGGGGACAGATGGCCTCCAAGCCCCACCAGTGTTTGTTTCTGTGTACCCTACCCACACACCTTCCTCAGGAGTGTCTGTGACTGGCAGATACCCTGATGAGGTAACAGCCTGAGCAGGTACAAGGCCTTACAGATGGAAAAGGTGAATAAAGTACACATAGGAGTATCGGGAGTGCTTTTTCCAGTACCAAGAGCCTGGACACCCCACCAGTTTCCTAGAAAGGGTCACCAAGTACCTGCTGAATTATGAAGGCTGCTGCACAGCCACAAGGATCTATCAGCACAGATTACCTTAATTTGCTAAACACAAAACTGCAGCAGCCCAGAAGCAGATTCAGAGTTCTGGCTTGGAATCTTGCAGAGAGTAGTAATTGACAAACACAACACCTACTGCTGCCCAGTTTTAGCCCACAGCCTCCATACATCTGCCAGCCAGGGCACCCTTAATCTAGCTGCTGGTTCAGTCAAGGGCACAGAAGCTATTGGGTAGTAGCAGCTCTTACAGCAGTCAGCTTAAGAACAAGAATGAAAAGCAAAGTCTTAGAAGTCACACCCTGTTCACCAGAAGGGTTTAACACAGCTCCTTCTACTTTCCAATTTTTTCCTCTTGAAGGGCCTGTGAGTTTTGCATCCTCTGGTTCCACTGCTTGCACCACTCAGAAAGTTATTTCAGATTAAATGCAAATCATACCAAAGAATAAAAAAATATAGGACAATTTCTATACTGTTTAAGGCAACTTGAACATTTGACATACATTGAAACTACTTGATTACAACCATTCTGAGAGGATTTCAATAGCTGTTTTCAATACTGTACAAAGCCTTTTTTCAGCTTTGATATAGTTCTGTGAACAACAAATTTTCCCTGACATGGTATTATGAAAGCAAGGGTCCTTCCAACAGAGGGAGTTACTAATGTTCTTGGTCAGAGTCAATAAAACAGCAATAAAACTTGCAGTATAACTCAGCACACTTAGAAGTATTTAAAAGTACCTGTAGCTAACTGCTGATAAGCCATGGACAAGGAAGATTCAGCATTACAGATGGGTTCAGCTGCAACTGCCTCTTTCATCGTGCTTTTTGAAGCTCCCTTGCAAACTAATCTTAACTTCCAGTCAGATTCCACCTGTGGCTTTTTTTCTGCAGAGCGATCAAGGGCTTCTCAGGATTTAAAGGAAAACTTAAGCAATCATTATGCAGCCAAAATTTAGCTTTCTTGGTTAGTCTTGCTAGTTTCAATTTTAGATGCTAGTGCTCCAGACTTGGACTTGGTTGCTCCTAGTGGCCTAGTCTTCCCAATCCCACAGGCAGCTGTGGTCTTTTCTTGCGCTCATCTGTGAGTAAAAGTAATGCTTTCCAGTTGTCAGGGAGGAGAAAACAGATGAGGTGAATAAAGACCATTTAGAGATAGGAACATTAGTTTTGTCAGGTCTGCAAAGTGCATGGCCCACACAGAGCCGCACCCGTTCCTAACAGGCTTGCTCCAAAACAGTGTTCAAGACTAGTAGTGATCCTTCAGATATACTTCCTTGGGTCACAAGGAGCCTGCTATGGAGCTGAGGAAAAAGGGTGCGCTGGGTAGCAAGGTTTCCTCAGAACTCTAGTCTAATGTACTATGATTATGCTGCATGGGATCTGAGTCTGTTCTCTTACTGGCTTTTCCACCCTGTTATGACCTCTCTGTGAAATCTACCGTATGAAATAAGGTAATTTCAAAAATAGAAAGTTTCTTTTGGTTTCGTGGAAACTCAAGTTTCAGGGAAAGTGACAAATAGTGACCTCACTATGGGAAAGACTGTAGTATTTGTCTCTTGTATGAGACTGAGAAAATCCACATAGAAGGAAGGCTCCACAAGCATGGTGAGTGCGTTTTTGCAGTGTGCCCTGTGCGGAATCCAACAAGTAGTAAAGGTGCAGAAAAATTGGCGTTTGTACTTTGTTGCCCTCAGAACTACGGCAGAACAATGAATTTATATTAGATTTATTTGCAGAATTAAAGGAGCAAAGGCAGACTTTGAACAAGCCACTGAGGCAGATGCTTTCTTGAACTCCATGCTCTTTATCTGATCTTTCTGAGTTTCTGTGTGCCATTGAACTGTTTTTACTTACCTGATCTTCTGAAGGGATGAAAATATATTGATGGTGCCCCAGTGAGCCTGGTGCACATCCCATCTGCATCCAACTTTGCAGTCTTCTGTTAATGCCCCTCAAACACTAGGATGATGGAATTAATCTCTTGGAACTGGGTATCTTTACTGAAGAAAGAGGATAAATGTGTGGGTCTTCCAGGTGTGGATTAATTTGTTTGGTGCTGTCAAATGGTTTGTGTCCCTATAATCCAAAGGGAATCTCCAGAATAATAAATTTGGATCTTACTTTCCTGCATTAGGGAACTAAGTTTTCATTTTCATCAACTAAATCATGTGCTGCCTAGAGACAAAACCTGGTCTGAATTCACCTGTAGTACAGCAAAAGTCATTACCCTCTTACCACAGGCATTCACTGGGGTAATTCTCACACAAAAACCTCACATTTTTCTTTTCTTACCAAGGCCACAATTTATGTAGGACTGTAGTTTCATCATTACATATTACTTTCTATAATCACGTATTTTCCCTGCTTGGTTGTGTGAGTCAGCACAGGTGGGACACAGGAACAACCACAAAACCACAAAGATGACGTTTATTTCCCTTACCTCACCAACCGGGGGATCCCCAAAGCAGCACCCCGGCAGAGGCACACAAGTGGAACAGGCACCACGGAGCTTGGTCCATGCTGGAGGATCACCAAACCTGCTGTCTCTGCCTGTTTATCTGGGATTCACACAGGTATTTGACTACTTTGCTTTGATCTTTCTTGAAGCAGAATAGGAATCTCAAGCATGTCTGATAGGGTGCCTCTAAGTCTCTCACAGGCTTATGTTATCTAAACACAGATGTTCTACTTGTCAAACACACAAGGCTAAACAACAATTAGTATGATGTATGTGTTTTTCTACACCCCAGCTGCAAAGTCACTTGAGCGTGTTTGTAATCCTCCTCACCAGTCTTCTGTTATTATCCCACGTTGGTTGTTCACATCACAATAAAAACATTGTGCCAACAGGAGCTAGGGAGGGGAGTAAAAAACTTGAACACTTTGCAAATGTGAAGGAAAGAAACTGAATTCCACATTCCAGTATATTCTCAGAGTTACAGACTGCTAAAAGGTGGAATTGAAGATCACCAGGTAAAATTCAAGATTAATTTCCAGTGTCCCCAGTTAGGCCCTATTTGATGGAATTCTACTTTTAAGGTAGAGTCTCTCAGGACATCAAGTTCTTAAGAAATGCAAATCAAGATGTGCAGCCAGTTATCTTACCAATTTATCTTACAGTTCGTTCATTGAAAAATTGTTTAATATTCGCTGTCTTTTGTCCTAAAGGCCACCTCTCTTCACAGGCATTTAGGAAACCCAAACATTTGCAGGTGAGGCGAGCACAGTAAAACAGCCTGTAGGCAACATTCCTGCAAGGTGTAGGCTAACAGACTGTGGGAGAGGCCCCCACACTGTGGGCACAAAGCACAGCTTGGTGTCAGGCACTGAGGGCAGACACCTGTGCTGTCAGGTGTGCACGTGGACTGGCATAGAAGCAGGAGTTGCTGCTCCTGATGGCATTTTCCCAGACAGATGAACTTTGGGAAGTCCACGATCTGCAGACTAGGGCATAAAGGACAATCAAGCTTAGATTCCCTTCATGTTTATTGTTCTTGGCAGGCCTTTCAAAAGATATACCAGTATCACAAAGAAAGACTCTTGATCCTAGCAAGATGTTTCAAGCAGGATGAGGAAATACGTATTGAAAGAGTACTGCTAAGGCAGTCTATAGAATTAATAGATGACATGGGATCTGGCTTATCCAAAGAAGGAAAAGTCTGACAAATGAGAGTAACAAACAGAATGACTTTTGAGAAAGACATTTCAGTTTATTGTCAAGACACTTTCTTCCCTCTTTTCTCAGCAAGTATTTTAGGTAATTTCTAACATGGACTTTCAGTTCTAAGAGGTCACTACAATTACCCAGACTCTGGTGATCATTTGAGAGAATAAGTTTGTGGCACAGAATGTAGTTTTTTAGATTCTTTGTTCCCCAAATCCAACAGGGCTCCACATGAGTTTGTCACATCATGCAAGAAACTCATGCCATGAATTTGATGACTAATTTGTTGCAGTCAGTCCTGGACTTCAAAGCTGCACTTCAGAAAAAGCTTTTATGTCACACTGCTCGTTTGCCTTGGGTTGTACTTAACAGTCTAAAAACAAAGTACTGGTTGTGGTTTTCTAAACTCAGAAATAACCTATCAACTACTTTTCATGTTTCCTCATGACACAATCCTAAATTCTGACAAATTTTGCAAAAAAATGCATCAGTAAATGGAGAAATCAGTCTTAATGTTCTGTGTTGGAATAAATAAAGGGCTGTGTCTTGAATATTACATTAAGATACACCTTTTTTCCCCTGCATATCACATCACAAGAGACCTTTCTGTGGAATTCAAGTTTGACTGATCCTGGATAACAAATTTTTCCCCCAAAAGATCAAGTGTGCTGTGTATGGGACTATGCCAGTGGGGTCACCAGTGGTTTGGTACTGTGTACCCACGGCTTGCAAATGGACAGTTTCTGTGCAACTGCATGACCTCTGCTGACAGCCACATGCTCCCCTGTGCACACATTTTTGTTGTCTTAAGGTATTTCTGAAATGTACTTTTGCTTTTTATTAGGACTCTATAAAAAAGTAAACACATGAAAATCATTATCACTCCCCAGTTTGTGACTGCACTAGTGACAGTATAAACCTGGGCTTTGTTTTTCAAATCCTTTTGACTACACTGCAGCTCTCAGTTGGCACAGCAATTTGCAACAATCACCATTTCCGGCAGCACACTACAACAACCCAATTAAGGCAAAAAGGATGGGACCATCTTTTACAGGAGCAGCTTCTCAGCTGGTGATGCTGCACTGGGCACTGAATTCTTGTGTCATTGTAATGCTCTTTCACCTGCTTTAAACTGACATAGAAATCAGGGGTTTTTCCAAATTTAACTCCCAAAGGCAGGAATTTCTTTGTCCATTTTGTGCAACCTAGTGTGAAAAGACTGTTAGAAACAGCCAGCAATTTCATCTGGAAAAATAAACTGAATAGATATTTGACTGACTTTTAAAAAAGACATTAATGTACTACCGAGATGCACATGAACAACATTCCTCTTCAGATGGCAGATAGGACACAATTTCTTGTATTTCTTATGTGTTTGCAGGATTTAATCTTGTGGTGTTTTGGCGGTTTGGGGGGTTTTTTTGAGGTTTTTGTTTTGAGTTTGGTTTTGTTTTTGTAATTTACATACTTTTTTCCTCACAGATGAGTTTCTACCATTTAAACACAGAACTTATATATTTTTTTTTTTTTTTTTGAGAAGTAGTGAAAATGCAGAAACTTCTGCTACATTATGTGTCCTGACAGATTTTTTCTTCCCTTCAGTAGCTAACAATTCTGGTTTTATACTGAAGATTGGTTCACAAATAGAGCAGTACCACAGACGCAGCTCATGTACATTGGGATTGGACTTTCTTCTGTATATACCTCTCCCCACATGCTTCTACACATACATTTGGAGTCTCTATTTAACAGACAATTTCCTACTAAAAATCAATGACATTTTCCATTAGCATTGTTGGGAGAAACATTGATTGGCCCTTAAAAGGTTGGTTGCACATTATGTGGAAGAACCCAACTGGAAAGAACTAAATTTGCAACATAAAATGTACCCAAACATTCTTCTGGAGAAGCACTATCTGGGTAAGGTTTTTACCCAGTTTTTCAGCATAATATATAACATAGCACATCTTTATCAAACATTTCTATATTTTACTCTGTTCAGTGTTTATTAATTCACACCAGTGTAGCCACAGCCACAATCCAGCACACAGTTGCAATATTGCTGCACTCTGATTTGATAACACCTCTTCAGAACCAAGAAAATTATCGATTTTGTCAGAAGACTCTTCCTAGTCTTTAACCATGCAAAAAATTACTTCTGAAAGTTATTCAGAAAATAAAGTATAAGGGGGCAACTCAGAAAACTACCAAGGACATTATACAGCTATTGTGTTCCCTTTGGTGAGTATTGAAGCTATTTTAAATAAAACAGATAAAATGATTTCTCATTGCCACTGTAAAAGTTATTTAACACTTTTACCATTGAAGTCCATCCTTTTAATTCTCTCCTATAAAAGCAAACAATGCATCATTTTTAATCACTCCAATGTACTGTGGCAACACCTTTGTTTGAACAGTGACTGCTGCTATAAATGGCTTTTCCAGAACTTTGTGGTATCCAAAGAATACCCAACAAGGTCTATTTGCTTGCAGTAATATTAACACATTCGTCCCCGTGCTGCATGCATGAGTGGCCTCTCTTTGCTTCAGGAAATGGTGGAAGATTTAGCAAGTTATCCTGATGCAGGCGTCTGGAGACCTGTAGCCAGTCCATTGGAACCATTGGATGCAGAGTTGCAGGTATAAATTAGACAGGATGAATCTGAGCTTTGATCCTCCCAATCCCCTTTACTCTTTCCAGACTTGAGGCACGGTGTTTCCATATAGAACTCTCCCAAGAGTTGTGCTTAAGCCTGTAGCCACCTGGCCCGTGTTGCCTGAGGTCTCCTGGAGCATTCCTCACTTCAGCCTATTACTGCTTCTCTAAACTCACCCACTTTTTCTCATTTTGCTCTCTTCTAAAATGTTAGGGTTTTTGTTTGGGTATTTTTCCCCCCATGTTTGACTGACTTTGCCTTCTACAGCCTTTGAATTAGGACAAAAAACACACAAGATAAAATTTTTCTTTCCCCTTGCTGTGGCTCTTCCATTGTTCCTTCACCTTTTTCTCTCTTCTGTACTGAAACTTCTTTATCTTCTACAATCTGCATTAGCCTGCCCACCCCATACCTTATTCTGTGCATTCACTACTTCTCAGTAATCTCCTTGCTTCACCTTTTTCCGCCAGTGCCTTCTTTCAGGCTGAGCCTTATGCATGAACCAGCATCCAGTCCCAGTTTCTCAAAATCCCATCTTCATCAAATCCACTTCTTTCCCAATTATTTTAACTGATACCCAGTAGCTTTCCAAACCTCCTCTCACCAAGCTATTGCTCCCTGCATAACCTCCATCATTTCAATTAAGGTAATAAGTTCTCCTTTCCAGTATACTAACAGTAGTGAAGGCTTGTAAACGCCCCAGAGCCTTGCGAATGCATTAACAGAGTAACTGGAGGGTTTTAATTCACAGGGGGATTGGGGCTGTCTCCATCTGGCAGCAGTAAGAATGAACTTTGGACATAAAGGAATGGAACATGAAATGAGTTGATATAGGGCAGAATTTAGAAAAAGACTGAAGCTGAAAACCATTCCCAATAAAAGGAAAACCAGAAATTAGCTTCAATAAAGAATCTTCTAAGAATCTTCACATCTAGCTTCAATAAAGAATCTTGTTTTAGAGGAAAACTGTAAATCAACTGTAAACTCAAAATAAGTCCTCTAACAGTATGATGGATTAAGCATCAGAATGACAAGTCTGCTGTTTCTCTTTAGCACAGCCAGGCTTGCATATGTGTCGTCCTCTCCTTCTGCTCTGGATGTCTTTAGCAGAAGTTTGCTAAACCGAATCTACAATTACAGACCAATAAAACCACAACTGCAATACTCCCCTATGGAAGAACCTTATTGTCTAAGGTTCTTCTTACTGTCTAAAGTAACTTTGAAGTTGTGAGGGTGACAAAATAACCAGTTCTGCCTGCAGGGTGATACCTCCAAAAGAAAGTCTCATCAGCTACCTAAGTAAATAGTATGAGCACCATTAAACACATTTCAGCACACTGAAGGTATTTCACTACATCTTGTACTGTGTAAAATGTCGTCTTACAGCAACATCAGTAGGGCTACATAAACACTGCCTTCTGTGTAACAGCCAAAGCCTGAGCTTCAATCAAAGCTCATCTTACACCAGATGTGGGTTTTAGATGAACATCAAGGCTACCTGTGGCCAGAGAGGAAATTCAGCCTGTGCTACACTGAAGTTTAATCTCACCTACCTGCACGGGCAAGATGGTGTGCATTTAAGCCAGGCTTTTCCAAAGAGTTCCCCACATAGCCTATAAAAACAACTGGCAGCATCAGATGGCCATCACCTGGGAAGAAGCTGGCTATGCTCCCTCCTACAGGCACTTGATGCAAAATGCTGCAAAAGGCTGCAAAAGGCTGGAGAAGTTGCAAGCACCAAAACTTTCATTTTCCTCAGTGCAGCGATTTTCCATTTAGATTATTTTCCCACTTGTAAACAATAAAACAAAGCCTGAGTACTTTTTATTACACATTCTCCTGTCAGAATGGTGGCATGAGGACTCGCTAGCATTTAGCATGGCTTTCAAAGAGACAGAACCTGCTCTGAAAAGGACATGTCCTCTCATGTTTCATGTGATCAGCTGTGGGAGACAGACCAAAGCAACACTCACAAGATGTATAGTGCAAAGCATTCTGCCACTGCTATCTCTTTGTAACAGAATGTAGTTCAGATCAGTATTAATAATATCTGAAACAACCGACTTTATCCAATTAGGTTTTATTCTCATTTTTAAAATCCAATTATTCTTTAAATATAGTTAGCATATAAAAATGGTAGAAAGTTTACTGTGCACCACTTAATCCCACCCTTGTTCCACTGAGTGCAGCTGGATTCAACTTGTCTATTTCACTTCTCACTCATTCTGCTTATAATCTGGTTCTCCATGAATTTTAGTTTTCTGGGACAGGTTGCAAGTAGGAGAAAAGCAGTAGCAACACTCACACGACACCGGACCAATTTTAGGATTATTTCAGTTTTTTTAGTCTCAGAATTGAGATGCCAAAATGGGATGGATATGTAAGTACACTTTAGTTGTCTCTAAAGTGATTAGTAAATTTTGCAATGAAAACTGGAGATTAGTCGCTGGATGCACAGATTATGGCATTCAGTGAGTTGCCATATACTGTGGGACACATCTTTTGAAGAAGATTTTAATCGACTCAAAAGACAATATGGCAACTGGCAGGCTTTTTCTTTATTGAAGCAAAGTCACAGCATTTTCAGCACTATTCCCCTCTTGCAAAGGGAAGAGTTAAACGAAGGCCCCTGAAATTTACATAACTAACAGGTAAAGGATTGAAGAAAGAGATTACAAGCGTATTTCTCTAAAATAAATAATCTACAAAGAGTGCTTTTTCTTCTTAAAAGCAATCTAAAAATGTAAAAATTCTACGGTAAGGAGATCAAAAGATATTTTAACAACTTTCAATATTTACAAACAATACAAAAACTGCGCATGCCATCAAATGATGCAAAATTCTTATTAAAAATTAAAAGTTTCATTCCTACCAAGAACCAAAAACTCCAGCCAGTATTTCAGTTTTAATTAATGGTCTTCTTTACAATTGGAAAACCGTTAAATGTTTTTATTATCTGTGAAATATACAATAAAAATGAACCTCACTAAATTATTAAGGTTAAAAAAGAAGAGAAATACTGCAGGCAAATCAAAAAGGGAAGTAACTGTAACTTATTCTTTGGTAACCAAAAGTTAGCAAGTATCTGTATTTCAAGTGATAAAAGCAATAGTCTCCCCATTTTGACAAATGGAAGATAGATTTCTGGCAAAACACAACTCCCAAGTTTCAGTTTTGAAAGACGGGCTCCACCTACAGCTTTGTAGTGCAAGTCAAATTTCTCTTTCTCATTCAGAAACATAACTGTCCTGGTTCCTGCCAGGACAGGGTCAATTTTTTGCAGTAGCCAGGAGGGGGTGAGGCCAGGACACAGAGCTTACTCTACACCACCTCACAACACTGCTGGGGACGAGGAAGTGGGGCAGCAGGTCACACACTGCTGGGCTCTGTGGTGAGCAGTCACCTGTGAACCATTCACCTCTTTCATGTGCACTCTTAAGTATTATTGCTGTTACCGTCCTTTGTCTTATTTCATTGCTGTTTCCAGTAGATTTTTCTTTTATGAGCCCCCATCCTTAACCTTCTGTGCCTCCAATTCTCCTCTCCAGCCACCCACAGATGTAATAGGAGAGGGGAGTAAATGAGCGGTGCATGGTTTGGAGTGTTTCAGTGGGAACACTAAATTGGGGAATACTGAAACCATGACAGTAACCCTTCCAAATTCTGGCAGTACACTGCTTCATTCATTTCCCACTTTCCTATTGTCTGCTTGCATCCTCTGCACACATCCAGTTGTTCTAGTTCTCTAAGGGAATACTCCAGTCAAGGAAGCAATTCACTTGGAAATGAGTGTTTCCCCAAGCGTACGTGTGTGGCTGCATAGCAGCCAGTAGCGTGTTATAAAATCAGCTCCCTTTTCCATGTTAACTACATAGTTCATTTTCCCTCAGGAAAGAGAATTAAAAGTACAGTACCGCGGACCAACCCATTACCTCTTGAGCTCATTGCTCAAGGAGGACACGCTTCATTGAACACTGGGCCATAACAAGCCATGTAAGCCCAGCACCAACCCTACCAGCTTCTCTCAGAGGTGAATGCATCCCATTGTGCCTCTCTCTGCTTAACGAATGCACTACGCTGCATCTCTACAATGCTTTTGAACCAAATGTCCAGCTTGTACCACAGGAGCCTTCCCATTTCAGGCTTATTCCTAAATTTTGCTTGCACAATTGCAGTCTCAAGAAAAAGAAAAACTTCACACCCCTACAGACTCTGAGAAAACTTTCCCACCCCACCTCACCCCACAAGAGGACTTCTAAGGCTTTACACAAAAAATTCAACTGTTAACTTTCTTCAAGCCACAGACCACTCATTCAAAGCAAGTGCTCCCCACCCCAACCCAATCATGCAGAACCATCATCGCTTCAGCATTTAAACATACACATGCAGTTCGTGGAATAAATGCTCAGCAAAGTAGCCTTGTCCTGGTCTGGGCTTTCTTCTGGAATCTAGTCCCAGTGATTTTCTAGACTAATATCCAAAGCCTTTTGTCACACTGCCTTTTAACTTTCTTCAGTTGAAGAGTTTAGATACTTCCTTGAAGCACCTGGTTGAGTCATTAAGTCTACATGGGCTGGATCTAGAGTCTCCTTGCAGCCTGCCTCCTCAGCATACGGGAAGTCATTCATGTCCATTTCATCACTGTTAAACACATCAAGCTGCCTCTCTTGCTGCTCTTCCAAAGTCCTCCGGACCCTGCCCTCTGACTGTTCCACCACTTCCCCGTCTCCTTCACTAATGACAGTCATGGGGCTGCTCTGGATGCGGTTGCGCACGTTGTACTTGCTGCTGGCCGCAGACGGGGGTGTCCGTGACCGGCCGTACCTCGTGCCAGAGAAGGACATGCTCCTTGGCATCAGGCCCTCGCTCTTGGCCCACTCTTCCTGGGCCCTTTTGCTCTTGCTGGGCGAGCAGCTGGCAGGGCTGTCGGGAAGGTCGGAGGAGGCATCTGTCTTTGTCCGGTGGAACCGTGGGTCCGTGTTCTTCAACATCTCTGCCGCGGACATACGGGAACTGGTGTCACAGCGGCTCCCTTTCTTCAGCAGCAGGGCTTTGAAGTTGTCATTGCTGGTGCTGCTCTTGCGAACGCTTCTCTGAATAGATCCGGCTTGTTTGAGGGTAGCTAAGTTTGGGGAAGCACCAGTGGGAGTTACGGGGGGCGACGGAGAATGGTTGCGGGTACGGTCGTCTTCAGAATCTTTACGGCCAAGGACTTTCCTTTTGGATCTGAGTTTAAAACACAACAAAAAAAAAGAGGATGACACAAAAATGAAACTTTTTACCTCCCCTAATTAAACTCACTTTAGAGGAATGACAATGAATCAAGCTAAAGCAGAGAAAGGGAAAAGGGAGAAGTGATCTAAATCTAAAGCATGAGTAAGAACACCACCAGAACTGTACAGGCATTAATGCAGGTTTTAGAGGTATAAGCTAAGTTTATTACACTTTTTCTGCAAATCTGGAACAATGAAACCACTAAAACTGGCAATACTGATGTTCAAAACACTTCAGCAAATTTAATGAATCAGGTTTTCTGGAGGCAGTATTCAACTGCTCAGACTAATGCACTATAAAGATTTATACTCCATGCTGTTTCTCTGTTAATTTGGGGACTTGATTCAAAATCTGTTATCTAGACTATACTGAGTTGTTTGGTTTCATTTTACTATTTAATTTGACTCACTCTGGAGAATTAGAATCGTAATTTAATACTTTCCTTAGAAAAATGGACACAGCAATGCACTTCAGCTGAAGATGGAGAAAAGGGAGCCACATGTAACAATTTTGGATTAAATCATTTTTTAAAAAAAACCCTCCCTAATCCAAGCATTAATTAAACAGTGAAAAGACTTTTCCAGCTCCTCTCAAGATGCACAGACAAAAGTCACAGTTATGTTGGTGTTCTGTCATTGCAACTTTTGACTAAATGAAGGAGAGACCAACTTCCTGACAAGAAAGTTATCTTTCCAAATGAAAGAGTGAATTATTTTACAATTTAAATGTAAAGTGCAGGCAGGGGTAACAAAAAAAGTAAAAATTAAGAAACAATTTTGGAACTGAGAAAAATTGAAAACTGGACTTTTATTGCCTCATTTTCACATTATTAGAAATCTTAAAGAAATGTACATGCCTGGTATCTGTAGCATAGCTGCTTTGTTTCTTTACTGACTCAGCAAGAATTAATTTTAAAAAGATTGCTTAAAGCCTAATTTTAAATATTTAAAGTTTAAAACAAGTCAGCAGACTTCTTACAAATAAAATATTATCATGCTATAAAATTCCATATTAATTTTTATCAAGCATGTGTTCAATCCAGACTATTCCCCTTGTAAAACAGATTTCTACTTAATGTGATCTTTAGCTTTACTTTCTTAAAAGCCTTGAGATTTTGCCAGTGCAAGCTCAAATGTTTTCATGTATCACAGCCTATTAATAATTAAAAGAAGCCTGAAAACAAAGTAGCAGGATCCATCAGCTGAGTAGGTGGCAGCAACAGACACCGCCATAGGCTATGCCAAGACTTTGGAGCGATCCTGTCTCTCCTAACTGGTGAAGCTTATGCATAGCTCACGCATGATACCCCCACAGGCAGCTGTACCAGCTGTTATTTTCAGCAGCTACTGCTGCCTCCACCTGTCTTTCTGGAATAAGAATGTAATACCAATGTCCATTCAGCCTGAGAATGAATGGAAACCAGAAGACAGCAAAGGGATAAAATGATGACTTCAGGAGCGGCCAATGTATGAACCTTGTCTAGATTTAACTGTGTGTTAGTGCTGTAGGCAGCAGACGGTTTTGGTGCTTGTATGCTCTGCTCTTGTTAGTTTACCAAATCAAATTGAAAAAAAAAAAACAAAATTCAATTGTAAAGATCTGCAGGGAAAGACTTTGTTATCCTAGCTTGGAGTGATCTGGTAAGACTATGAATGCAGTGCAGAGCAGTCAGTTTGCTGTCAGCACCTAGCCAGCTTTTCTCAGTATGTATGAATTATGGAAGAAACCTGAAATTAAGAACCAAATTTGGTTTTGGTGGCTTTTCAGACACATATAGGGTATATGTTCAAACAAAACTATGACTTAAAACTTACTGCTGTTCTTCCTGTCCTTAATGTACCTACCACTAAATTTCTTGTCTTGCTCCAAAGAATATATTCAAGAGTGCCAATCACTGAAATCATACCTCTTAGAAACCGTGGGGGGGGAAACCAAAACCTTTTTCATTAACTAAAAAACAAGGAGGATATTGGTTCAAGTCCAAAGCCAGCAAAAGCAAGGTCTTAATAAAAAATGTGTCAAGCAGTTCCAAGTATGTCACAGCCAGTTCCATTGTCCATTTCCCCACAAACTCATGAATTACAGATATATGCATACACACAGAAATCCACTCTGTATCTGTATACATAATGGAGAATGGCTACTGGCCAGGATATTTCATTCTAAAACCAGATTTGCCACAGTTCTAGCAAGCACCATGCAACATGAATGCTACAGACCATTTTCAGAATAGCTTCTACAGGCCAAGTCCTAAGGGGCGACAGTAAATTATAAAAAGTCAGTATCGTGTATATATATGTAATTGTTGTGATGTCTGGAATGGAATTGTTTCAAAAATGAAAAAAAAAAAAGAGTTTGCATCCAAGGTGCTGCAGCCTCCCAGCTCCCAGCCGTTCTCCTCCTGTGCCCCATTCCCGATGCAGACCTCGGGCACAGATGTGCAAACTGACTGAACACCTGGATAATCCCCCACTTCCTGGCAGGGAGGAGCGGCCCCTCTGCAGAAAGCGGCAAAGCCACGCGATGGCGCTGGCGCCACGCCCAGCCCGGCTCGGGGCGGCTCCAAGGGGACACGCGTTCCCTGCTCTGCCTTTGGGCGTTCCTGTCCTTGGGGATTTCTTTTTTTTATTATTTTTGAGCACCTAACGTTAACGGCACAAAAATTTAGCTGCCATTCGGGATGATTTTGCTTTCAAGGGAAATGAATAATGTCATTAATAATAGAGGCAGTATTACACATTTCATTCATGAACCAGTTTGACACAAAACACCCGACCTCAGGCTGGATTATGGCAAACTATAATCCAGCGTTTGCCATATGTTTTTCCATATGACTGACATGTTGTGTTACTTGCCAGTTTCAGCCACGCTTGCCATGAAGCATTAGCGTTGAGCCTCTGTCCCAAACTGCACCATATAAGCAGCGAAGAGAGTAAAAAGAGATGGAGAAGAACGAGAATGAAAACAAAAAGATACACAGAAAAAGCAACAGTAGAGTTAATATGGCAGATTGAGAACAGTACAATAAATACTAGACGTAACGATATTTTAAAGGGCAAGGTATTTATAAAATAATCTACATCCATTCAATCTGGGTGGTTTTAGCTCAGAATGGATTAAGCACATTTGTAAAACAGTAAAATGCCAAGTTTTTTCCTCATCTTTTTCACATATAGCCTTAGCAGAAACTTGATAAATATGTGCTTTCTGTTAAAGCAAAGACTGTTGTAATTGGGTGTTTTAGTAAAACAATGTTAAATTTATTTTTGAGAGACCTACTGGACCTGACAGTACAGGAAAGGCAGTTTCTGCAGTACCTGTGAATGGCTGCAAAAAGATCCTCAGTAGTCCTTGGTCTCGCTGGTGTTGCCACTCCGTCCGTCTCTTCCCCATAACTACTGCTTGGCAGGAATGAACTATTGGCTGTGTCTGACTCAAACACCTCCACTGTGCAAAGAGAACGAACAGAACAGACAGTCTGTTGTGCGAATGCCACGGGCACATAATCCTGAAACCAGCCCTCGCTGCCTCTAAGGAGAGGCATCCGATGGACTGAGTGAGTGCAGCGCTGTCATCATTGTGATTTCAGCTCAACACCTGCTTAGGGAACTGCAGAACATGAAATGCCTGTGCTTGCTCACACACAACAGGCGGAGAACAGTAACAAAAGAAAATTTGTATGGTTTCCACTAACACGCAAAACCAAAATTAACCAATTAACCATGTTTTCATAGCATGCTTTAATACTAGCACGGTTAAATAAAGCATCATTTTCTTTCTGTATCTGCAACAATGAGAAGTCAGAAACGAATTGTAAGAAATCTCATAAAAGTATTAATCAGATACCTAAAACTTTTTTTAGTTGTAACAATCACCAGGGGTTCTGCCCTCTACAGAATCCCACCTCAATGCTAGGATGGCTATTCTCACTCCCCAGCTTCTTTAAAATAGCTCCCGCTGCATCTGAATTAGTCAGAGAAAAGAGACTCACCACTTTCGTTCTCTTGAGACAGGTGCCCGTCAGTGTTGCTGCCACTGTCTTGGCTGCTGCCTGAACTGCTTCCTTCATCAAAAGCAGACTGCTCCTCCTGCCTGGGCTCTTCTTGAACTGGTGATGCAGCAGGCTGTACCACAAAGGCATTCGCTCCCACTGTTTCAGAGAAGGTGAATCCAGCAGCTCCTCCCTCAGGAACCAGGCTGCCAGAGTCCATCTCGCTAGAACCGAGTCCATCTGTAAGACAATTTCTCGCCTCCTCACAGTGTGCGAGCGCAGTGTCTCTCTTATTTGGGCTTCTGGCAGTATCACTCACTTCAGCTGCTTTCTCCACTGTAAGGTCTAACTGCGGAGGTGGTACAAGAAGGAACAGTTTGGGTTTCTTTGAAATAGGAGGTGGTTTCTTGCTTGGCAATATAACCTGAGTCTTGTCAGGAGATGTTGGTGACCCCTGAAGTGACACGCCAGAAGGAAGGTCTTCACTCTGCACTGAGGACTCAGGTGTGTCGTCAGTGGCTGACCCCAGAGCATCACCTTCAGAAGACTTTTTTAGACCTACTGCACTCACAGGCTTTTGGTCACTGTCAAGTACAGGTATGTTATCAGAGAGAATGAGAGGAGAACCCCGAGACAGTGTTTGAACTGCATTTTTAAATGAAGTGCCTTGAGTTTTCATTTCCTCGTCGCCTAAGCTGCTACTGAGTTTTAGTGAGAGAGATGGCTTTAGCAAAGACTGTGACGAATTTGCAGTACCCTTTTCCTGAGAGGTGGTTTCAGAAGCAGATTCAGTTGATGGTTCACCTTCTGTCGATTTTTTCACAGACCTCAACTGCACCATTTGCAAAGCTTTGGTGGTTACTAATGGCATCACAGGTCTCGATGCATCTTGCTTGTTGAGTGCCTGTTTCAGTGGACTGTAGCAAGAATCCTCCTGGTTGCGTTTCTTAAAAGAATACTGTGAGTGTATTGTTGCACCTTTTGTTAGTTTGGGATCAAGTGGTGGTGCTGGTGGCGGGACAGCTAAGGGGCAAGAAGGAGGAGAAGGAACAGGGGAAGAGAACGAACTGATGGAGGATTCTTGCGGAAACCATGGAACAGTCTGAGCAAAGGAAGAATTTACACTGGCTTCTGGTGGAGGAGGGGGGAATGTGGGAGAGGCTGACAATGGTGACAGATCCATGACTTCTGCTGGAGGAGGAGGAGGGGGAGGAGAAAGTTCAGGGCAATGTGGAGGTGTTGGAAGAGGAGGTGGTGGAGGAGGTGCACCAGAATCTGGAGGAGGGCTCAAGGCAGGGTCCAGTTTCTTCACACTCACACTCCCTTCAGTAGATGTATTTGAAGAAAGAGAAGTGGATGATGAAGACATGGAGACTGAAGACAGAAGAGAGGATTTCCTTTCAGGCACTTTAGGCTTCAGCTTGGATTTCCCATTTCCTGATGATGCGGATTTTACAAGTACAGGCACTGGAGTAAGTGCAGTGGGTGTATTGGACTGGCTGGAGTACCCACTCGATGGTGATGTGACTCGGTGGGATTTCTCCGGAGAAGCGCTCTTTGGTTTGGCCAGTCCACTGGGCACTTGTGGCACAGAAGCCCTTGAGCCATCACTGAAGTGGCTGATGCTGTAATCGCTGAGAGCAGATGATGTACTGGCAGAATGGGTCACTGGAGATTTCAGCTGGTCGTCTGCCACCACGGCATAGTCGCTGTAGTAACCCCACTGGTCAGCATATTCCGACTTTATGCTGCTCGTTTCGCTCTGGGAGGGAGTGACTGTGCAGATGGAGTACAGGTTTGGAGCAGTGGTGGACATCATGCTGCTGCTCGCACTGACCGAACTTTGGCTGCGGGAGCGCAACACCCAGGGATCCTCATAATCGCTGCAGGGGCTCTGGGAAGGGGAGCTGCCATTTCTGCACTTGAGATTCAGCTGCAGAGAATGCTGGAGGGTGGCAATAAGGGTTTCATCAAGTTCCTGTCCATTGGATTGAGTTTTTTTCTTAGGCATCCTTCTGAGTGAGTCTGTTCTGGATGGTGGCAAAGGTGGCTTCTTTGCCTTTTTCAGTGAGATGTTTCTTGCAAGGGATTTGTCAGCTTGGCCTGACTGGTCATCCTGATGTTTCTTCTCCTTTCCTTCAAAGACATTTATCACACTGTCTCTGGAGTTCTCAAAACCATTAGTACTGTTGCACAGCATGTCTGACTTCAGCGCGGAATCTACCTGCGTGGAGCTGTAATAGCCATCGTGCTCCACAGAGTACACGGAAGTAGAATCATCCCTGACCGATGCTCTCTCCAGGCTGCTGCTGCTCAGGTTGCTACCAGGCGTGGCACAGCCTGGTGTGGTGCAAACCACTTTGCGTGAAGGAGTCTCGCTGTTTTCTGAAGACTTGTACACCCAGTGTTCCGTGCTGGTCATCGCTGCCTGTGCTCGCTCCCCAGAGTAGCTGGATTCACTGCGACCATCGCTGTCCTGGGAAGGGTTTGCTAAAGCAGCAGTGCTCCTACAGCTGTAGCTCATGCTCTGAGACCCAGCCTCTGCATTCCCAGGAGTGCTAAGAGAGACAGCAGAGTCACCAAGGGAAAGCATCATGACAGTACTAGATGGGATGGTATCTGAAGTCTGAGAGTGACGTGTGGAGCTACTCTCACTCCAGTTGCCGCTTGAAGAATGGTGATCTTCTTTCCCACTTATTGCACTGCTGGCAGCAGGATTGTCTCTTGGATTTGGGTAGGCAGTGGAGCTGGTAATTTTACTATCCAGTGATCCAACACTCTGGGCAGCGTGAATAAGGATAACTTCTGAGGAGGATGATAGTGTTGCGTTGGGTATGATGCTGGTTGAGTAGGTGGCATGAGGAGAGACCACACATGCTGGGCTTGAGGACTTCTCGCTATCACAGCTTCTCACCTCTTGGGACTTTGGCCTGGACAGGGTCCCCATCGTGGGATTATTCCTCAGATGCACAACACTATCATCCACTTGCAATTTACTTATCTGGTGGGGTAAAGTGCCAGCAATGTCTTCTGTCTGCCTAGACACCATGCTCTGTGTCTGATCGAGGGACTGCAGAGACACTCTCGCACCAACCCGAGGCAAGCTATGAAAACCTATGTCGTTATTTTGGCGAGAAGCAAATATAACTGCAGCAGAATCACTCATCACTGACATGTTTCCAGATGAGCTGGAGAACTGAGACATCTGGGCTGCAATGCCTTGTCCTTTCTGCGCTCGTATTCTTCTCATTGAAGGGGGCACAACTTTAACTTCTTCCGTCTGGCAGCTGGTGTCCTTGGTTTCAGAGCGCTGCATAGCAGAGCGATAGCTGTCTAGCCTCCCTAGCGTGGAACAGTGATCTGGGACATACATCGAATGCCCTCGGAAATCACTTTGGCCAGTACCAACTGCTGGAGTCAAAATAAAAGAATTATTTCTTGAAGCACAAATTCACATTTATCTTCCCACTCATTTATTAAAAAAAAAAACCAAAAACAAAAAACCCAGCAAACTGCTCGATACCCATGCTCCTGCAGGTTATGCCTTCTGAAGAAAAATCTGCAACAATGGATTTTGCAGAGGCATCATCTGTTTTCTGCATTTCTCTTCCCTTTTTCCTTATTACCAGGAACCTTCTGCTTACAGAATTGTCTGTGTTCCTGCTGCACATTCGACACATGAAATCCTCTGTTTATTACATGGTAATAATTTCCATAGTAATCAGTTGTGTCAGAAACCAAGAAGTACTGTTTGACTTCCAGTAGGCAACGCAGCAGGAACAGACAAAAGCCTGAGAAACGTGGAGTGTGTTCCCATGCTAATGCTTCATGCAATAAAGAAAATGGGAAGGAAATCTGGAGACTAATATGAATAAAAAGATCTGCTTTTTACAGGCATTACACTTCAGAAAAAATATTTCAGGAGACACAGACAGCTCTCCAAGTCCTGCAGTTTGTCTGAAAGAATGCTAACACATGGAAACATGCATTGTTTTACCACAAATAATACATATGCTATAACAGCATTTATATGAAAATTATCCAACGCTGCAAAGAAAACCGTAAGATAACATTTCTCCATACAATTATTTTCTATTTTACATAAAGGAAAAACTCTATGAATAGGGGAAAAGAAACAGCTGGTATTGATGGTTGCCTCATCCTCAGCACCATCAGGAAATAAAAAAATAACCACTTTTTCTAAAAGAAGGAATAATCATATATTGGCATAACTCCCCACCCCCACCTTTGAAGACAATGGAAAACCAGTTTCAGTTCAAAATATAGTTATCAGTAGTCAGCAGAAAGGATTGTAGAGTTCTTTTAAATTTACAGTTCTACTGGTAGCTGCCTTTTAAAATCACAAACCGGAGGACTGCTTTAAAATTAGTCTGTGTGAGGCTGTTGCTTTTGAATTCAGTTGCACTGCTGTATAAATAGCAAGAGAGAGGCAGGCGTGCTGCTGGAGATGCTGGTAAGGATGCTACACATATGTCACTGTGGGGGAAAACTGGTTATTTCAAGTCTCCGCCTTAGCGAGTCTCAGGAGCCATGAAATAGCACGCCTGAAAGGAATGCTCTCCTTTCATATTTACTATATGAAACAGCATTGGGAGGATAGGTATTCTGATCATGAAGCTTTAAACACCACTTAAAGGACATTTAATCATCCTGATTCTTGGCAGGCAAAAGAGGCATTTAGGGTAAGGAAAAAAGGGCTCTGAAAAGGCTACAGTTAAAGCAGCACACACAAAAAAGATTGTTTACTTCTTTTCCTCAGGCATGTAAGTAGTCTTTTAGCAGCTTGAAGCCTAGTTAGTTTGCTTTGTGTAGATTCTCTTGCTCTCATAAAAATGCAGCCTCTTTCTGCTTCTGGTAGAGGTTTGCTGCAAAGCTAGATACTCAGATGCTGGCAAATGTCTTGGATAATCTAATACGAGATACTGTCAGAACAGATGGACTACTGCAGCCAACCAGGAGAGGGATTTGCATATTCCATATACAGTTATTAAGAACTGTACAGTAAGAAAAATAATCTTCCTTTCCAGGTATGTTTTTTTTCCTACGGAATCAGTGTATCCCTTTGGTAAAGAGAGAGGAAAAAAACAACAAAGTAGACATTATGAATGTTTCTGGAACCATGACATCACTGATGTTAAGTGTTGGCCAATTAAAAATATCCAGTAATAAAAATCTGCATGCTAAAATGTAACTGAAGAGATGGAGTATTTTTCTTTTTCTGCCACTGTGAAATACACACACACACACACACACACACACACATATACAATTACACACATGCAGATGAGACAAAAGGATGGTGCTGGTGGAGAATGAAGCTGTCAGCACAACAGCAAGTTTCTAATACTGTCACATACTGACCTGTGGCTGAGAGCACTTAGTTTCAGTATGTGGTATGTCTGTATTGTATTCACAGAGGAAGCTAAATGCACCCTCTTTCACAAGTGTAACGCAGATGAGTGTTTCATATCTGTTCAAAATGTTACTGCTAGAGAAGGTAAATGGCAAAGTGGACCAGTGCTGGACTTGTTAACCTCACCCTTTCCTCCTTCCAAAACCAGGAGTGTTGGAATGCATTTATTGCAACATACTGTAGATGGTAAATGCACAGTGATGTCTGAAACGGAAAATTAATGGTGCTGTATCTACACCACTGAATAAAGGAGGCCAGTGATGGCTTTACCAAAACACCTGGCGCAGCAACTGCTGCCCAATCCCTTGGCACACACGCCCCAGCAAAGCCTGGCTGCTGCTGGCTGCCCCAGCCAGGGCAGTGCCAGAGGAGCATGCTAACAAGAGGGCAGCATCAACAACCAACCACAGGATGCTGCTGAGAATCAGTGCTTACCCCCGGTTTGTTCCCACAATAGATGCAATTTGGGGTCCACCCTAACATGCTCTGGGAAACTGCATAAATTGACTCAACAGCAGTAAAAACATCTACAACCTACACACTGCAGGGATGCCCATCAGGGCAAGTCTGCACTGGTGCGAGGCCTCTTCTGGTTAGAATGATTCAGAGCCCAAATAGAGGATTATGGAGGGCAACACAGCCCAGCTTCAGAAATATAAACTACAGGGCTACATCCTTCAATCATTCTTTGGGATATGGTCAGGGAAGGAATTTTCCAAGGGTGTTGCTATTACAGGAACATAACTTTGAGGTTTTAAGGATTTTTTTGGTAGAAATGCAGCATATTTTGAAATTGTTTCAGCTTTGGTTTTGGCTTTGTAAGCATGCACAATCTCATGCGAAGCTGTGAGGATTTACTCTTTTTATAGTTCTGTTTTCTGAAGAGGGACAACAGAAATCTGCAGGAAAAATGGTTCAAAAAACCAACCAGAGGAACATTTAAGACTGGTATACTGGTAAAATGCTGAAGTGTTTATGATTTTGGTGGAATTCAGAGGAGGGTAGTGAGGAGTATTGTATTTGCATTTACAAATGCACCGTAAAACCCTCACTTCCAGAGCAATAATGAAAAGCAAGAATTTTCAAAACCCCTTAAAATCTTTGTTGATACTGCAGCTAGAAGACAATCTCATTCTAACAGACAGCTCAAACCTTTGACTATTACACTGATAATGCTAGGTTTCTCTGAAAACATCTACTTAAATAAATAGCAGTCAGAACATAGACAATATCTGCATCACCAAAATTCTTAAACTGAATCAGATCTTTCAAAGAATACCATCCACAAGTCCATCTAGTTGCAGGGATAATGTAAAAGCAGATGGCAGCAAAAAATGTTGCAGAACCAGACATCAGGTTACAGATGCTGAGCATTATGAAGTCAGAAATAGCTGCAAATTGGGTGCCTGATAAATGTGGCTGAAAGTAATTATTGTCCTGTCTGCCTTTTATATTATCCTGTGTCCGGCAGCACTGCAGTCAGTGCTGTGTCCACCACAGGAGATCTGGATCTACTCTTCTTCTTCTTTATCACTTTCCTTTCTTCTTTATCACCCTACTATGCTGAAAATCTCTCTTAGGGCAAATGCTCTTCCCTAACACACACGTTTAGTGCAGGCTCCAGAAGTAAAGAACACCCACTCTGTGGACTCTGCAAGTTACTGGTGTTGCTCATTAGAGAGGACAGGGATTGAAAATTTCAAATTTGTCAAATTTGATGGGGGAAAAAGCATGTCTGTACATAATCCCTAGGGCCAGATGCTACCTACTAGTAGTCCCCCTGTGACTCTAGCTGATGTGGTGGCACCAGCAGCTCTCTGGAAGCTCACCTAGAAGCATCAGAAGCTCACCCTGCATTGAAACGAGCACGGAAAACCAAGGGTTTGAAGAGATAGTATGTGTGTTGATATCACAAAGTACATGCTTGTTTCAACTAGAATAAAGAAGTAGACTGTCTTACCTTCTGACTAACCATTTCTAATATAAGAACTTGTCTCTTAATGCCACAGGCACATTCCTAAGGTGTGTTGCTCTCACTGCCTCCTCATGCCCCACCTTGCAATCCTCCGGCAAACCTGGTAAACTGGCTAAGTCACTGTGCAGGCACCACAATTTAGTGTTACAAAAAAACTCCAGAGATTCTTAATCTGTTTTACCCTAGCACTTACATACCGAGTGATTTTTACCAGGCACTGAACAAGAAACAGACAAGTACATTTGGCTTATGACAATTTTAAGGAATTTACACTGTGCTCCATGAAGCATCTGTAATCTCTCTGAGGGGAAGAAAAATATTGCAGAGAATCCTCTGAAACTTTTCAATATTGCCAGCTTAAAAAAACAATCCTGAATGCTTGCATGTATCACAGCCACCCTGAGAGGGAGAATTTTGATGTAAATATTGGAAATTCAAGTTTTCTTGATTCTGTTAATTCTACTAACTGAACAGCCTCTGGTGAAGTTTATATTCCTGGCATCTGTGTCTTTCATCCTCCCAGTATCAAAAAACAGATTATACCTACTTTCTAACACCTGATCTATGGATGGATAGTGCTGGAAACATACAATGCTGAAAAATTACAGCTATAAATCCAGTAATCAGTAAAAAGGCACAGTAACTATGAAACAGAGATATTCTCTCCAAAGACAGCTAAAGCTGCAAACTGAAGCAGGTGCAGATTTACTTGGCTGGAATAGCTGGGTATTTGTGTGGTATTTCTGTAGGACCAATGGATATCTGGGACTCCTCTTACCCATGGGACCTGTAACTTGAGTGACTGCTAGCCCTGGAAAGACTAATTGGAGAAGAGTATCAATTAAGAGGAGTCTTTAATAGAACAGCTGAGTTTCCAGAGATCAGAAGGACTCATTTACCCCCATGTTGCTGAGATGGAATTGTTTCCTCCCAGGCATGTCAAAGGAGAGCTTTAACAGTTCCAAATTATACCTGAGACACCAACTGGTACCACCAGGGGTTTGAGCTGCACAGCAAGAAAGCAGAAGTCGGACTGACAGTTCGGGAGTCAGTCATACCCATACTGATGATGGACATGAGATCCTAGAGGTGACAACTCCTTGTGAGCTACTCAAAAAGTGAGGTAGGGAAATAAGATGAAGAAAATTGTACGAGGTCCTTCTGACCCTTTGAACCGTTAGGAGAGGAAGGGAAAAAAAAGTACATGGGACAAAAACATCACTTGTAAGGTAGAAAAAAAGTATTTAAATAAGCCAAAGGAAGTATGCACAAAGCATAAAATTAGAAGATATTTTTGGAAATCAAGAGGACAGGAATTTTCAGTTTTAATTAGAAAAAAACCAAAATGCCTGTCAGAAGAAGAAGGAATCAAAAGGTGGAAAAGCTGGAGATGCTCTCCTCTCCCCTGTTTTGGTGAGGTATATTTTATTAGGAAGAGGAATTGTGGTGGAACTGATACTTGGGTCTGGGGCCTGCTCCTCCTGCAAGATGGGGAGGGAGTCTGGGACACCAGAAGCTGCCCATTGGTGTCTGGGACTGCACTGGTGCAGAGCTCTGGAAAAACACTCACAACCAGGTAACTTGGAACCTCCACAAAGACAAAGTTGTCTGAGCCAGACCCTAGAGCACTGACACAAAGAAGGAACCATGGAAAGGTTAAAGCATTTTGCTGCCTTTATTTCAGCTGGAAAGTTGGAACATGTGACAGGAGCTGATGATAACCAAGAGACAAGAAATGAACAAGGCCAGTAACAGGTTCTTCCATAGAGGTGCTCATCTCTACCAAACCTCTCTTTGGGAATCATCTTCTTGTCTGAGGGGGAATACAGGTTTGCATATAAGGTACTATATGAAGAAGACATCTACAGACAATGGATAATGCCTACACAGAGCAGAGAAACTGAGAGCACTTGAAGTAAAACATCTCAAAGTTTCTTGTTCTTTCTGCAGTTTCGATCCTACACTGACTCCTATTAAATATGTATGCAATATTTACATTCTGTAAGACAAGGAACATAATTCAGAAGTATGCAGAACTTAATTTTTTTCATTGCTGTGTTTGGCAGAGAGAAGAATACTTTGCCTTCTGTTACTCTGGTGTCACTGCTAAATAGTACTGAGAGGGTCTTCCTGTTAAAAAAACAACTTCAAAGAGTAATTGCCATCTCTAAACTGGTAGACACCCCACATTCTTACTCTGTCTCAGAATCCCATCTATCATGTTGCATTTTATTTATGCAGAATTTTTTATGCAGAAGTTTCAAGTCTACTCGGAGAGAATGGTTCATTGCTAGAAGACACCTGTGAAAACACAACAGCATTTCAATGCTAAGAAGCAGGAATGCTGAAAGATACTTTGAGCACACGGGTGCAGTTATGTTTCCCTTCAGTCAGTCTGGCTAAATTCTATGAGGGTACCACATCCGCTGAACTCAGGCCAGCAGCCAGTGCAGGCTTTCTCTTCTGCTTGGTCTCTTCTGTTCCAAAGGACCCAAAGCAGCCAGGGGAGAAACCCAGCAGCTTGGCCTGGCAGAAGTTCTTCCAGGCTCTCTCACAAGAAATGAAAATACTCCAAGCCTGGTTGAAGCTTTGAGGTTCTCTCAAGTTTCTGTTTCCTTCTGAAGGATAAACAAGAGGTTACAAGAATCTGCTGTATATGTTGGTTATTTAGCCTGTATGCAGCAATTCTGGTGTACCAAGGGATTTTAATCTTTGTGTAAATATTATAGCCATTCACAGCAATGCTTCAGGGGAGAAACAAAGACATTTATTCAGCTGAAACCACAGGGAGAATGTCAATAGGCATAATGCAATTGCTTGATTTGGAGTTTAGTCCGGATACTTGTTCCGATCAAATGAACTGTGGAATGTTTTAAAACAACTCGTTGTTTGTTTTGGGACAGCGTAAGAGAAATAGGGAATGGACTGCTACAGAAATATTTGGGGAGTGACAGGGAAGAAAAAGCAGAAAGAGCACTGAACAGGGGTGGGGGAGACTTGCAGTTATTCCCAGCCTTGGCAGCGGCCAGGTGGATGACTCTGGCTAAGCCACTTCACTGCAGCATGTCTGGTTTCCCCAGGTACAAGATGAAGACACTGTCACTCTTTTCAAGTGCACTTTGGGTCTTGTGATGGAAACCAATATGTTAACAGGATGGATACTGCCGTCACAGAGTTCTCCTGGCATACAATTTGCTCTCTGGGAGACATACAACCACCACGGAAGCAACACGGAGCTCCTCAGAAAACTTCTGCCACAGGGCAGATGGCTGAAGCCCTATGTGCCCACAGGCTGTGGGCCAGGGAACCAGCCAGAGAGAGCTCCTACAGTAGGATACTGCCAGTCCACAATCTAAAATAGAAGCCAAGGAAAACCTTCAAAGCAGTGCAACATGAAACGTGCTCAGCATAGAGATGAAAGATGAGAATCAAGGTATAAAACTTGTCATCCTTAGTGAACAGATTGGCAAAAGTCAAAAACTTCTTTTAAGGTTTTAATTGAAGAACTCTTTACGGGATAAATGCCAACTGCTTCTCAGTTTACTACACCAAATAAAACTACAGTTGATGTTTTCAAGCATTAAACATCTTTTTGAAGTGGTCCCAAATGTAACCTCTATGTTTTGTAAATCCTTTCTTGAGGTCGACGATTCCCATGGCAGGGCACTGTTTCATTACAGATGCTGAAGGAGCACAGTTCCACTCACTTCTCTAAATGTAATTGTTTGTTTCTTGGCTTTCTCTATGCCTGACCCTCTAGCTCATTTCAAATCCATCCAGACAAGCTACAGATTTTTGCTTCTGTTGCTGAAAAATCCAGACAAATAAACCAAGAACTGAAAATATAATTCAAAAATAAACAGATGCAAAATGCAAGGTAGTAAAACTTACTAAAATCAATATATGAGACGATTTCACATGTAAAGCACCAAAATTATGTTCTGCCAGACTATTTTAAAAGATATTCTTCCTCTACTGAGAAAAAAAGTGTGTGGAGGCATACGTTTATCTGTAATTTAGGAAAAGCTGAATTAATTTTTCAAAAAAGAAAGTAACATTATTTAAATCAAAGAGTTCTGCAAAAAGTGTCTGAAAGGTCTGCCAAAATTCAGATTGCTTCATCAGCTTTGAATTCACATCTGCTACAAAGTGTGAAGGAGGACTGGCTGAGGTAGTGTAAATGTGACCAAATAGGTACTTTTCCTTTGGAATATATGTAATAGCTAACAAGCCCAGGTAAAGTATTGCCAATCAAATAACACTAGACACTTAAGGGGTTGCCAAAACTGAACTGGATCCAAACTGAACTGGAAAATAGGTTTTACACTCCTGATGCAATCCTCAGCAGATTCAGGAAGGCATCCCTGAATTGATTTACTCCGCTAAGTAATTATTCACAAGCCAATATGCCTGTCCACTTCAGTTTTGCTTCGGTGAACATCCTGGAGAAGAGGACCAAATCTGAAGGAAAGCACTGAAGTCCAGAAACCTTACATCCCTGCACATTTTCATTGTACCAGTACACCACTTTCCAAGTACCCTGTTCCCTCTAACAGATGGAAGCCAACAGATTAAAGGTCCCAATTTCCCAATGCAAGAGGTGGCAAGGAGGCACACGTGTATATGGAACTGAAATAGGCTATCAGACTGTATTGGTTTCATGAGCACTGGTAATGTTATTAGTTGAGTAATGCTAAGCAGTGACAATGAACAGTGGATGGAATACAGTTCTGATGAGCCATACCTAGCTCCTTTTGTATGTTGTCAGGGATTCCTGTAATAGTCTTTCTCCTTTTGACTTTCTTCGGCCGTCTTACCACCGTGTCTGTGTAAATTAGAGACCGCCGAATGCTGGCTTGGCGGTCGAAATTCTCCCCTAATACATGGTAGAACAAGCAAAGCAACATTACTTCCAAGCACACTGACATCATGCACTTTCTTCCAGTAGTTTTGTTGTAGAAATGGAAAAAAAGGCATTAATAAATGATGTTAGCTTGGTCCTACAATGAAGGTTTACACTGAAGGAAGATACAGCACACTGTCACAGTAAGGCTTTAGACACAAGTATCCATTACACAGTACTGCATGTTTTAAAAGGAATTTTGATTTCCTGAGCCCAGTTCATATTTGGTGAGACCAGCTCTAATTCCACAAGCAAAGAGAATCCTTGCTTTAATTTGGCCCTTTATAAGTTTTTCTGTGGTTTTGTTAATTTATTTTTAAGTAATGAGCTGCAGAAAAAGCAAATCTGCTCATGAAAATGAAAGATCACAATGGTTTATGCAGGAACAGACATTGCTATTGGCAACAGCTATTACGATGTGTCTTTGCACAGCTCCATCATTAAATCGCATGAGGCCCTTCTTTTTCATTCCAAGTTGCTCTGAACCTGTCAAGTGTACCACATTTCTGGTGTTGATCTTTTAACACGAATACAAATAAGTACTATGGAGCACGCAGAGATCAAACTGATCTCGTGGACTCATAAATATTTCAGAGTGAAAGCTGCTTAAAACTGAAACTTTACAGATGATTATAAAAATATACAATGGCAAGATCTGAAAAAAAAGTGTGTGTAAGTGCACTTTGTCAGACAAAGCCTTATGATGACCATGTGCTGTATCATAATGGGACCCAGAAGCACCACTATAATAAAGCAGCTTTTCTTTAGGAATTCACTTTTGTTTAGAGGTTTATAATTTGGCCATTTTACTACTAGTAAGATAAAGATTGCCATATAGATCATGACTTAATCCTCTGTCACTTCTAAAAATTTAATAGCTACCCCCATACCTCACATGTAAGTTCCTGTTTTAGAAGTTTAAGCATTTTAAAGCACTGCTCAATATCCTTTAGACAGCCCATTTAAAACTTAAAGGCAAAAAACCCTTGATATACATTGTACATGGTTCTTTCCACAGTACACCTTTCTTTGAAAACTGAAGACCAAATTATTTACCTCTAAAAAGTGATTAATGCACGGTAACTAATACATCATAAAATTAACCCCTGGCAGACTGCACATCAGTATGATGTGTGTCGTGCAAATAGCATAGACAACCTCGTTACCTATATAATTGTTAAAGATATGGTCATATATTAAAGTACAGCATGTGGACTTGTGAAAATGCAAGGAAAAACATAGCATTTTCATTCACCATGTTGTAAATACAAAGACTCTGACTCTGTTTGACCAAAGCCTTGGCATGGGCCACACTTGTGCGGAGTGGAATCCTTGCAGTTACAAAATGCCAGTTTCATCCAACTTCTGGATTGACTGAAGTCAGCTTAAGGGAGGAGGAAGCCCATACAGGGAACTATAAAATTTAGAGCTATGGATCTCACTGGCTTAGAAGAAGCCCTGAAATAATGAGACAGATTGTCCACTGTCTGGGGCATTACCACTATTAGGATGTTAGGACCCATATGGGGCAAGAGTCAGGTTATCCTCTCATGCAGGATGATAAAAATAGTTCTAGTCACAATATAATGAATCCAACGGATTTGAAGGAGAAAATGTTGCATCACTGAACATATCTTTATCCACTCAAAGGCCAACAATTATGCCTGAGAGGGTGAGTTGCAAGAAAATTATAATGTAGCTTTGAATGCCCTGGAACAAGATGTAAGTGGTAAGCAGAGGGTGCAAACAAGGAGAGAGTCTTTTACATGAAGCCTCAGACAGCACAAACAGGATGGCCATGGGGAAATGTTACTGTGTCAACTGATCCACAGTACCTTATTCCAAATGAGCTACCTAAGAGCTAATTCAATTAATCCATCGTTCATGGCTTTTGATACACAAAGGCCACTATGCAAATCTGTAGAATTTCAAAAAAGCAACTTCAATGAAATCCAATAAACAAAATCAGAATGCCTCGGTCTTTTTTTTTCTTTCTTCGTAGCCATATTTCATTTTAGAAAATATCAATGTCAATGTTAAATACACTTTACAGATTTAAGGTTACTTTTCTCCTCTTCTAGGTTTGTAATAAATCATCTGGGTATTCCTTATATACTTTACTCAGTTGTCCCTCATGCAGTATACGCAGTTTCCTTGGATTCAGTAAAAATATTTAAGTATGTGCTTAATCTCATTGAAATCAGTCAAGCTGGACTCAAGCAAATGCTTAAATATTTTGCAGGATCCAGCTTGGCACTGATAACCTCCACCCTTAGCAGACTCCTCCATGGGGAAAGAAAGTTAGTTCCGGAAAACCCACGAGAACAGGCACCATTATGTATCTTTTAACCTACAGGATATGTAAATGCAAAGACTGGCCACCACTGCAAAATTCAGTCCAACCCCTTCCAGGCCACAATAAAGCTCAGCCCAGGCGCTCCCGAAAACTGAAACTGCTTCTGAAGCTGGATGTCTAGTCAGCAGCGTGTCAGCCTAATGCAATGCCCCTGCACCTTCAGGCCATCCAGCAGATTTTTATGACTACTGTATTAGTTGCAATCTGTTCACCAAAGAGCCCTGAAAGCTGAACTCATGGAGCATTTATTGCACAGCCACGTGAGAGGCCTTTGTAGCAGAATCACTACTAATGCACTGCTGAAAATGCTATCAATTGCCAGCAGCCTCTTCAGAGGTCAACCTTTTATTTCAGGCCAGGAGTAATAACATGGAAGTTTTTTGACCTCTCTTCAGAGAGAGTGAGAAAAGGAGTGTGTGAAGGAAAAAGCCAAATCAAAACAAAAATCCTCAATGGTTTGTTCTGTGGTATGTTCAACAAACAGTACAGAATTTCTTGTCAATTTTTTTCCTGCCTCGTGCAGTAACATAAGGAACTTCACAAAATGAAATTACTCAGTGTGTGGGAGAGCAGAGGAGGGGAGCAGATTGTGACTTTTTAAAGAGGAACAAGGACAGCAGCTTTTTCTGTATGTTTTGTGTGGCTCACGTCGCTTGCCTTGTTTCACAGTAGCAATATTAATTATTTCAAGGGAAAGGGAATGGTGGATCCTGGAGACCACTCCACATGGTGCAACAGCAGTCTTCCTTTAGTGCCTTCCCTTTCTATCTCTTTCAATTACCATGTGTGTAAGAGGATAAGTGCTCAACCACATGCTCCAGAAAGGTAAAGTATAACACGCACATGCACCATTTCAGTGGGTAAATTTGAAAAAAAGTTTTCTGAATGCTAACTAAACAATTCAGGGGACACAGACTTTGCTACACCAGTCAAATCATGCAGGTTGAAGTCACAAGCGTAATTTATCTAAACAAGGTAATGTTCCACATGATGCTAAATTAAATCTATGAGTTGTTTGATCCTTTTACCTCATTTTTCTTTCCATCTGTTTACTTCCCCCATATTTTTTTCAGTACGTGGGGTCATTAAATCAAACAACAGATTACTGTTTCTCTAAGTATACTGTGTTCCTGCTCTTACAAATATCTAAGCCCTACTCAAGCTTATTGATTATGTCAGATTATCTGTTCCCATAACTTCGCCTTCTGCATCTGTATCCTCAATTCCCTAGAAAATGCCAACTGGCCTAGTAACATTTCAACATTGCGTATATTTTCCTTCTATTAGTTTTCCAGAGGTGGGCTGTTCATGATTTCATGTTGTCTTCATCTCTTTACTTCAAGTATTTTCTGCTGTTTATTTACAGCATTATTTTCTTGTTGATTTCGCAGAGTTTGCTGGTGTTTGTTACAGATGTCCTGCTCCTATACTATCAGAATACTTAAATACTATTAAATAATACTATTTAAAATACTAGTTTATAACAATACAGGTGAAAAAAGCATCGGTAGTCACAGAGGGAAAGAGAACCTAATTTACTTTCTAAACAAAAACAAACATTGCATGCTATCGATTGTCAGAGTAAGCGTGGAGTCAGAGCATGCCATATGGCATTTGAAATAAATTGGATATTGAATATCATCCTGGTTTTGGCAGGCAAGCAGTCAGTTATTTGAATTAACTAATAATAGACAATCTTGATACTGTGCAGAAAAAAAGGGGTCATTAAATTGAAGCGGTAATTCCACCTTTGATGCAAATTCTATTTTACACACCACAAAGTATCTATTCAGCATTAAGCTTTAACATAATTTAACTTCCACAGACTGAGAGTTCTGCAATTGTTAAACCAAAGAGCATTTTCAAAATGAAGAGTTAATACACAGTTCATAACAACAAAATGTGGACTATGGTTATGTAAGTGGAGTGTCTTACCAAGAGTATCGCTCAAATGTGTAGCCTCATTAACTTTTGCTGTTCTAATCCTACTCTCCTTGACACCTAAACCTTTTGTTGCTGATAAAAATCAAGACCCTAGAGGATTTTTTCTTGATTTTTTAACATTTAGTCTTTGGAACAGAGAAGTCCCTGACAATCGTCCTTAAATAAAATTCCTAGAAGAAAATCTTGAAATATTATCAATATTGGATAAACCATGATTCTCAACTACAAATCCTAGTGCAGTCCACAGCAAAATACTGCTATTTATCAGTCCTCTTCTTGTATTTCATAAATACCTAATGCCATTTCAAGCCCACATATTGTAACTATCCCCATTAATGATAATTTGAAGAGATTTTGATGTTTTCTAATTAAGTTCAGATTTAGACTATTAATTGCAAAACAGTTTTCACAGAAATGTGCAGTAAGTAATTTAAAATTCATGCACTGAATACAAGAGTGTCCAAATACTAGCCCCTTTCATTTCTGCCCTCCCTCATCAGTGTAATGCAATTATTGAAATTAAAAGCCTACCAGACACATTAATAGGAACCACATCTGTTTGGACGGCTTGCGCTTGTTGTCGCATTTTCTCTTCTGGCGTTGGCAGTGGGAGAGACTTTGTCCAGTTGGTTTGGGTGTTGATATCTGATAACTCATTTGTAGCTGGACTTTTAGGCCTTTTGATGGTAATAAGCTTTTCTTCTTCAGAGGGAGAGACAGGACACTACAAACAGAAATACATACAACGATGTGAGTTTACTATTTAAAAAAAAAAAAAAGGTAGGACTATAGTATTACTCAGTTGTTGCTGCTGCAGTTAATATAATTGCTTGTGGAGCAAAACACACCCTCACAAATATCCCACTCTGACCTACATAAAGACCAGTTTTAAAAACACACACAAAAAAGTGCACAACAAAACATCTAGATTGTATTTTTTCAAAACATTTGATTAGTCCAAGGAATATCAAAACATCTATTAGTCCAAGGAATATCTACACAAAAAAGTGCACAACAAAACATCTAGATTGTATTTTTTCAAAACATTTGATTAGTCCAAGGAATATCTACCAATGAAGGAGAAAAGAGTGTGCATAGCAAAGCACAGTAATTAATTACACCTTACACACTGACATAGTTTCTGCAATGATTAACCCCTCTCTCCCTGCACTGAGATTTGCCTTCCCTTCCCCTCTCACCTCCCCGTGCCCTGTCAAAAGATGAGATCCGAGTACCACTTGGCTCCAGCTGCCCTAAGCTGCAAGAATGCATAAGGTCTCAGCAAGAAGCCTAGTATGAACAGACAGATTTTAGTAGAGCTCAGTAAAAGAACCAATCAACACACTCCACAAAATCATCAGCCATAGATCAGAGAGGTAGCAAATAACTTTGTTTTGGTCTTGGAGAAATTCATGCCACAGTTCAAGGGGTTACTCATTTTTCAGGCGTAAAGCTACATTATTAGAAGCCACAGAGCGCTAATTTTAAAAGTCAGTTCTTCTCAAAGTGGCAGATTTCAAAATCATGAAATGTTTTACTTAAAAATAAAAACCAACCCAACAAGTGAAACAAAACACTTTCTGCACCAGAAAAAGAGGTTGCAACAGCTTGTGGAAATCCCTCCACCTAAGTTATAAGCCAAAAAGCCATTTCCTTTTGGGAAGCGATCTGTTTTCATTACAAGGTCTTTGCTTGCATGCCAGTAATGGCAGAGAAAGCTGTAACACAGCTTTTTACTGACAGGACAGCACTTGTCCACGGCAAACACAGAGGGCAGGCAGATTCAGGGCATGCAGACGACATCACTGGGGCTTCTAGCAGGTGGTCACAAACTCAAATGAACCGGAGAGAAGCAGCCTTGTCTCCTCTCCACTCCTGCCAGCAAGGCAATCCAGGGAATCCCAGAAGCAGGACAGGAAGGAAGACGCGGAGGAAAACCAACCACAGGCTCCTTCTGCACTCAGATAAAACAAAAAAGAGAAGAAAAAGTGGAAGAGGAGATGCACACCAGCTTCAGCACTAGCAGAAATCTCCCTGCAATCCGCTGGTTCCTCTTCTTCAGAGGTGTCTGCTTTGGGACCTTCCTCCCTACCACCAGACCAAAATTATCCATCTCTTTTCTTTATTCCCCTCTCCCTTTGGAAAGCCAAATACTATTCAGAATAGGCTTGTCAGCACTGTACCACTGTCTCTTCCCCCCTCACTGCTGCATACAGGCATGGAAGGAAACATCACAGCTATTTATAACAGATGGAATTTTTTATTTTTTTAATTATTGTGGGTGTTCAGTCTAAGTGATCTGTTTTCTCTTGAAGCTGAGTGCTATACAGAAGACATGCCCAAACACTGTGCCACAACCGCTATTTATCATTTCTGATTTTAATTTTCTTCCTGTTACTATGAGGAGTTCCCATTGTTTATAAATAAATAACCATTTATTTATTCTATTATGCTTTGACTCTACATCCTTTAGGACAGAGTCCAACATTTTATTTAATAGAAAATAAAAATAAAAGCAACTTCCATGCAAAAAGTAAAAGAAAAGCAAAACTTCTTCAGGCAACACTAAAAAAAACATTTCAGGCAATGAAACTATTACTAATGTCATTCTGTGGTTTGGAACCACACTTCAAAAAACGTGGGAGTTTTTCTTCAAGGAAATAATCCATTTCTGACAGCCCTGAATTTCTTTCTTAGGGTGGCTGTGGAAGAGATAGATGCTGCTCTGTAGGAAAGGGCTCGGCCCAGTGAAAGCCCCAGCAGTTCTATCAATACAACCTTCTTGGAGGACACCAATATTTTTTCAGGCCTCCACTGTTTCTAAAGGGCTCTAAAACCAATAATATGATGTGAGTGCTTATTTTCTTATGATAGCGTGTCCATATACTGTTTATATACATATACAGTGTGGGCACACATATATATACTTCCACACAAACACAAGGACTTTCCCACTTCAAATCGCCCAAATTCATAAAAACCTTCATTAACTTAAGCATGGGACATCAATGCCACTGAAGGAGGGAAAGCTGCCTCCAGGCCATGCTTACCCCCAATGAGGTTTAAAAATTGAGCAATATAGAAAGGGTTTTTAAGGAGCATGGCAGGGGGGTGATAGCCCACATGTCACAGCAGGCATAAAGGAGTAAGCAAGGGTTGAGGCAAAGAAATATTGCTTTCCCTGTTCTACAATGAGCTTTTCTCCACCTGAATCAGGGAGACCAACAGAGACACCTCAAGCATAGTTTTGCAGTTTGTCTGAGGTGAGGATGAACGCCAGTGACCTTCAAATATGCTGCTTGGTTGATACTGTCAGTATCAGTATCTGTCACCTTCAGACTATACTGCAATGTCAGGTCTCAGCTGTTGTACAACAGTCACTAGGGGCTACTCCAGTATGTCAAGTGGCAGAGATACTGGTTACAAAGCCAACCTTCCTTTTCAAAGAAATTACCCAAGCCAAGCAGAAAGGTTTTTTGTTATAGTATATGAAAAGAAAAACTGAAGAAGTGAAGCATCTGCTGCAAGGGAATCCTAACTATCCTAAGAAATGTGGACTATCAATCACAAATTTTGCAGAATTAGAAGTTGAGAAAATTGGGGCAGATGGAGTAAGACACACAGAAATTAATCAGGTTATACAAGTATATAACCAATGAGAAGCAACTGAAAACCCAATGGTGTGGCTGAGTTCAAAGCAGTGTCAGTGAGAATGACCTCCTGCCATAGGACACAGATACCTACTTCTACAAAATAATTCAGTAAAAGAGTTGGAGGTAGTTTTGGGTGTAGGAGTAAGTGTTCATATTTCAACTCTAGGTACATTTTGCATGGATCCGGAAGAAACGTGACTGTCTCTACTTATATCCTTTCTTCCAAAGTACTCTCAGTGATAATGGTACAGGCATGACAAAGTTGTACACAGCTTTATTACACATAAAGGAATGCCGAAGGTCGTCTTTCAGCCTTCTTCAGGCAGGAATTATTTACCTCTATTATTAGGATAAAAATGAGATTTACATATTTTTAGCAAACATTCCCAGATTTACAGCACAGAAGCTTGCTGGAAGATGCAGTGAATTGCTGCTGTGTGGCAAGAATGTCTTCTCCAGTCAGGTCTGTTACACAGAAGGAGAACAAGGCAGTACTTTGACAAGAAATATCTGCTTGCAAAGCTGATTATAAACACTATGTTCATTACAGAACAGAAGTACTTGTCCCATTTTTAAGGCATCTCTGAGTAATAGTAACTTTACTGCTAAACTTAAACAGCCATGTCTCTTTGGCATGGGTTGTTACACTCATCTCCGCAGGAAAATTTATTGGAATTCATTCTTTTTCATGGATGGGGTAAGAGGGAAAGGTGGGATATGAAAGCAGCAGCCTTGTACTTCGCAGTGTTTCCACAAACATGCACTAGAGACAAAAAAGCATGAACCTTCAAATGGGAGTTAAAATGAGAATCCAGGAGAAAAGTGGCCTATAAATATCCTATAGACAAGCTATATGGCTCAGTAAGCCGGAGCCTCTCCGACGCCTTGTTGACATATTGTCCCCCAGCCAACTCAGCTGCAGAGATACAACAAAAGGGTTTCACTATCTCAGCACATTCATGCTATTTGAGAGGTCCCAGAAGACAAATGAGTTTATGCTATATATCTTGCAGCACTCTCTGCCTAAATAATCTGTTTATTCTAAATCCTTTTTATGTACCAGGGGTTTATACTACACTGTTTTAAAAAAGATGGGATCTTCAGGAGGAAAACTCAATCCATAAAAATTTTACTTTTCAGCAAAGAGGCTTCAAACTTCTAGTCATGTCATTTATCCTACTGTCTACTAAAATAATTTCTAACGGCATAATTTATCAGAAAAACAAAAAAGAAAAAAAAAAAAAAAAAATCAGTGTTGCAGACAGCAGCCATACCAGTTCAGCTGTCTCTTATATTTGCCAACATCCTATTTCTGCTCCAGTGTTTTACTTGGTTTAATGGCTCTAAGTGATATTTTCCTGACACCAAGGGATCAAGACTATCAATAATAGGTAAAAAAAATTGAAGACCCAAACCTGGCCAATTGAGAATGGCATTTCATATGCCTAATTCAACCAGTGGGGTTTCACACTGTCTCATGGAATGCTGCCATATTATATATTTACATGAATTTACACTTTAGATGAATTAGTCATTAGACTCTATTTGGTGTCCTCTAGACCAAGGTCACAGGTCTAGTTCCCCCAGTTTTCACAGAATATTCCATTTTATTGCTTCCACACACAGATCTCCAGTTGCACCAGCCAGCATTGCTATCGCACTAAATTCTTCACTTCATAACCTTCATTATGTCTCAGTAATGAAAGAGCTTTTCTGTCAGCAGAAATTACTGACGATCAAGCAAATTATCACCTTAATAAGCGCTGCAGAAATGTTCTTTTCTTCTTCCTCTACTCTGTTGTAACAGGATAAAAACCACAAGATCCGTACTGACTGGAGCTCTAAAAGCCTATCTAGTACCTGCCTTAAGATAATGGCCAATCAATGATATGAAGGTGGAATTTAAATCTGAGTATGCAGATTTAAATACTCAGTACTCTACTGAGTAGAGCAGATACTTTTTCCTGAATATTCTCTCAGCATTGGATGCAGTCGTCACCCTTCAAGAATGTACCCAGTTGCTTTCTAAACCCATGTAAACTTTCAGCATCCACAATTCCCACAGCAGCTGCACAGTCTGAGTATGTGATGAGTGAACAATTGCCCCCTTTCCTTTTTTCGAAGGTTTTCTGTACTCACTTCCTTATCCTTTGGCATTTCATGTATTTCGAGCTGCTGTTTCAGGTCAGTAAAAGGCACAGTATTTAAAAAAACTAAACCCTCCAAATGGTGTAATATGTGTGTGTTGCTTACAAGAGCAGCACCATGCAATTACAGCAGAGGGGCAGGGAGGCCAGCTGAGGACACCACCACCCAGAGGTATCTTCAGCTCTGACAGACACCTCATACCTCAGGACTTTTTAGGCATTCCCACCTCCAAAACTGAAGTGCCCAACTGCTTTACCTCCTCCTAACACCAAGCAAAGTTTCGGACTAGACTTCCTCAAATCAATACAGTTAGTGCACTTGTTTTCACTTCAGATACTGAACAGTTTCTTGCAGATATTGGAGAGATAACTAACAGTTTAGATGATCACAGTGGCAAAAATATACTTCCCCCCTCCCCCAATAAGCAAAATAAGTGTTTTTTCACCCAAAGCATAACTACCAAGGCAAAGTTCATACACCGAATGACACGACGTAGGGAAAAACACCATAAGTTTTGGGTGCACAAACATTTCATAAATGGAATAAAGAAATAATATACTGCATGCCTGGGAGCAGGTATTCTCTGTAGTTCACATTTATCATTCAAGAAAAATAGATTCCTCCAAATTAGTAGAGTTTTTCCTCGGCTAATTAAAAGCCAATGAAGCAGCCAATTAAATAAAACACAATGTCCACTGGGGGAGGGGTTTCAAAAGAGGCAAATGTTAATAGAGAAAAAAGGGAATAAAGTATTCTGTGAACCAAGTAAATACAAGATACTGTACTGCAGACAAAAAGGAGTACAGAGGAGAATAAAAGAAACAAACCTGGCATGGGACTCTTCTGTTGAGCAGTTGTTTTTTCAATTTTTTTTTTTTTTAAGCAGAAAAAACCAGCAGGTAATGACTGAAGGCTAAAAGCAGAATAAGATTGCATATATGCTAAATGCTACAAGTAACATCAAGCTGCAGGTATGGCAGCTGGATGGTCCCACTCACGGGCAAGGTACCTTGTTGTTCCAGGGAACCAAGTTACAGCAGGCGCTAATGCAAGACTGAGAGATGCAGTCTAACAGACTAGACTGTTGAGTGAGACAAAAAGAAACAAAGAGAATGAGTGGTAAAAAGGGAAAGGAAAAGGAGTAAGAAAAAAAAACACACAAAAGACAAATACAGTTAATATACACATGCATACATTTCAGAACATAAGGAGAACCGGAGTTTGAAAGTGACATTTCAAAACATCTTTTACACTGGTAAAACAGAGTAATACTGAAGATCAGGAATAGCTTCTAAGTTGTGTCATCAACAGCAGCATGTAAGATACAAGAAAGGAGGAGACCGGTCACAGAACTGAGAAGTAAAATCCAGGTAAACCAATTTAATCACCAACAAACTCAATTAGGATCAGTACTACACTGGATCTTGGCCTGTGCTCCATTAATCTAACTTGTAAGAATCAGCATTAAAAGGGCAGAGCCAAACACTTAATTTTCTATCAACTTCCACTCAGAGACTCTAGCTTTCTATGTTTTCTAATTTTATTTATTCTTGAGTTGGGCCTGCTTCTCCCTAGTGGTTTTCCTCTGTAACAGCACATGTTCTGCTTATCTTAGATATTTCCTAAGACGCGGAACCAACGTGCCTGGTGGCGTGACTATTACCGTCTGCTGACAGACACTCACCTCCACAAAACCTGAGAATGCTTGTGAATAGAGGTCTCCTCTGGCATCACCTAGTCATGGTTTCATATCGTCTCCAGTGCGGATAGACAAACAAAATATCTGGCTCTGGTTTTTATTTTTAGAATAAATTATTTAGATTAAAAATAACAGGGAAAGCTGGTTTCCTTGTGAAATCATGCTGGTTTTTTTCTGCAAGTTGGCAATTATATCAACTAAGAAGCTTCTGAACAGTAAACAGGTATTCATTTACCCATCATTATTTTGCTCTTCTCGAATTTCAATTATTAAGTACTGCATACACAGAATTTAAATGTTGGCCTTTTTGCTTTGAATAGACAACAAAGCTATAAGACTTTCATCTAGTAGTAAGGAGTTCACATTTTGAATCACAGGATTTTTGGTGTCCCTAGTTCCACACTGTTACTGAAGAACTCTCCTGACAGCTGAAATATGACTCCCTCAAGGCGTAAGACTTTATTAGAATTACTTGGCTTTTTACCAGTAGGATAATAATTCAAGTTCAGAAATCTGTTGTGGTAAATATTCATTTAAAGGCAGATTAAAAATTTATACCAGTACAAAAAAAAACCCAAACAACAACAACAACTACTAAAAAAAAAAAAAAAAAAAAAAAAAAAAAACCCAAAAAAAAAAAAAAAAAAAAAAAAAAAAAAAACAAAAAAAAAAAAAAAAAAAAAAAAACCAAAAAAAAAAGAAAAAGAAAAAAACCAAATAAACAAATATACTGGTCAAAAGACTCCACAGAGTTATACAATATGAACGGAAAATCATGCTACAGTTTACAAGGAATTAAGGTCTTTGTGAGCTGGAAATAAGAGTGGCAGGGTTAAGGTTAAGGTTCTGAGATAATCAATAACAGCCAAAACTGTCAGTTTGGCAACTATCTTTCTCCACAGCTCTGAATCATCCTTTCAGCTAAAAATATTTAAAGGAACCTATTCCAATTTGAAATGAAAGTGCTATCCTATATGAAGCATACTTAGTTGCATTAATTTTCCCCAGAATGCACAGAAATTGTTACTAACACATTATGTTAACACTCAAAAAATCCTTAACCAAGGAAGGATGACAGCTCTAAGTCTCCAAGAATCCTCACCCATGCTTATATACTTTCATTCAAACTGTTCAAAGAAAAGCGTATTTATATTTTTTAAACGTTACTTTAGTTTTACATGTGCAGATGGTTGTATGCTCTCCAGCACCGGCCAGGACAAGCTGATGACATATGTGTATGCATTTATGTGCAATACATCAATAGCAACAAACAAGGTGTTAATACTTTCCCCGGTGGAAATCATAATTCCACTGATTTCAGCAAGGTTTTGCAAATTACCATTATAATGCATTCCACAGTATCAATGTGCTTTACATTCTCGGCTCACTGCCAGTACATACTGCACGCAGCTAAACAAGATGCTTTAACATTCCCTGCCAATACACAGATAAAATGCAATCACCACCTGGATGAGAGACTCTACATATTCCAAACCACCTTTTATTATGTGACTAAAACCCATGGAGGATAAAACTGAAAACACTGTACCCTTTAAAGTGCATTCTCAGAGTCTGCACATTTTGCTGACATAGTTATTTGATCCATACTACAGAGGAACATATGGTTTAGTAGAAATTCAAAGAAATTAAGCTCTGTTACAATCAAGGACAATCCTCCCACTCTCTAAGCAACATCAGTTTTTGGCAAAGTATTCTAGAATATCTTGAAAATGCCAGGAGCTCTGGCATTTCAGCTTTAGACAGGCATGCTCTGGTGGATCTTGCCATCCACCCCAGCAGCAACATCCTAGACCACAACACCGAGTCAGCTATTCCTTCAGAACCCACAGGCACAACAGGCGAGTAGAATTTCTTTTCTTCTTCAGAATGTCAATGCAACTTACTAGTTCTGTAACTGAAATCTATATAAATTGATGTATAAAGGCTTCATAACTTTTTTAAAAACTTGTGATCAACTGTTCCTTCTTTTTATTTCGAGATTCTAAACTAAGCACACTGGGAGCTGAGATGTGAGGATATAAGCAAGAAAAACATGAAGTAAACTGAAACAAAAGCAATAAACCCAATTTACTGGGCAATCCTCATTTTCTGGATGCCTTTACCAAACAGTTGTGATGCATTAGGACAAAGCCTCTACCTAACTGAGTAACTGCCTGTATTAGCAATTCAAAATGTGCACCTATCTACTTACAATTCGAGTGTGCTGATGACTGCTGCATAGTTCTTCCTGCTACTTTAATGTGAACACTTAACAGCTACCCTTGCTGGGGTCTTCCCTCCAGAGCATTATCAAACCCCTTCCTGCTTTCACACCCTGAACATGCCAGTGGGAACTTTATATCAATGCATGGGTAGAATCAGGATTTTTAAGAGGCCATGAAAGTCAGATGACCTACTAGCATTGTAATTCAAAAGAGTAAACATCTTTGTGATCCTCTAAAAACCCTGCCTTATTTGAACAGTGTTATGGCAGGCAGTTAAATTGCACTAGGCCAGTATTTTTTCCAGCGTTTTGCCCCCCACCATTACCTTTTGTTCAATTTCTTCATAATCATCCTGGTAACTCCCACAGATTGCACTGGAGGATGAGGAGAAGGTGGGGCCCTGAGAGTAATACTGCGAGCTCCGGTAGCCATCCCGCCGCAGCTTGTCACACTCTGCCAAAAGAAAGAGAAAGAGGAGGTTAAATCATGGCAAGAGCCATTACTGTTTACACTTGGTGTGCAGTGGCACTTAAGTACTGAATGTTTTTCTGCAAATGTTTACCATGCATTAACATTGTCTGCCCCAAGTGACAGAACCCAAGAGCGTGTTTCTCATGTTTGTATCTGTATTTCCTCCTCCCTCACATGTATGACATACGTAAGCCCACACATAGCGTATTAACCCAGGCGATGGCAAGTGCTTTGGAAAGAAGGGGGAAATAGATTTCTTTATTTATTTAAGTGAGGCCTGGCTCGGTGTCTTGACAGATGGCAGCATCTTGCAGGATGGGAGACGGATGCAAGCAAGTAACTCCAGGGGTCTCATCTGCCAGGCCGGTAGACATCTATTATATGCCTTACACTTGAAATGATGATGATGTTGCTCACTACTCAAGCACCATCTGCTAAATAACTCTGGCACTGACCACTTGTCTTGTCTTCCTGTCCGTGGAAGAGACCATTTACGGTGATTTTGGAGAGAGGTATGCAAATCATGAGGATCTCAAAATCTCGTGTGGCTGCTCCGCACATGTAGATTAATACTAAAGAGTTTCCAAAGTTCAGAAAGAATTCAGAGCAAACATGCATCCCCACTCACAGCAGCCAAAATTCCAGTCAGCATCGCATCCCCCTCACCAAGTTTTTCACAATCATCTTCCTGCTTCCTAATTGATATTCAGTGTGATTGTGCTAAAGAATAACAGACGCCAGAGCATAAGGAAAAATTAAATGTTCAAGATGCAGCAACCAAATTCATCAGACCAGTTAGCTTTACATTTCCAAAGACAGATATCTGAATCTGTTGAAAGATGATGAAAGCAAGAAGAAAATTAAGTATTTAGTGTATTTCCATTTAAGGAACTGAAATTTCTGCACAATGCACAGCCATTATCACAACACAAAGCGCTTTTATCATCACTTACTGGAGAAAGACTTTCTGTGATTATATCATCTGTCTGACTATCTTGAGCATTAGAATACTCCTTAAAATAGAAAAGATGCAATGTTTATACCAAAGGCACGGTTTTAGAGGGGCTTTTGCCTGGCAAGTGATTAAGTGGGAGTTAACAATCTGCAACTCCAGCATACATCTCCTCTGTTAGTACTCATGCTGATGAGTTAATTGACCTTACAGCAGCCACAGCTCTGTGAGGATTTAATCAGTAAGGACTCCCCTGTATCTGCACATGGACACTGAGGAGGCAAGCTTACACCCTGACAACTAGCCATTTGCATCAGCACCGGACATACGTCCTTGCCTATGTATCCCAGTGGGGTCAAAAAGGGTAGTATGGCGTGAACCTGTCCTTCTTGCTCAATTCAAGGACCAACAGTGGTGGTGTGAGTTTTGAGATCCAAATTAATGGCTGCATCTCAGGAACAGAGGGTTGGTAAGCCTGTTTACCCGTTTCACACATGTGTGAGCATGCTGACATTGTGCACATCTGGCGAACTGTTGCCATACTTCAGGAGGCGGGTGAAAAATGACTGTCAGCAACCACAGTAAAGCAAATTCCTCCACCACCCTTCCAAATCTGGTACTGGATCCAGCCAGATGTAGCACATAACATTCACAGATGTGAGCACCCTGATGGGTTGTTTGTTGGTTTGAGCTATAAATGAACAGGGATAAGCAGACTGTGACGGAACAAGGCAGCCCAAAGACTTGCATCAACTTGTAGCCTGGGTTAACACGCTAAGTTGTCGACTTGGACACTTTACCTTCAGAGCAATCATTAATCACCGCATACAAACATGAATACAACCTAAGAGGTGCATATGAATGCGGTTATTTTTCCTCCCATTTTTGGACTAAGGCTTAGGGTTCTGGCTGGCCACTCCTGCGACTCTCTGATATCAGACATCATAGCACACCAAAAAAAAACAAAAAAAAAACAAAAAAAAACAAAAAAAAACCTGTGGTGGTTTGACCTGGGCTAGATGTCAGATGCCCACCAAAGCTGCTCTATCACTCTCTTCCTTCTGAAGACAGCTGGGCAGGAGAGAGAAAATATAACAAAAAGCCTATGAGTTGAGAAAAGGACAGGGAGAGATCACTCACCAGTTAAAACCACAGGCAAATCAGTCTTGATTTAGGGGACTTAGTTGAATTTATTACCAATCAANACTTTAGTCCCAATTCTCTACCTTCTCCCCACTCAGCAGTGCAGGGAGATGTGGAATGGGGGTTACAGTCAATTCATCCTATTGTTTCTGCTGCTACTTCCTCTTCAGAGAGGTCATTCCCCTGTTCCAGCGTGGGCTTCCTCCCATGGGAGACAGTCCTCTAAGAACTCTCCAACCTGAGTCCTTCCCATGGGCTACAATTCTTCAGGAACTGCCTCAGCATTGAGTCCCACAAGGGTGTAGTCCTTCAGGAACAACGTGCTCCAGCATGGGTTCCCCATGGGGTCAAAAGTCCTGCCAGCAAATCTGCTCTAGCTTGGGCTTCTCTATCTATGGGTTCCCAGGGCCTGCTAGGGGCCTGCTCTAGAGTGGGCTTCCCATGTAGTCACAGTTGTCATAGGACTCTTCTGGAGGTGACAGGCTCTTCTGGAGCATGATACATGTTTTGATATTAATTGTTTGACCCTATTTATTTTCCTAACCAAGAAGGTGAAGATGATGAATAATGCACTTCATGAAGCCCAGAAAAGCTCCAAAAACTCAGGAAATCAACACTGCAGGTATTAAGTCCATCATAGGTTCAAGTAGACTGACCTGGCAGCTTATCAAGCTCACAACCTCCTGCTGTCCACAACACAAAATCTTCGGTAACTTCATAAGTTTTTGCAGCAACATTGCTGATGAAGACAAAATTGCTACAAACTGCTAGGTGAAACACACCAAGAAAAGGGTGATTTGTCCTCAAGAACAGCTTTTCTATTTATGTACTGTCACTGTACCTTTTGCAGCATAGAAGGAAACACACTGTGGATGGCACCCAAGGCCAACAAACCTCATCAGAGGCTTTAAGCAGGTATCTTCTACTTCAGATTGCAGAAGCCCACAAGCACAACGTAAGGTCAAATATTGCACCTGACTGAAGGTACTGTTGCTGCCAAACCAAGGGTGGCAACTGCTGTTTAAAAACTGTTCTAGCTGGAGGCTCCTCCCCTCCCTCTCCTTACTGTTATTACAGGTGCACATGGTCTTCTCTAAGCAATCAGGTTCGTATTTTTTAGATATAGGGGTTTTATTTTTGCAAAAAAAATACCGATGAAGAAGCTAGAGATACTTACTCTAGGAAAGACTCCAGACATGTTTCCTTTTTCCCAGAGGAACAACACGTTGTCCTGTTCTGACAACCCCAAAGAGAGAAGAGCACTACACACTAAGTGAAAAAGTTCTTACAGTTATGCATGTTATTTCAGAGATATCTGTACTGAAGCTGACTAGGTACCAGAAGGATAGATCCAGTTCCAGTTATTAAAAATCTTCAGTTTTAAGAATGACAATACATTAGTGGCAGCTGAACCAGGGACCTACACACTCTTGGCTGCCATTTCCCACATTATACAACATACAAAACCCTGCACAGTTTCCATTTTTCTGACAAAGAACTGCCAGGTCAAAGCCCAGGACACTGTATCAGGCAGGACATAAACACATGCTCCTGAGGATGCACCTGCCAGTCCAAATCTGCAGCACATGCTGCAGACACGCTCAAAGTCATAATTTTTGCGAGAATCTGATCAGAAAGTGCAACAATATGATTATGTCCCAGATGAACCAATTTTGCTCACACAAATACTAATTCCAGGAAAATCATGAAAGTGTCCCTGCCTTGGCAATTACCCTCAGTAGCTACATTGGGAAGTGCCACAACTCAAAAGTCTGAAACAACCTCCCCTTCATCTCCTGACTGCTTCTGGGGCTAAGTGCACAGGGATGCTGCCTGTCACTGTCTGTTGCCCTCCAAGTGCTTTTCTTGCTAGGTAAAACCATAAATTAGTTCTTGTCTTCCTTCTACACTAGCGACACATTAAATTTCAGAACCTCCTCTGTATTAGGAGCATTGCTTAAAAATCGTTAGGTTATAATATAATTTATTTCCATTTATGTTAGGCTATAATATAATTTATTTCCACTTATGTGATGCAAGTTAAACCCTTCCTAGAAAATGAATTTTTTCCTGAAATTTCTCCTTGTGTTTTGCTGTTTACAGGGTGGTTTTAGTTAAGCATGAAGAAAGTGTATGCGAAATGCAGTCAAAACCCTTCTAAGGGTCCCCTCATCATTTCCACAGTTATTAGAACAGGTTTCAGGAGATACAACCAAAGAAAATGTGTTAAAGCTATCAGTCCCCAACACAATCATGCCCAAGTCTCCACTATATACCCAACCACTTGTATGTTTGTCTGGAAATGCAGTATTGCAGCCTTTGCTAAATCATGGCATCAGACAGAAGCGTGCTGGGGACATGTCCTGTGCATCACCCATCTCTGCTCTCTTCCCTGCTAAATAAGCTGGGGAACAGGCAGGTGCCTGCAGCACCAAACTGAGAGCAAAGGCTCAACCAGCCATGTGCAATTATTCACCAAGAGTTTTGAGCCACAGGCACTGAATTCAGCACTGTTGTGAATAACTCAACCTCTCCATATAAAAACTTATGGGCCTTTGTGACAGACTGTCAGGCCAAGTATATGAAAATACCTCCAAGGCCTCTCAGCCCAGATCTCTCTATTTCATACAAGGAACTTGTATGTGCCCCTGAGCCGGTAACACACAGTACCAAGTCCCACACATAGAGGCAATTTACTGCTTTTCCAACAACTGAAACCATATTCTTGCATGATAATTTGAGCCACAAATAAATGGGAGTGAACAGAAGGCACAGCACTGATACCTCAGTTAATTCGTCTGACATGGTATTACCATGGTAAAGCAGGATTAACGTTTACCTTGTCAGACCTACACACCGCACTGTGCCGTGACAGACGGAAGGCTGGGTTTACTGGGAGGGGACCGGATGCACTGGCTCTGTTCCCCTCCTTTAACCAACTTTGGTAACACTTTGTACCTGCTGAGCTTCCTACCAGTAAAACTTGTTGCAGTATCTTGAAGTTTATATGAAGGAAAATGCACTGTCCTGTCAGAAGCAGAACTGGTCAGAGGGAGATGGATTCAGTCATTTTCAGAAGTTGTGTTTAACTTTTTTCTTATTGTAAATGAACTGTTGCAAGAGTGTTCTTTTTAACAAGTTTCTTCATAAAACTTTTATTTTGCCTGTCAGCATCAGGGTGCCCCATATATACCTGTCCGCAGGAAGAAAGCCTCCAGGTGCTGGTTTTCTAGGCTAGAGCCCATCTGAGCCTGAGACCTCTCCCTAAGGCAAAGCCCCAGCAATAGCACAGAGCCACAGCTTTATGCTACCACCCTGGACCAGTCCTTCAAGTTTCAGGCCTGAAAGTGCACCCATCACTCACTAAATTAGCCCTAATGAGATTACTCAGATTACTCCTGTAAGCAAACAGTGCTCACATGACTGATGCAGGATCAGGCCTTAAGCTCTGTAACTGTCTACATCCGCACATACACACTCAGGCACACTCTCACCAGCATATATTACAGTATCTAATACAAAAAAAATTAAATCCACATTTCGAAGTATTTATTAGTAATCAGCAAAGGCACTGGTTGAAGAATTAAACTACCATGACATTCACTAGTATAAACTTAGAAACTTGGCATCAAAGTTATTCAGACATCTAAACGGCTCCAACTTGCTTGGCGTAACTACCTATCCCATTGGATGGTGAAACAATGAAAGACAGGAAAATCATATCCTGGAAACATCTGAATTTGCCCCATATGCAAGAACAGGACCTGGAACTCAAGACTAATTGCTAAAACACAAAGAGAAAATGCAACTTGCACCACGAGTAGATGCGCTACCCGCCTGGGAAAGCTACCCAGAGCTGCCAAAACAAAAACTCCCGGGTATGGAGGTAGAAAGAGGAAAGACCAGCACACACTTCACTTACTTTTACACCACCTCTTGCTGCCTCGTCAGCAAAAAGGGACATGCGACGAGCTCACAGCTGCATCTGCATGCTTGAAAAACTATCTCAGCTGAAGTCTGGGTGACTTCTTGACAGAGCCTTTCATGTTGTAGCTTGTATTTTTCTATTATTCTTTTTTTCCTTATTTTCTTTTTTACTGCACAGAGTCTATTAACTGTTCAAGTCAGCTTAACTGTCAACTATAGAAATAGATCTGCTGACTAGTATACTAAAACACATTTACCCATTCACTGCACATATCACTGACAAACCACTCTACTCCCCAGGGTCAGAAATCTTTTCTTTTCCCGTTTTTAAACGTTTTAGTTAACTTTTTCTGTAAACATCCACAAACCATGTTCCTTCCTAAGTCACAACTACAAACACTGTCTTACAAGTAGCTTTTCAGAATTTCACCTAAAACCACACAGACTGTAGTACAATATACATTTGTCTTGTAAACACAAACTGTTTTAAATTACTTCTTACTTTATAGGTTACACGGCACTTTAGTAATCAAAGTATCACTGGTTTTGGTTTTAAAAGAAATTACTTTTACCGCTGGTAAGTAACTGCATATAATTTTAATTTACTTGATAGATATTTTGAATTTGTTTTTCCAGTTAAGTTGAGACACTAAGATCTTGTGGGCTTGTGACAGACAGACGTGGGTGTCGAAGTCCTGGATTTCTGAGCCGGCATTGCTGCATCCGAGCAAATCACTTTGGGTTAGATCCACTCAAGGACTTACATCCTACAGGCTGACATGACATGATCTAAATTTCATGTATGTGCCTCCTAAATTCAGAGTCCGAACAGGTATGCACATACTGCCTGCAGCATATGAATACACAGAGAGGTGTCTCAGGATAAATCCAACTAAGGAAGAACTCAAGGTGCCTTAAGTCTTATCACCACACCAGTCTTATCACCATCACCACACCTGGCTGGCGCTGGGTCCAATGTTGCAGGCCCTTCTCACGAGGGACAAGAGAACCTAACAGGTATATCAACATCTTTACATCTAAGGATGATGTGCTTTTGCAAGTTACAGTATTTTTCATTCAGATAAAAATTTAACTTCTTTACAGACGAGGTGAGCCCAGGCTAAATCTCCATCTTCCTAATAGTGTGCTCTGAATACTAAACAAAAGGTTGTCACCTGTAAGAGCCAGAGTTGTGCGTTGTTTGGGACTGTCACACAGTTTGGTGCCTCTCTGCCTGCTCACGGCACTGTGTTAAGATGTGGATAAAACCAAGGTAACACTCGACTGTGTAGTTAACTGGGGAATTTCAGGGAGGTAACTTTTCAAGATAAAGAGCTTACTGAGAATGATTATGCTTGGGACCATAATTAAAACAGACACCCTAGTTCAAAGGTTTCTTTGGTTAGTAAATCTAACTCAAATTACTACCTTTCACCCTGTGCCCCTTTATGGTTCCCTCATTTGTAAACTGGGGTTAAGAATGCAGAGTGTTCTCTGAGTGTAGATGAGACAGGCTATATAAAAGCATAGCTGTACAAAGGCAATCTTGTTTCTCACAAATATCTCAAGTTAAATATGACTTCAAAAAAGGCAGCTCAATTTAATTCCTACACAGCACCTATTTTTGTCCCTGGATCTAAATATGCAGCAGACAGCTTGCCTCTACCACTTCACATTCATCCCAAAAATTCACTCAGCTTGGATCATGTCCCATTTCCTTTAAATGTATAAATCCCCATATCATCTGCAGAACTTGACTATCACAGAGACTGCTTCTATATCAAAGCTTCAAAATATGTTGTAAAGCCACAGCAATGATGCACTTGTGTAACAACTGAACTGTAACCAATGCTGACTGCAAAGCAAGTTCATGAACTTCCACTGTGATATATCCAGTGCACCGTTTTATTCAGACTCCCAGCTAAAAGGGTCAGGGATTTCAACAGATGGACTACTGTTGCCATCCAGATGAAAAAACTTCTGCTCAACAGCTCAATCTAGCTGCTTTGGCTAGTATCAGCCTTTGTCAATCCAGCCAATTTCCTTATTATTCCCGTCCCTTGCTCCAAAATGTAGTTTTATACTGATATTTCTAGATCTTTTACCATTACATACAGAAAAGCCCAAGACAAGCCCAGAGACAGTGAACACTGGTGCCAACACATTTCTTCCACAAGCACCATTTAAAGTGGCAAGTTTTCAACCCACCAGCAAAACTTAGCTGTTTGCTTCAAAGTCTGCTTACCTGATGAGTAAGTACTTGAAAGGTCCATTAGACTTCTTTAAAGGCTATTTTGCATGTTCCCTCTCATGAATAAGTAACCAAGCTCAGCCACACGGGTAGCTTTTAATGACAGATGCTGTCCAGAGTTACTCAGAAACAAAGACATCTTGGGCTCCAAGGGGGTGAAGGTACTCCTAACAGAGGGCTGCAGGACTGTGACACAGAAATATTGAATGGGTACTTCAAAGAAGTCTTACTGAAAACGAACTAATGTATTTGTGTTAGGTCTATTTTCTCCAATACACAAATGTTGGGAAGTGTGTCCTGCCATGGCAACTGGAGGCCAGTCAGGCTGGGAAGCCCGCCATTCCAAGCCACTTCAGGGCTCAGCTGTACAGACACTTACAGGAGCACGAGGATGGGGCATGAAAGCACAATATTAAAGGAAAGCAAGCGCACAGATTTATTTTACAAGGCTCTAAATCTGATGCAAGTGTTTAAGAAGGATCCAAATTTAAAGGAACTTTTCAATATCAAAATACTGTTAACAGGGTCAAGTAAAGGCAAACACTTTTCTTTTCTTGGAGTTTTTACAAAACAAATGCATTTAATACCAACCTTTAATTCCCCAGGTGATCTGCATGATTTAGAGATATAGAAAACCTGTCCAATAGCACCAATATGCAACAGCCATGACAAATTATATTTGTTAACAAGCTGTCACTAGGGAGTACTCAAAATAATTATCACAGTTTTATCTCAAGTTAATTTAAATTTCTGCAAGTGCTTTATACGACTGCATTTAGTGGTGACAAGATGTCTTCAGTTTAACAGTGTATTTGTTTCTTTTTGTAGCTTCGATGCTTGCATTAAAATAATGCTCCCTGCTTTTTCTCTAGCATTTTTTATGGATATTTGTTGTTTCTCAGACAATTGAACACAACTAATATAAAAATATGAAGGGATTTTTCATTGTTTTCTCTCCTAGGACATTTTAAATGTAAAGCCATCTAAAATGCTGTCAACAAGCACATATAACATAGTCTAGGAGAGCAGAGAGGAACAAAAGCAAAAAGGAAATAAACTGAAAGTTCAATATTCCTTGTGATAGAAGTTGCTTTACTTAGCACTGAGATAACAACGCTACAGACAGTTAACAGTTCCAATTTATTCTCTCTGCTAAAGGCATGAATCTGAAATGGGTTCAATAATCTTTCAGGTATATCTTCCTAAAAAAACCCACATTCATCTAGTTTAAGAAAAAAACCCAGTATCATTGGTATTATTTTGAAACAAATTTTATCTTCTTTAAACCCTTTTACTGGAATTGCTTTCACTGCTCATATGTATCATGCAATCAATCTACATATAACCACCCTTTATGTTTTTACCCTCAGTGTTGCACTATATAAACCACACTTAAAAATAGGCAACCTAGATGCATCCAAGTAGCTCAATTTTGCAGCACAAGACCAGCTTTCAAACACATGCAGTGCAGACTCCTGGTCAAATTCTGTTTCGTTTCATTTGAGAATTTGCTTTTTGAAATTCCTTATTAGAAAGGACAGTTGGAGTATGGAACTTGGCCAAAACCATCAACAGATGTACAGTTAATTAATTCAGTAACAGTAAAAAAAGCAGGATACATGAGCAGAAGCTCTGGTAATAATTTGACAATTGAAACTAAAATAATGAGAAATAAGGTGATTTCTACTTTTTTTATTTTATAGCTCCAAGGCCTTTCAGGAACATATGGTCTACTCCTAGCCTTTAATGGCCTTTTTACTTCATTAAGGTTTCCAGTTGGTAGGGAGTTCACATCTTGACATCTCTCTGAACCTGAACCAGAGGTATTGTTAATATGAAGTGGTTTCCCCCCATTTTGCAGCTCTTTAATGAAACATAAGATTATTTTAAGTCTATAATCTTCTCAGCAGGATTATCGACTAGTAGGTCTGACCCTAATATTGCTCATCTGAACAGTGATCTGGCAGATGCACTGAGAAAACAAAGGCTAAACACATACCTGTCTGGAGGGTCTTGTAGCAAGACATAATAGAGGCTTTACGACTAACTATTTAAATCCGGTTTTATTTGACAATGCTAACCAGATGTCTTCTGGAAAACAAATCAAGTGTTTCAATCACTGCTGCTTAAATACATTCCTTGAATTTGGCCAACAAAGCTAAACAGAAGCTAGAGTCAGCCAAATCCAGCTCTTCTGAAGATGAGATAATAAATGAATCATCACAGACATTGGAACAACGAGCCCTAGAATCAACACAATTACCCTGGGGGGGAGGGCACAAAGTACAGGCAGTTGTGCGGGAAGTTTCAGCAGTTAATAGTCTGAAAAGGGATGTGAAAGTCAGCATGTGGACTGTTCCCACTATTTACAGCAACACCTTCCTCAGTACATATCCGAGACCTCGGTATCTGCTGGAAGGACACCCAGCCTTGGCAGTGACCAGCAGTGTATGACACGACACTGCCCTTCATCTGTGACTTCAACAGTTCAGAGGGTGCCCACAACACTTTTCAGGAGGTGGATTATCTCCTAACAACCTGGTATCATTTCAGTCTGGCTGTGTTTGACCTTTAACATTAATATGGTTATTCCATCCCTGCCCTTTATGCATGCTGTCGCCTAAATCATGACAAAATGACAATACACAACAGTGGAGCTTGGACTCCCCCCACTTTTTTTTTTTTTTTTTAAAAACATCAGAAGTGCTCTACGTTGCCTACTGCAGAAACTGGAAGACAAGTGCCCCTTGAAAATTCAACTACATATGCCCTGCTCTGGCTCCCATCAATGCAACAGCCATACAGGCTTGCCTTGTAGGACATTGGACCTCCACCTGTAACACACTGCTAATGATGCAAACCTCTTCAGAGCGTGAACAGGCACACTTTATGATACACCCCAAGCAGTTGAGCAAAGGAACACGACAACAGTGCTGTGTCTCCTCCTCATCTTCATGATTCACACCTTATTGCTTGTCAATTTTACAGTATAACGCAGTTCACAAAACAAGGATTACTCTCAATTTACTTTTACTACCAAATATTTGTGTCATTGCTATATACTACAGCTGTTGTATCTGTTCTCCCAGCTGAAGACCCTGTACTTTAGAGACTTCCTCAGGCACTGGTTCTTCAAACAGGACCATGCAATGAGCCAGATCTGTCAATGCACCGTGTCAGGGATGGGAGTTGTTTTACAGTGCTACCCTCTTGACTCTGGTTGAACGTCCACTGAACATCTTGGCCTTATGGACCAAGAACGCCGTAAGAAACACTGCAGTATGTGGCATTGGGCCCTTCAGCACAGATGACAGCCTGCCTTGAAAAACAATGCCACTCTGAAAAACATCAAACTCATAGCTCTGCTACTGCCCAGACCAGACTCTCAGTGCTGGACCAGCCACTCAGCAGCCATTAGCAACTTGAGACTAAGCAAGTCTGGTAGTCCTTCAGGCTTGGAGCAGAGCACACAGCAAGGGAACAGGATTGATTTGAGAATCCTGGCCCCATGCAGAGCCTCAGCTCTTCCTTCCCATCTGTTGTCTTCATCTCCTGCTTTCATGACTTCCTGGGACGAAACAGTGACACTAAACACAGAGTCATGTTAAGACTCCTCAGTGGTTAATATTGTTTTGTTTCTACCTTAACATTTGCATACTGGGAAACACCTTTCATGAAATGACCATGAAAACATTAGGCAGAGGCTGCATAGGACAGCTATGAGGGAAGGCCAGCTAGAGCAGCTTGGCCCTGAGGGTAAAAAACACACATCTTGCATGGCACGTGTCACCCCATCTGCTTCAGCAGGCGCTCCAAGGTCCTGGCTCCTTCCCTAAAGAAGAGTTTGCTTTATCCAATGCAAACAAAACACTAAGAAAAAATACTGTCTCTATCACCACAACTCAAGAACTGCATCGTTTTCTGAATGTTTAAATCTAATTGCAATGGTACAATCACTGTGAAGTGCAGCTGAAGTGGCTTATCTTCCCTAGTCATCATACTAAGCCGCTGAGACCTTTCATTTAAAATGAAGTAATGCAGCCTGGGTTTAATATATCAAGCTACTGATTTTAGACATTGACAATTTTAAATTTTAATATAGGTTACATAAAGCAACTTCAGTTCTCAAGAACAGATAGACTATGCATCACAAACATTCCATGTTCCAGGTACTTCATTTTCTAATTCAAAAAAGGCATTACTTACTAGACAATACTGCTTTTTAAAACTTCAGAGGGCAGCAGAGCACCTGCATGCCTAAAGAAGGATAAATAGCTTTACCTCAGTTATGAACACATTTGAATGCAAGTGTGTCACCACTTACACCTGAAAGTAGCTTCATAAAGGAAAAGCACAGTTACTTCCCCTTGATTTCAAAAGGGTAAAAGGCTAGTTCATAGGTAAAAATCAAAAATTTATTTCAGCACTTCAGTATCTTTGCCCTCGTACTTCTCCACCGCTGTGCCTGTCTACTGCTTCATTTCTGACTTAGCATAAAGCAAAAATTAATTTTGTTTTAGTTCTACTTTCTTCCAGTTTCCCTTTGGGCCATCATTTTTCGGAAACAAAGGGAATTCATCCCACTCTCTGCACAGAGTACAGTGCATTTTGTCATCCAATGTTATTCTTTCCCCACTGTCGCGGTGGGGGGAGGTCTGGTGCTGGCAAGCGCCGGGGTGCCGCGACCTTCCTAGACAGAGCACCCCGCGGGAAACAGCCTCTCTAGGGGTGCTGGCAAAAGCCTCCTGGAGCGACGGTGATTCCAGCAAGTGTAGTGACACCTCCGCTACAAGTGATCAGCTCTTTTGTGAAATCACCCAAGGAGAACTCAGGGAGAGAGAGTGAGGCAGCTCGTATGGCAGTTCCACAGAGGTAGTCTTTATTGTCCAGCACCCTGCGAAGGGGAGGCCAGGGACGAGACCAACCTAAGGTGTTGGGGTCAGGACAGGGGTTTATATAGGGAAAATAGTGGGTGGGGTGGAAACTGATTAGCCAACAGGGAAGGAGCTATTAGCATGGGAGGAGCAAGGCCTGTCGGAATGACTCCAAGATCTCACCCTAAACTTGAGAGAGAGGTGCCTAGTTCTGACTCCTCCAGGGGAGTGCGGAAGGTTGACTTGAAGGCTCACTGCCTTCCACACCCCACCACCCATACAGCATGTTGGGTCACATACAGCTATCCTACTGCTCCATGGTTTACCTCAACCAAACAATAGGAAACACCAAAAGAATGTCAAAATGCAATCCTTATCAGGAGGCCAAAAAATGCAGAACTAAACTCCCCATGCTAGCCCAAGCGTGCTTCTCATGAGACTACTTTTCTTCAAGCTCTTCTATGCTATGGTCATCTAGCACCGTATTTCCTTTCTACCTATTAGAAAGCTTTAGAAAACTTTATGTCTTTTCTAAAGAAATAGGGGGAAAAGCAGCAGTCGTCAGAATTATGTCACAATTACAACAGTGCTTTTACACTGAATGAAACTCTGCTCTGGACACAGAACTTTTAACCCAATTATCCAAATATGATCAGAAGCATGAGAGCCTTCCTGATTTCACAGTGTTGGCTGAAGCAGCAGCAGAGTAAAACTGATAAAACTTTAGTCAGTGCCTCTCTTAGTACGACACATGCTGTAGCTTCTCAGGACAGTTACAGGCAACAGCAAGGAGTTTTAAAACTGCACTTAGGGGAAAAAAAATGGCTCAAGGAAAGAGCTTGAGGTTAAACAAATAAGTAAGTAACAGAGTTCCAGTCACTAAGTCAGCAGTATCAGGTCTGGTGAAGGTGTCATCACAGTTTCTTCTCTCTCATTTAGTACCCTGAAAGCATGAAACTGAAACTCACTTCATTCCCAAGCAGTCCTACATCATGTACACAAGTCAGTTTATTTAACACAAATGGCTAACTGGCAAATTATAGTAGTACTGACAAACTTCCTTTTCATAAAAGCTTTTTTCTCTATCCAGAGAAAAATTCCAGCAGATCAGAATAATTTCAGGTGTGTAAGAGGGGAAAGCAGCATGTATTACTTGGTTTCTCATAAATATATTAGATATAAATTTATTTAAATAGAACATGAAACTGCAGTAAATACACTCCTGACAAAATTCAAGAAAATCAGGGTAGCATTTTAGCCTGTGCAGGTTTTTTTTTAACAGTCCAAAACAGCAAACAGAAAAAAAATTAGAATGAGAGTTAAGGTTCATGAAAAGCTAACCACAATCAGTATTCTTTCTAATCTAAAGCAGGCAAATATTTTTATTTTGTAAAGGATTGGTTAAGTGTGCCTGCAACAGAACAGTAAGTGTTTCAAGGCTACGGAACTGCACAAACATATTAATCCAATAATAAGTACAGAGGGCACACAGGCTATCTGCTGAGCCATGCAGAAGCCAATAACATGGGCTGTCAAGACTCCCCTATTAAATGATAACAAAAAGCACCTAGTAAGAGACAGAGAAAATCAATTAACTGGGGAAATGGCAAGAGAAATAAAATACGGCAGTCAAACACTTCTCTATTCAGACATACCAAACAAAGCTTTCTTCAAGTCTAAAAAGCAAAAATGTCATGTTAAACAAATAAAAAATACAATATTCTTTTAAATCAGGTTAACTTTGCAAGGTATCAAGTACCTGCAGTTCCTGCTGAAACAAAAAGAGACTTGAATGAGTTGGCTCTTTGCAGGGTAACCCCCTTTGTTAAACAGCCAGTGTAAAGAAAAATCTAGGTTAACTGTTTCCAGAACACGAACATTATACTGTTATTTTAAACTTTACGTATGGCCCAGAGACAGACATTCTGCAGGCCTCCTTGCTGGCTGCCTGTCTCTGTTCTCACAGCTGCACTGACACAACACAATGCCTCCCACAACAAACTGCACAGGTACACCCCCAGTGAATGTACTATGGGTGAAAACTGGGCCTTAAAAATATGCTGAACCCTTCTGCAAGAAATCACTTTTATAACTGGGAGAGTCCTTGTGAGTGCCCTGTTCCCCATGTCCCTTTTCTGCCCTCAGCACCTTTTCCAGCTTCTCACAAGCAGCCACAGCCCTGGAACGACATAAGAAATCACCAAATGAATCACCTCTGAGGTGGTTTTTACTCCACAAATGGACTAATTCAGGACTTACTGAAACTGAAAGTACCACTTTGGAAATACTCCAAAGACTAAATGGAAGGTGGCCAAGAGATATGCTTTTATATTCTGGAGTGCTCTGTCAGGTAATACATTTACTTGATTCTTCATAGCAAAATAATTTTTGCCCTGTCCCTTCATTTGAGTGGGTAAATCCCACTGATGTTCTATATGTGCTGCAGAAAAACAAATAAACTTCTTTCAAAGCCTGCAATTTGGATATGTTTGCAGGGACTGTGGCAAAAAATACTGTCCTTTTAAGACATGTCTGTGTCAGTAGCAGCATCTTACCTCTCAGTACTGACTTGAGGTTCAGCTTGGCTTGTCTGTGCAGGTCCTCCACACAAGGTGGTCTTGAGGAAGGTAGGAAGACATTTTCCTGCTGGTGCCATGGAGCAGTGTAGTGCACAGTCCATCTACTCTCTTCATCTAGGTTGGAAACAGCTGCAGAGGGACACAATAATAAGAAAATTAAATGTTATTGCAGATAGCTCTGTCAGGAAACCCTACATGTAAGTTGCCCACACATCACCTAAAAATGAAAGCAACATTGTTTACCACTGTAGACCCATCAAAATACTCTTTAGAACCCCATTTCTGTAACAGTTAAAAGAAACATTTCATTTCTACTCTAAAATTATGTTCTGTAGGAAACACCTTTTGCTCTTCCCATTTTTATATTTGCTGTTTTATTTACTCCAAACTTGCAACTCTCTTCCCCACCCCCCCCCAC
>VZRN01005097.1:412618-441720 GCA_013397935.1 Dasyornis broadbenti
TAATCAGTTTTCCACTCCCTGATCATGGCAGGTGCTGTGCAGTGCAGAATAGCTTCCTCTTGGCTCAAAGGTACCCCTGGGAATATGAGAGCCTTCATGAGAGATGACAACAGGTTCATTTGTATTGGGAAACAACCTTGTCTGACCTCATGCTTGCTTCAACCAGAAAAGAGGATTGCAATGAAGCAAATAAATTAGCTACTTTCCTTTGTCGTGAGTGGAAAGCAGATATAAACAAAATCAACTCTGTGGACGAATACTGCTCAGAGCACAACAGCAGTGAAGAGGGCTATCTCTGGCCACCTCTCTGCAGTCAACACACATGTGAAAATAAAACACAGACCTTGTTCAAGTTCAAAGTTCCCTTCACAGACAGTCTAGCAATGAAACAGCCAATGCACATATTGCCCAGGTTTATCATTTATGCTTCCCGAGAGACAACCACTGCCTTTTGTTTCAAGTTTATCATCAATAAAAACTTCTACAGTTGAATAGCCTTATCCCTCCACCCTGCTGTAAACAGAAAAAGGTCAGTTGGGGGTCATATTTTATGATCCCCCAGGCACCCTCTGGCCTACAGCCAGCATGCTGCACATCCTTGCTTTTTAGCTCTCCAAAGCAGAAAAAGCCACTACAGATGTGCTGCCTTCCAAGCACCTGCCCTGCTGCCACAACTCCACTGTCCCGGGCCTCGCTGTCAGCTCTGCATCTTCCCTTTGCCACCTTTGCTGCTGCACTTCCTGTGGCATCATTTTGTGGTTTGTCTGCTGCTCCTGTGGTAGCAGAGGAGGTATGTAAAACTGAGAAGCAAAAATGAGGCAACAGCCTCCTGTCATCTGGAAAATTACCCTTTCCTTAACACTACTGTGCATCTGCTGGGATCATTTCAGATGTAAACAACTGGGATTCGTTAAGGAAAGTAAGCTGTGCCTCTCGCTTCAAAACCTATCTACAGCCTAATGCTCAATGTCTGTTCTTTCCTAAAAGGACTTGGGATGGGGGGAGGTTCTTATTTGCCTCCCCTCACATTTTTAAGATTAGCTCAGACTTCAAAAACGGTTTTTAAGGACTTTCAATGAGTGTCATCTCTGAGTCTTGATCCTGCATCCCACCCTCTCTCACAGGCTGCAACATGGCAGATATACATTCAGCCTGTGCCCATTTTTCCCGTTTTTGCTAACCAGAAGTCAAACCTAAATCACGACAGATGGAGAAGTCACCACCTACCTGGTTACAGCATCAATCACCCCCATCTAACAGAAAACAGGACACTTAAAATCAATGAAAGGCACCCTCGCCACTCCCTTGGCTGAATGGGTGGATGGGGAGGGGAGTAAGGCTGAAGAAGGCAAGAGGAGGGAAACACCTGCCGCCAAGCCCTCTGTCTGGCTGCAATCCTGCCACACCGAAATTAAGGTTTACTGCTCATCAGAGCAATAAACGTCACCAAAACTAGTCAAGTGCTGTGCACATTTGCCAACTACTCTCTCGATTTGTCTGTGCTTCATGATTTAAATGAAGATCAACGTGATTTTAAAAGCCACTCTGAAACCGGAACATCTTTTAAAACAAACCCTGGCTCGGAACAAACTTTATGTAGATACCTCAGCGACAGAAGCCCATAGCGGCATAAGCAGAGACAGATGTCTGGCAAACTATGAGGACACCACGACACACGGGCACACCCTGCCTTATCACCGAGTTGCCCATTTCACACCAAGAACTTTGGCTCCTTCAAAATCACGGTGACAAAGCACTTCCAAAGCCACAGTGTCCCAAAGCAGAGGTCCTGAAGACCCTCACAAGGCTGCTTCCACACACCCCACAATGACCAACGACGAAAAGAGCGAGATAAACTTAAAAAGGGGCTGCAGGAAGCAGGAGTGAAGCCAAAGGGACCTGCACTTTCCCTCAGAACTGGGCTGCCTCCTGAAAAGGACAGTGAGCACACACAGGTATACTTACTCTTTCTCTTGAAAAGTTTCATGAGAGATTTAAGCTTCATGTTGATGAAAACCACCATTTTCAAGGTGCTGAACTGTGATCCTGGAGCCGAAATCCCATAGAAAGGAGGAGCTGCAGAAAGGTGACTGCCAGACTGAACCTGTTCAAACTCTGCACACCAAATTTCTCGTCTCCAAGTTTCTCCCCTCTGCCTTTTTTTTTTTTCTGAAATCACTTTAAATATGTCTAGATCTTTCTGACACACGAAATAATTTACGGTTCTTTAGCCTGAATTTCTCCTTCTCACATGTAACCTTGTAGGCTGAAAACAGCCAGTTCCAACAAGCAAAACAGGAGAAAAAAGCGCCCCAGCTGTTATTCACATTTGCGCAGACAAAAAAAGGCTTTCTTGCTGTCCAGGCAGTTACTCTGCTCTTGTTCTCCTCCTTTCCTCCGCTCTCCAAGTTTGGCTGCTCCAGAAAGTCCCGAGTTGGCAGGTGCTTGCTGTCCTTCCCATGGCTCCAGCCGGCTACGCCGGCGGAGCTGCAGGAGATCCCGGCACCTTCCCTGCCCCCGCCCCCTCCCGCCGCACCTCCCCGATGCCGCCGCCACCGGGGGGGCCGGCCAGCCCCGGCCTCCTTCCAGTTGCAAATGAGTGTTGCATTTTCGTGCTAATCAGGATGCTCTGCTTTCCCACCGCTCCCATCCTTCCCCCATCTCCCCCCAGCTCCCCTCCCTTTTTTTTTTTTTATTTTCACCCTCCTGGTACCCACTTTCTTAAGGATCCAGAGGTGCAACTTAGCTGACTGCAACACTGAGCCTCGCCTCTGCATTGCCTCCCCTTCCAGTCCGACTGCTCCCCCCGTAGTCACTGCCATTGCCTGAGACATCAGCACACTAATTTTACATATTGAATTTTATTCAGTTACACTCCTAATTTATTCTTATTAGCGTCATCTCAGACCAGATACATGGAAAACAAAATCGAGTTATTTCTGGCTAATAGAGATTCTGTTATTCATCAAACGAAACTTGTGCAGGGAAATGAAATAGCCCAGCTTTTTGAGATGCACATTATATCCTCATGTCTTAAAAAATGTATCTGTACAGAGATCCACAGGCATCCTTTCTAGCAATGAACTGCAATTTTGCAGAAGTTAAAGAGAAAATTCTAAGCACCAAATGAATGTGCTCAGCAGGGCATGCCCTCTGCATAATGTTCAGGCTCAAGAAGCAAGCCCTCCCTCACAAAGCAAGCTTAGGAAACCCCCTCGGGTTAACAATGGAAAGGACTTTTTTCCTCAGGAAAAAGAAAAATGCCAGCAGCGGGGGGCTCAAGCTGACCCCAAAGCTGCAGCAGGATCCAGCCTCTGGAGCACAGCATGTAAAAAGCAGATGCTTCACAGGAACTTCCAAGTTTCACCAAACAGTTGAGACTCAGCACTGCAAAGAACAGACTGTAAACAAAGGCTGTTCATCATTGTCTGAACACACTATCATCAACATTTTATCAATATTTTCCAAATCCACAGATTTTGCAATTGCAACGTGGTCTTGACATCAAAACTGCCATGAGCAGCAGGTTTCTCTCTCCAGCAGCTGATGGTCCAAGACACTTTTTGACTGGCTCAGCTCTGCCAAAGGGACAGAAGACCATGGTGCCATGGCAGCAATGGCAGGCAAGGCACCTCTGCTACTTGCATTGATTTCCATCGAGTACCTTACACAAAAAATTACTCTGGCACTGAATTCGGATAACAAGATAGCTATTTAGTGCTGGTTTTGAATCAAATACACAGTAATACCCCTGTCAGACATTTGCCATTACCTATACATCCACAAACCATAAAACCACTTTAAATGCATGCTTGCTGGACACACACTGGAAATGAGTGCAGACTGACTCCATTTCTAACCCCAGCTACATTGCTATCTGAAAGCAAACCAAGGAGATAATAACTCCTTTTCTAGTGTGGTGTTGATCTCTTTTAGGATGGCGGAAGTGCCTCTTCCTACACATGCCTCTTCCTTAGCATGTAGGAAGGGGAGCACAGGGAGACAATTTCAAGGTAGAAAATCATAGTCTGGGCTGCTGGAAGCGAGACAGACTCTTCCAAAGGTCTTTATGGAACCTCCAAAGAGCCTGGCAAGCCCTGGGAAGCCAGACCTTGTTACCTTTTCATGGTCAAGCCACTGTGAATCAACATGATCCTGGGTACTTCGGGTGGCTTGCAATCTTTTTCATTTCACCCCGGGCTACAATGTGTGCCATGTGCAGTGTGCTCTTTGTTACTGGATCCTAAACCCACCCTGGAGCATTTCTCCTGCCAGAGAACAAGCACTTGACCACTGTCCTCTAGCCTTGAACTCGGGCACGGGCACAGAGGCAGACATTCAAACCCAACAACAAACAATATCTAAACTGATGTCTGCCTTTCATCCCCCGCCCGACTCTGCTTCCACATTCCCTCAGGTCATGCTGTTTAAAGAGGTCAGACATCAAAAATGGCTATCATGAGGGACTACCCCAAATGAAACACCGTCTGGCTACTTGTATCTGCACCTCTGAGGCTCTGCACTAGTTCAACAACAAACAAAACCTCTTCCCCATCTGAGACAAACCCACTGACTTCCATAAAATTCATCACGTCTTAACCCAGCTTTTTGTAAATGCTTTTCCTGTGTCAAGCAGCTGTCATGCAGTTGGCTTCTAATAGCAGTTCTCTGAGAACTAAAAGCGTGAAATGCCTGTGTTCTCCTGCACTCTGCCTTCTCTACGTTGAGAAGAGAAAGAAAAGATGGGGTAGTTTGAGAAAATTTATATTGTAGTCACTATGCAAACAGATAAAGGACTTCAGCGTCAAACATCGCCAATCCAGCAAACTCAGAAGAATTCCCACCAAACAACAAGAAGGAAAAAAACCCACCTAAAATTAACTTCATAGAATAAAATTTAAAAGATTGTTAAAACTAGATAAACCCAGCATGAACATTAGGTGTGTACACACTGTAATATCAGTTCTTTACATGCAAATGACTCAGAGACAAGCTTCAAACTGGGGAGACCTTGCTCTGTGACACACTAGCTACTCCACCTTGGACAAGTTAATATTAACCCACTGCTTGGAGTTACCACATCCTTAGAAGAAGGGATCACACTTGCTGCCACCCCAAGGATCACAGAAATACGGAGAAATCACGAATATCACCAGGAATACAGAAAATATGGAGATGTTCAGCAAATGCTAATTTTCACTTAATACTGAATGGGACTGGTCAAGAAGTTTGGCTCAGAACAAACTCCTTCCTAAAAAGTCAGGGACTGGAGCAAAGAAAATGAGAGGTGCAAGTTGTAGTGCCAAACGGCATCCTCAAAATCAGAACTGTGTAATGAACTCATTAGTGAAACACTTTTTTTAGTTCAACTATAATAGTTTTTAATCCCTGTGTGGTTGAACTGATTCTAATTTTCTAGTAGAGGCCACATACATGCAGAAGAGAAGTAATGAAGAGCGGCTGCTTGCATATGGCATGCCTGAAATGCTGTAGCCATTCCTTCACTCCCCTCCCTGCTCTATCCCCTCTTTAGAGGGGCTTTCCAGCTGACCTGCTCTATGACAGCCATCTGGGACACCACCCCTCCACATTCACAACAACAGAAAACATCAGCGCCTGTGAAATAATCTGGAAATATCCAGCTTCCACGGAAATATTTCCAGCAAGTCCCTGGGGGAGAGGGGCTCTCCTGTCTAGCTCCCATTCACAACCCAGTGCCCTGAACCTTAGCACCAGTGCACAAGATGCACTGAAAAAGTTGAAGCTTTATAAAAAGGCAAACATTGAAAAGTGACATTCCTGGGTCATTTGTAACCCCAGCCAGAGCAGCTGCCCAGCAGCAGCCCCAGGGGCAGCTGTCCACAGGGATACTGTGGAATCAGAATCAGCATCCTCTTCCTAATCACCAGCCCATGCATATACGCAGTACAAAATTTAGGAAGCATTTAAGTTTAAAAAACCCAAATAAAACACAAGAACAACTAAAGCAATGCTTTCCTGCTCCCTCCCACAAAAGAAGATAAATTTTACCACTTTATTTTCATGAAGGAGAGGTAAACTCAACACATGATATATCAATTCTTAAGGGAATGATGCATCAAACTACTAAAATGTACCATGATCTCAAAACCTAAACTTCAAATTGCTGGCCTTAGCTACTTTATCTGGACAACAGAAAAATCCTCCATTAAAGAACTGTGTAGCATTTATGACATTTGAAGAGGAAAGAAAAAGTAAAACCACCCAACTGAGCTCGGAACTGCACTGTGAGAGCTCTTCCAGTGGGTCTCTGTTCAATGCACAAAAGGGAAAGTGGAAATGCTGGCAAGCAGATGTACTCCAAAACAAATCGATGCCTTTGCTTTTATAGACACATCACTCAGTCACTCTAAATAAGTTTCCACTGTGCCATCCTACAGCAGCTCGTGGGATGCGCAGGGAAGAAGCTGTTGAAGGCCAGCTGTTTCCAGCATGTCAGCAGGGATGTGTCCATGTAGGACATACTCAGGATTGCTCCCTGCCACCCCCACCCACCCACTCTGAGCATCTGTGGTGTCTGGAGGGGTGCAGCTATGGAAGTGACCCCTACACACTCCCTCCCCAGGCTGCACAGAGCACCCAGGCACCTACAGGGCAAGCCTGAACCTGAGAAGGGCTATTAAACCCCTTCCTGCAGGTCACAAGGCTCCTTCCTGCCTCGTTCAGACCAACACCACCCGGTTTTGTTTGAAAGTTGCACTTTTACTTCTAGGTGAGACTTCCGTCATGAAGAAACATCAGAAAGACCAAAAAGTGTTTTCAAAACTCACACCCAAGCTTTGTGCCTGTTCTGGCCACCTTCATCTATGCTGTTAAGCATTTGCTGGTGCCTAAATGGAATCTTTGCAGAGTACAGGAGTCAATAATTTACGGTCAGAATGGGTTTCTCCCTCCTTGAGACCCCGTCCCGGCTGGCCCTCTCCCAGCATCTTTCAGGAGAACAAAAGTGCTCCCTCCACAAAGGCCGTCCCAGGCAGCACTGCATTCAGCTGCCCTCCAGTCTCCAGCTCCCCTCGCTCACAATGGCCTCTTTCAAGGCAATCCCAGCCCTGGTGAAGCACGATACTGCCCCAGCTACTGAGAAATTACAATTCATTAAACCTGGGATCACGAGGAAGAGGAGGAGAATGCACAGGGGAGAGGGAACAAAGAAGAAAAAGTATTTTATCCTAAAGCCACCACAACAACAGACGAAGAAGGACCCATGGCCCAGTGCAGGGGCAGGGGAGCCAGGGCTGAGCTTGTGCAGGCTATTACGGGGCAGGTATTGCTTGAAAAGAGGGTACCCGGCTGCGCCCTCCTTTATCCAGGCTCATAAAGGATTATGGCTGCAGGCTCTGAGAAAGGGGCTGCCCGGTGGGGGCAGAGGGAAGAGGGAGCGAAGGAGAAGCAACACAACCTAAGCCAGAGAGGACAGAAAAGCAGCAGACTGATTGATCTGATGATCCTATTTAGGTCACAGCACAATAAAGCTAATTCATTCCTTTGACAATTCAAAACATCTTTCCACAGGATCCTCTATCATGCAAACACATCAGCAGAGAGAAAAGGCAGCATTTGGGCAGGGCTGCCAGCAGACAAAGCAGCAGTTTCTTCTGGTTAGAGCATCTCCCCATGCAGTAATGGCAGTCAAGAGAACAGAAAACTTTCAGTGAATGTGCAATTTTATTTTAAATTGCAGGGCACAATCCTTTTTCCTCTGGCCATTTCTGAACCCCAGTTAAGGCAACTTCAACTCCCACAGGAGTGCTTTTCTCACTCCCTAGGAATAATACCTTTTTAGGATGTCACCAGGAAATATTCTCAATTTAAATTCCAAATCCACCTGAATACTCCTGTGCTGCTATGGCTTATCTTAAAGAACTGATCAAAACTGTCTGGGGCAAGTAAATATGTCTACAAAATCTTTACTCTTACTTGCCCTAATAATGCACAGGAGAAAATCCTTCTCTTCTGAATTAGGGGTGGAAAAAACACCAGCCACATGAGTTTGCAAGTCTTCTCATTAGAATTATCCTGCAGGACTGGAAGCAAAATCAACAAAACCAGACTGCAAAAATTCCATTTCTGAACTTCTGTCCCAAACAGTCTCCCTATAATTCCATCTTTGGCAGCTGTGCACTTGTGCATCCACACTAATATCCAACAGACATTTTCAACTAATCTCAGTCTGCATTCTCCTTATGGGCTTCCTGAAGGGGACATGCTCCCTACTCCTTTCACTTATTTAAAGGTCACAGAAAGAATTTTCGTAGCCTATCTCGGCCTCCCTGCCCAACACTGCGCTTTGGTACACTTTTATTTATATATGGATTATTCTGGTATAAGGAGTGGCAGATGCTTTTTTTTTTTCTTTCTGCTGACTCTCAATAAATTCTGGGTAGGTCTTATTTAAGACTGGAGGCACACTCTCTTAAAATGAGGCAAGTACATTCTCTAGTTTCCTAAGAACTTATACAACCTATAAATGAAAAAAGTTAAGCTCCTTGGAAATGCCAGCCTGCATAGAATCACGCAACTGGCTCATGCCAAAAGCAAGAATCAAGCACTCATTTACTGTCTTCCACAGTAACTTAAAAAAAAAAAAAAGTTTTGTTTCTTCATTAAAAACTTTCAAAAGTTTTACCTGAAAAATGTTATCTGCACAACACGGTAGTAAAATGATGAGTAAAAGCAAACGCTCACAAATAATAAATGGATTGTAGTGACATTTGCTATTGTCCCTAAAGTCCTAAGATTTTTGACCAAATCTCAAAACCTGGGTGTGTTCCAGTTAAAGAGTGACACAATCTGCCCTGAAATAAAATACTCTCCAAACTAAAGTAAGGCATCAAGTTCCTGTAACAGTGGCCTAATAATTATGTAACTGCAGTATTCAACAACCTGTAGGGAAACAACTGCACCAACATCTGTACCACAGAATCTTCAGAGAATGTCTTTGACTGGCTATGGGCGTGTGGATCTCAGACAGGAGCAAATACCCACAGATTATTTTGAATACAATTTTTAAGATTATATTTGTGTGGTCACCATCTTCTTATTAGAAGTCCTCAATAAAACCAAATTAAATTACTAATACTGTTAATCGGTTGAACTTTCAAAATTTATCATGTGAATACCAACTTAAAATTTTATTACCACTGGTTTGATTAAAAATTTTCAGAGATTTGTTATTAATCATACACAATCTACAGGCCCAAACCTCACAACATGCCATGGTGGGGCAGCATTAACTACTGAATAATTGTTGTAATTCTTTGGGTCACCAGCGAAATGCATCTAACAGTTTAAGTGATGCTAAAGTAATAAAGGTGCCTTGCCACCAAGCTTCTTCAGAAAGCACTACTGACCATATTGTCTATTGTGCATTTTAGTATTGTGGCAATGGTTTCTGTAAATAAGTATGTGGGGGCAATGAGCAAACAACAGTCACCATCTTCTTCATCAAAATGTAATCCACAAAAGATTTTAAAAATGGAGATTCTCTCCCCTCCCGCTTTCAGTCTTCAAGTTCTGCCTCTATTTCCTGCCAGAGAGGGAAGGACTAGATCCCTTGCTTTTCCTTCAGGATCCCCACTGCAGATACCTACACTTTCGCCTGTTTTAGAAAAACTAGTTATTCCTTGCTGTGTTAATCCTTGAATGCTTCATAAAACAAACCAAACAGAAAATTTGTAACACAGCAATATATTTAATATATGCTATTTAAAATGAAAGATACAATTTTTAATTGCAAAGTTATCTCTTTTCGTATCGTTGATTTCCCCACTAAGCACAAAATATAAATTCCAGAAAAGTTTGCATTTTGTTGGAAGAGTTGAAGTAGAAATTGGAGAAGTTGGAGATGTGTGAATATAAAACTTGAGACCGCTGATGCTAGTTTAAAAATTATTTCTTTGAGTACTTTCACTATTTGTATCTGAAAACCTTTGAAAGTGGGCAGCTATAGAACCATCACTGCCACTTCAGCTCTGAACAGATCACAGGCTGTATAACCTGACATCGTGTCTTCAGAGTCACTTGCTTCCACTGGTGAACTCTCACTTGAAGACAACTGAAATGCCAGCATGCATCCACAATTCAGATCAGCACCACTTAAACTAAAACTAACAATTTATTTTTGGAAGAGCTTCTGAATGCATCATCCCACTAATAGGAGGTACACTGCAAATTAGGAGATTTCCAACACCTAACTGGAGACACCACACAAATAAATACAGAGACAGCTATGCAGACCTTAGAAATAAATTTCTGTGCAGAAATACCATGGGTTTTCCCGCACAGAAAATAAGCCGAGTTTCATTCCTAAAACTTTCCAGTACCTGTTAAGACAACAGTAAGAACAAGGCAAAGAAATATCAGTAGTTAACTACTACTAAGCAAACAACCCTGCCACCTCAAGATAATTGATAAAACGACTGTGTATCCCAGCAGCTGCATTTTTACACTGTGCACAACAATCCAAATTCAAGATTTGTCCAGAAGACTGTTAATTACTGACATATGTACTATTACAGAATTGAAACAGAAGAGCATTTTTCATTATTAGTTAGTGTCAAAAGACAAGGAGCCCAGTGTAAGAAGTCTGGAAGAATGAGGTGTGAAATTTTACACCAGCTCCAGGGCAGGGCTGACCCCTGGGGCAGAAGATTCCATTTAAATGAAAAGTTGGTAAGAGATCATGGTCAATGGGAGTAAGTTTACACTTTCATGAAAATCAATCGATAAAACCACTGCAGTATTTTCCCAAAATTGGTATGCAGTATGCATAAAAAGGATCTTCCTTTTCCCCTTATGGAAAATGACACAAGAAGTCCTAGATTTTGGCAGCCTTTTAGATGCTTTGATGTAGCATTAAAAAACTTCAATCCCAATTCACTTGAGTTAGACACAAGCACCACCTAACAGGATCGCTGTTTTGCCATCAAAGGAATTGTCTAAGCTGATGCACACCAAAACTCAATTTACATCTCTGTTTCTCAACTGCAGCTGGTTTGAAGGACATACTTGAAATTATAGCCATTAAAAGTACCTGACACATCCCACAACGTCTAATATTCTATCCAGAGCACACACCCTGCTCTAGAAACAAATAAATTAAAACACTGTATTCTTATAAAGCTTTGAAAATATTCCTTTTTAAGTCAGGGCAATTAGCATCCTTCTCCTCTTCGGAGTAACTAAACCTAGCAGGAAAAGGTTAGCATCACACCCAGGAAAAAAATTGTGCTCACCTTCAGTTGCTGGACATAAAGGAGTGTCTTTTTCTTTTATATTATTAATTATTTACCCTAACATTGCCACCAGCATCTGCTTGGGGACCTGCTTGCTCCTCCCAAACAGCAGCCCACTGTTCCTGGTCTAGCCATAGCATTGTGTTTGTGGCAAATGTCTGGCAAACAAAAGGAGGGCCAGGTTGGTTAAAAGATACTGAGAACAACTATGAGGGATCAGTCAGTTAGGAGGGGTGCCAAACCTGCTTTGGAGATGCTACCCAGCTCCAAGTTTAATTAGCCCTTCCTGGAACACATCACGAAACTGCACAAAAATGGTTTTATAAACTTTAAAAACCTTGAAATGGTTGATGCCTCTGGGCAACGGCAAATATGCTCTGCAACCCGTGTGTGGGGAACTTCACTGTTCTTAAATTCCTTGTCAAACTACCTAAAGGACAAATGAACAAATGACATGCTAAACCAGAGGAGGAAAAGCTGTCCCATAGTCATTGTGGCTCAAATCAGAAGTCAATCAAACAGGGGATGTGACCTTTTGGGATGAGCAGCACACGTCCACTGACCCCATGCAGAGTGACAAGCTGAGCATTGCCATGGAAAAGGCATCATAGATAATGTGGTTTTCAACCGCAGCATCTACAAGTTTTTTCATCTTCTCCAGCAACACCAGTTCAGGCTCAGCTGGTGGGATCAGCCCTTAGTGGTAATCTAGTCAGTCCCTAGTACACTGAGATACAGTTTCCAAGCAAATGCCAGTAGCTGCAGCCTAACAGCCACACAAGCAGTGCTTTAGGGAATTTGGCCTTTAAATTAGTAATAGTCAGGCCACAGCCTGCCTGCCTGAACAGAGGAGACATGGGGAGGCTGATTAAGTACCCTTCCGCTGTGACTGGAGAGGTGGCATCGTGGGATTTTACATTTATTCTCTTCCAATGACTCCAAGTCAAAACTGGTCAGCTCACAAGTCAGACAGTTTCTGTAACTGCTGTAATGGCGGGCACTGCTTGCAGTCCAAAATTCAAGCTGTGCCTTTCCAATCATGCTTTATCCCTATAATCCAGACCCCACACTGTCGTGTATTATAGCACCAATTGAGACGTAATTGTGATGACCCACTTAGAGCATTTCTCTTATTAAAAAAAAAAAAACCTCCAGAAAACAACCCCTCTACCCCAATTTCTGCTTAGGCGTAACAATGTCACCATTACTGTTTGTTTTGCACTGCATTTTCTTAGAACAGGTCAGATCCAATCTACTTGTAACTGCTTATTAGCAATTTCTTAACTGCGCAACTCTTTGTGTCTCCTTTTGTGCATTCCAATACCGTTTGAAAAATAGTTTTTAGGGAGGTTTTTTTGAACAGTATGTTAATTAAAACAAAGGCTCTGACCCCCTCCCTTTCTTTTTAACTAGCCAATCTCTCTCAATCTCAGCTCTTCTGAGAGATAGAGGAAACGCAAGCAAAATGCCATCTGTTGGCAGTGAGGTGGGACTAAGCCTTTAATGTTGAAATATTCATTTATTTGCCAAGCAAAAAGATGCAAAAAGATTTAATTGACTGGCAAGACTGAGTTCTCTAAATCACCGCAGATTCCACGCCCAGTACTGCACTTCCTTTCACAGTTTCTATTTGATTTCTACTTCATCTGCTATTAACTCATTCCTTCTTTACCAGGAAAGCAAAGAGCTGCCCTTGGGCCTTCCTCCTACCAAACCAACTGCCCCTTTGGCTTAAAAATTGCAACATGGGTCTTTGCTCTCCTTTCTAAAGAGAAATGAAGGGGAAGGCAGAGAAAATAAACTCAAGGTAGACCTTGAGGGCTTTTTTAGGTCTTATTTCAGTAAGCTTCCTTTGCACGTATCATATAATTTGTCCCTACTGCGCATACCTGCCTGCAAGACAGTGCTGCTCAGAGGCAGGAGACAGCCACCCCATAGCCCCACTGAAGGAGATGCTCTGCAGACCATGATAATGTCAGTCTGGGGGCGACAGGACAGAAATCACTTCATGTCTACTCCAGCCTGCACCTGCTGCCTGACAGAACTGCTGTGAGTCTGCTGAGGGTGGCTGCTGCCTCCACACAGTAAAAAGTAAGAGTAAAAAAGAAGCTGAGGGCATTTTTCAGGAAGATAAATTAAGTATCATTAAATATTCTACTAGGTAATCTGATGGCAGATAAACACAGTGGGCCAGGCCACAACTGTTTGCTTTTTACTGTAGGTATTTTACACCAGTTAATCCACCTGTGTCAAGGTTATTATTTTTCACTCTAAGAAATCCAGTTCTATTCAAGACTTACCACCATTATCTAAAAAGACTACACACTTGGGGCAAAATTGCATAAAATATAAAACCCAGCAAGTTTTGTACTCCTCTTGGATCTTCCAGCCTTGCTCCTATGAGAAGTGATTCCAGTCGGAGCAGGTGCATCCATAGGCACAGGCAGACAAAGGCCGTCGGCCACGTGCTGTGCCGGCAGGGCTGCCTTCTGCAAATTACCAAACAAATTCAATACCAACTTGCACAGTAGTATTTTCACAAATACGCAGTCACCATGCAAGGCACAATCCTTTCTACTCAAATCCGTCTTACTTTTGAATACAGTAATTTAGATGGGGGGGAAAAAATCCAGATTCATTGTAAAAATCAGATTGCATCAACAAGCTCCAGGCACCCTCTCATTCTAAGATTTGTCCTCTGCAGACACCACTCTGTCAGTTCATTTTCTCTTTTCCATCACTAAGTAGCCTTCACTCTACTCCACTGTATCCCATATGGTTAACATGAATGTGGCAATTAATATGCAATTAATAAAATGGTGTGATCAACTGCTTTTGTTCACAGCAGCAGCTGGCCTGCATGTTAGAGTGTAATTAGACAAATTAAGACGTACCGCTTTTGTTTGTGGATGGACTGACAGCATCGCTCATGCTTAAATGTCACTAAGCCTGTTGGCATTTGGGATTATTTTAAACATGTCTTTTTTTATTAACACTACAAGGTATGAATAAATCAGATTTATATGCTACCAGCTCCAATGCCAGCAAAGTGCAAGTCTGCTTTACCTCCAAGATGTTTGCACAAGCCAACTGAGAGCTGAAGAGAGAAATGATGTATTTCAGAGAATGAGCACCTTTTTTAAGAATTACAGCCCATAGTATGAAGCAAGTAGCTCTGGATGGGTGAGAAAAGCACAGCTGATCTACAGCTATGTCCAAGCAGAAGTTTGAAAATCTTGAGAATCAAGCAACACAGGCATTTGTCAATGATGTGTCACTGGATTAGGGCAGGGAAACAACAGTACAACGAAGTCTAATGTACTCCAGCAGACTTTTAATACCATTTCCTTTAAAAGGTGTCAGTTTGGCCTAGGCAGGAGCTGTATGGAAGAAAAGCAATTTCAGGGACAGTCCTGTGCTCTTTGGGAGCTAAGAGTAGGAGCAAAAGACCCCACCCTGGCAGAGCAGAGGGCCAGGGACCACAGTACCAGCTCCAAGCACCAGCAAATCTATACAACTCTGATGCCCCAGTGGGCAGAGGTGCTCCTCAGCCACAGGCTTTCCAATCTTACTCATTTCACATGTGGATTTGCACTTATATTGCTCCACCTCCTTAATTACAGCAGATGCCCCCTTGCCCCAATCACAGGAAAACATTACAAAGACAATGTCTCTGAACTCTACTTTTTCAGATTCCTCCAGATGCACTTGAGTGGTGTTAATGAGCTCCATACCAAAACCTCACCACCTCTCCCTTGTGCTCCTGAGTGCCAGACATGGCTTCTTGTCTGCTCACAGGCAGAGAGGGATGCAGGAAACGTCCACCACCAGCATCTCCTTGCAACAGCAAACTCAGGTGCCCACCTAGCAGTGAGCAGTCAGGCTAGCAAAGTATTGTCTTTCAGCAAGGAAACTCAACAAGATCTTCATAGTCATGTCAGTGATTCACTTAAGTGTTTTACAAGGACACAACATTAACATCTTTTACCCATCATACTCCAAGTTCTTCATTCCTCCCTTCATCCACATCACTCTTGCATTTGACGCATGAAAAGGCACAGGAGACCAAACACTGGCCCTCCATGGCCCATCCAGAAAAGGATGGGCAGGGAGGCTCGTTTCCTATGGAACATGAAGGGAATTTACAGCAAAATGAGTGAAAACTGCAAGGCACGTAGAGAAACACACATCAGAGGAGCTGGTTATTTTTCCAAGACCTGAAGTGATTTTGTCCAAACTGGGAAGTTCCTATCCTTTGCAACACTGGTATGGCTTGTTTTAGCCAAATGAACAAAACTTCCAAGAAAGCTCAGCCATAAGACAAGACATTAAAAACACATAGAGAAAAATGGGGAATTGCCCCATTTTTTAGACGTGCAATAAAAATTATATCCATATTTTTTTTCAAAACAAACCAGTTCCTGGCTTTATCTGATGCAATCCAATATGTCAGCTGTTACAGTATGAGCTGGATGTAGCAGATGAAACTGGGAATGTGGGTGCCCAGTCATTTGCATGAGGCTCTGTAAGTAGCTGTCCCAGCCATTCACCACACAGACTGAATCCTTGTGTCACTTAGGGCACGAAAGGCCACAAAGGCTTGCTCAGTGCTGTGCACAGCCCAGAATTTGCAGAGATGGAAAGCAATTCAGCCTTTGTTTCACACCACTAAATGGGAAAGCAAAGAATTAATCCTCCCAGTTTGCAAGGATTCTGGCTTTTTTTTTTTTTTTTTTTTTTTTTTTTTTTTTTTTTTTTTTTTTTTTAGTATAACGTCCTTAAATTGGGAAATTTAAATCTCATAGGTATTGGAGGAGAAACCTGGAACAAAGCCATAGCAAATAGTGGATAATAAAATACTCAACTTGGTTCACAACATTGTACCAACATATAAACAGATTTAGTTATTATTTCAAATTTTATGTTTTTCACAAAACACAAATCACACAGACAGGTCTCAGCTTTACAGATAAGACAGAGCTGTTGTCCTTAGAGAGAGTAATGAATTAAGAAGAAGAAAGCATTCTTTCATGAGCTAGCAGGCAACAAAACATTGAGAAAAAATCTCAATAACTGAAGCTACTGTTTAACAAACATTAAAAGTAATCTGATATTGCCACTGGCTTGCTCCTGCATCTGTAAAAGAAAAAAAAAACATTCCCAAAATCCTTATCAAAACTTTATTGTAACTAAAAGCCAGCAAGAGCATACCACACCTTTAAACTTTGTGTATTTGATAAAATATCAAATAGCAATGGGAACTACAAGAGGCAGGTGATGCTCTAACCAGGAGAAGGTGATAGCTTCCCACAGAAGGAGCCACTGCCAACAGCCTCAGGTTCTGATTTAGCAAGCATTTAAACCAAACTAAACCAAGCCCTTGACATTTCTGCCAAACCTGGTCAGTGGAGTATCTCAGCTTAACAATGCTGCAGGAAAACCAGCTCCCAAACACTCAGCACCACCGGAGTTTGTAATCATGAATGAACATGTGATGGTGACAGCCCCTACACCACTGTAATACTGCCCTTCTGGCAGGCAGACAGGCTGTTAAAGGATATACTGCTGCACTCTGGCTCATTTTAATCCTACATTGTCTATTTGCACTCAATCTGGCAGCAAAGAACAGCAGAAGAACAGCATCATAGATGCTGGAACAAGGCTGAGCTGGTAATGCAGAACCTTCACAACATCACTAATTTAACAGTTTTCTCAGAATAACTGCTATAGTTTAAAAAACCTCAAACTCTAAAATGGTAACCTGATTATTACAGCTGCTACATCACACCACAAGTATTTTGATTATTGATTATTTGGTAGCAGAAGCACCAGGACTACTGCTGCAAACTACTGAGATCCCCTCAGTGAAGATGCCCCCCCTGCCCATGAGGAAATTCAAATAATTTGACTCTATTATGTTTTCAAACAACCCTAACACTACTGGGAGCATTTTCTGTGGAGTGTATCAGCACTGTGAAACCTCTCCAAGCGCAGTTCTCATGATGCTGGATAAGGACCCCAAAGGGAGGCCTTTATCAACAGAGATAAAGCCCAGCCAATAATCCCCCTGCTGTGCTCTGCAGTTATCACTTGACCTGGTCCCAGAAAGCACTTCCACTCTTAAACACTTTTGTTCCTTAAAATAAACATTAACAGAGTTTAAAGTGACAGAGTCTCCCTGTGTCCAAGAGAAATAGTACCTGTCCCACCCATTACATGTTTAACTGATGGCTTAATTACTCTGCTATTCTTTTGTTTCTGTGGACCGGGAATGAGTAAGAAAGCCAGTGAAGCAGAGCTGGTGTCCCACATGTTCACACTTGTACTGTGGTGGGACCCCACAACTCATGCACTAGAGGTTCTCCTGAAAAAAGTCAGGACAAAAAGCAGGGTGACTGATTTTTGTCATTCACTGTTTCATTGAAGAAGTTTCACTGAAACTCCAATAAATTGGAATTGAACAAATAAAATGCATGGGGTCATACCAGATATCAGTGAAACTCAACGTAAGGGATTCAGCAATAAACTTGGTCTGAAACATGTGAAAGTTCATTGCTATGGACCAAAAATTGAATTTAAAAGCTTTGGTAGATCACAAGTCAAAGAATTCAATTGCTTATGTAAGTGTTGTACTAGAAACCAACAAAATTACACACATGCACACAATTTTTAACTTATCTCCTAAAGAGTTTTATAATTATCAATTCAGATGCATTTTAGAGAGAAGGAGATGCTTTCCCTACAGACAGCACAAAGAGAAAAAGGAGGCAGGCTGCAGTGAGGGAGTAGGGATTTCTGAGTACCTTACCCATGCTCCTCAATCCCATTTCCACACTTTGGAGAAGCAGATTCAAACAGACCAATTGCTCATGATGCTCTGAGCAACACCTCTGAGAGCACTACAAGCACCAGCGCTGAAAATCAACATTACAACTTTATAGGAACAAATTGACTGTCACCCAGCAAGAGAGACAAAATCCCAAAATACACATACATACACCTCAGGCTGTCTGAAGCAAGACGGGCCATATCCTCCTCCCTAAGAGCATCCCTGGAGCTGCCTCCTAGTCCCCAACCTCTTCAGGGCTTCCCCAGGTCTGCCAGTGCAGAGACTATATGGTTTCACATAAAGGAAGAATTTTCATTTTCCCCCTGAATGAACCAGAATTGACCCTGTGCTCACAAATACAAAAATTCAGCAGGAGATTTGGATTTTTCTTTTCACGCATTATAAAAAACTTACTTCCTCTTGAGAAAGGCCTGAAGCAATCACACAGTAAGTAACACTTCTCCTACAGGAAGGGACATCAAATAAAGCTTGCTTAGTAATGAATAGGAAATATGATAATTCAGAAAACAAAATACAGGTGGTTTTGCTTATCAGTGCTAGCATCATGTGGCAAGATGGGGATTTTTCAATTCCTGGTAATAACGAGCCATTGTCAGATAGTGTGAGACTAATGAGGAAAAGAAAAAAATCAATACAGTTGTAAATATACTCATGTACCTTTTTTTTTTGTTTTCCCCAAAAGACCTGGCACAAGATAGTCAGCCAGCTGGCTTTTGCAGGAAAAGCTTTCTTCGTCTTATGAAATTTCTCCCCCATCACCCTTAAACAGACTTCTCTGAGCAACCATTCCACGAACAGCTGGGTGTCTTTGCTTAGGTTGTCAGAAAAGAAGGGAAGGCAAGCAATAAGGCTAAAAACAAAACAGCTGAACATTACTATTGTCTGTTCTCTCCTTATTTCCCATCTGTATTTGCCAGTGAAACTTGAAACTCTTCAGATTGAAAAAGGAGAGTCATCACAATTCAGGAATTCTTTCTTCTCGAGTTCAGAGGGAAAATAACCTTAGACCAAAGGTTATTCAAAAGCAGACTGCTTAAGTAAGTACTCATCAACTGCATTAAGCACCTTTTTAGTCTGTTAGACCTTTTTCTTATTTTTCCTAGCCTTTTCATCCACTGATTGTTCCTATGGCTTTCAATTAGAGTGCTGCATCAACAGCTCCACTGATCTAAACCAATCATTTTGCGGAAAAGGAGCATTATTGAACTGAAAGCGAGTGCGCAAGACCTCTCAAACACAGACGTATCACATGCACAAAACAGTACCATCCTGTATCAACTTAGCAGCCCCATCACATACAATATTTACACACACTGTCCTGAAGTGGAAATACATTATTTTTGTAAGAAAAATTGTTCCCAAAGCCTTCATCCTCTAAGAGAGAAATAAGAGTATTTTCCTTGTTTATGTTTGTTTTATGTATTTCTTCAGTAATGACAACACAATACTAAATGACCGGAATAGCTAAGGAATAGGAGCTCATCTTACTTGGCCAGAAGGAGTTGTCATCTTTGCTCAGTAACTTTTTCTTGAGGCGGCCAGGCAGCTTGGTGTGAGTGTTCCCCATTTTCCTGGAATACAGCGGGATAAGTTCCTCCTCCTCCTCATCGTTGCAGCTGGGCTGCCACTTGCTCCTGCCGAGGCACCCGACCATCGGGTCGGCGGGCAGGCAGTGCACATAGGCGATCATTGTGAGATGCTGCTCTCAAGGATGTCCCTGCTGTCGCCAGTGGCCAGTTCCGAGCAGAAGGGAGTGGCCTGCTTATAACCCTTGAACGGACGCATTCAAAAGGCTGTGGAGGAGCAGATTTTCTCCTCCTTCGCACTTAGGCAAGCTAAGCTATTTCGGTATCCTGGAAACTGTTTGGAATAGGATTCTGTAAGTCCTTAAATAAGAAGGAAAACAACAACAACAAAAAACAAACAAACAAAAAAAAAAAACCAAAAAAAACCAAAAAAACCCAAACAAACAAACAAACAAAAAAAAAAGGATCCTGGTTAAGCAGCTCACCGTAGCTGCTGGCTGCCCTGCTCCTGCCCTCCTCCCACCGGCAGCTCACGGCCACAAGCAGGAAAGTAAGAGGCTGCAGAGAGCTGGGAAACCCAGTCACCTGCCACAGACCTCGGCCTACTCCCTTTCTGCTTCCTCTCCAGTCTGTGGCTTCTCTTAAGCTTTATCCCCGATTATTCACTACTCTCTGAACGACAGGTACTACGGCCACACACAGATGGCCACATCCAAGAAGCTTATTTAAAGCTAAGTTACTATAATTGCCGTGACACTGGCAGCTACAGAACCGTAACTGGGCAGGAACCTGCCAAGGACATGTACCTTCCTCTAGAATGCAAAAGCAGGAAAAAACATATGGACTAAAGAAAAAAGAGCGAATGTCGTGATTTCAGTATTTAGATTTTATTAAAGAAGCTCTCTTTCAAATTTAGAACCACAACGATTGTCACCAAAAGACGATAGTGTCTTCCAGGTTAGACTAGAACTGGATTGATGCTGAACACAAAGCATAAGCAGTTATCAGCTTGCACTCAGTACTGCATAAATACATATATCCTCACAATGCCTCTAGAGGGTAGCTATTATTCCTATTTAAAGATGAAGACATAGTCTCAAAGAGATTTAGTAACCTGCCCACACAGTGGAAAAGCCAGGATTAGAGTCAAGGTATTCTCAGTTCTTTAGCCTCATCTACAAGTCACTAGTCCATGGCACCTCTCCCAGATACTGCACTACTAAGCAAGTTTCCATGCTGCTAACAGTGTCAACCCTAATCTCCCATGCTGTTCTTGTCTGGGATTCAGGAAACATGCCCTTCCTAGGCTTCTGAATTGGCTGTAATAGCACAGTCAGATTGGGACAGCAAGGAAAATGTCACCTGAAGAGAGCACTCTGCATAAACTGCTGTCGTCAACAACCTTTAAAGTGTTACGTTGCTTGAAAGACTACATGGGAGAATGTATGTTTTTAAAAATGTGAAGATATCAAAACTCTGAGTAAAGTATAACAAAGAACAATTCTTAGTCTGCTTTCTTAACTGTTCTTTATAAATTGTTTGGTTGCAGTCCATATCATTCATGGAAGTCGCTGCTCTACATATAGGAGCACAACAGCATCATGTAAGTATTTAAGCATATAAAAAAAGGCTTTATGTGCTGTTTGGTTGACAGCTACAATAAACTTTTGGTCAGGAAAAAAAAAAAGAAACCAAGCCCACTGTTTAACAACAACAACTCACAGATGCACATCTCTTTCTCCCTGACACACACATACGCATCTCCTGCTGCCTCAGCACTGCTGCCACCGGCACTGGCAGCCGCAGCCTGGGAGCAGGGTGTACTCACCAGCTGCCCACAGGCACTGCACCAGCGTGGCATCAGCCTTCAGACACACAAAACACAGAGCACCACCCAGCATCAACTGTCTGCAACACTGACTCAACTGTGCTGGCAAAGTGTATAAAGTTTGCAGAACACTGCCTAGTTTGGTGGGGTTTTTTCACTTGTTTAGGTTTTTCTAACATCCTGTTACCTTGCCTAGCAATCTGAGCAAATAATTTTCAATATAAAGTGTTTCATACACATCTCATATGGTTGAATCTCACCAAACTTGCAAATAGATGAAAACAGGTCTTAAAATGAACTGTATCAGATACCTTTAATAAACAGGGATGAAACAAGCCCTGCCTGCAGTTTTACATTTCTTGACAACAATTTCAAGTATCTGTAAAAATATGGATGGAAAGGGGAAAACATGCCAACAGCAAGGGCAATAGCTGTTGGTACCACTGGCTTGTCCGTATAGATAGCAGAAACTCACTGGCAAACACTGAACACTGGCAAACAGGCCTTTGAGGCAAATACAAATTTACAAAGCCAAGTAACATTTACTCATCAGACTATGAGAAAGACAAACTGTGATTAACATTAGCAGAGTTCAATTCACTCATCAACCACACTGATATTCTTGTGTCTGCCAGAATAAATGAATGTCTAGACAGTCCTCCTGGGTGGAATGAAACCCCAAGAGAGCTGTCAGTGAACCAGTTCATAAGGAGGCCCTGTTAATGCCTCCCTAGTGGGACAGTACCTCTGTAACCCACTTGTCTAGCCACTGTGCCTGCTGTCTCACCCTTTCCATTCCCTGTGATTATCACGATCCTGGGAAGAGTCACTGCCATAGATATGATGCACAAAATTTCAGAGCATCACCAGGATATTGATAAAAGCATGCACTGGGACTTTCATTTATTATTCCTGCAGACAGGAACAGTATCTTTTATTACATAAGAATACAGGTGAATTTCAGTTATGGGTTTTTTTTAATTTTAACAACTCAAAATCACATTATCAAATTACATTTCTAAAGGATGCTGGCTGATGTTTGCATGCAGTCTATCTCTACACAATGACGTTACTTGACATAAAAGTTCAGTGTTGGTCTACACACCAAGCCAGTGGTAACATGGCCAGTGGTATTAGCACGCAGTACAAACACAGGAGCAAGAAGACGGGACACTGACAAAATTCGGTTTTCAGCTGACTCCCATGCTCCCAAACACTTATCAAAATTACACAGGATAACATATTGCCCCGAAGTCCCCATGACATTTACCACGCACTTCTCTAGACTACAGACATACTCAATTATCCATGTTTCCAATGCATGCTCACGAAGTAAGGCTGATGCACAATAATGGGATCATGGCTGAAATCCAGTTTAACAAGTATATTTACCATATGGTAGGCATTAATGTCCGCACAAGTCTTTTACTTGAAGAATAAATATGTTCTTCCCTGAAGCCTGGAAGACCTTGGTAGCACAAATGATAAGAGACTTGGTGACAGTTACGGTCTCACCTATCAGCAAATGTAAAACCATAGAGTTGCCAAGATGTACCATTCTTATGTGAGAAAGACACTGTGTACATTGCCTCTTCATCTCCTCCCAAAAATCCTATAAAAAACCCCAGTTATTTTATTCCATGTCTATATGGAGCAACAACCCTCTCTACGTTTGATAAAGTCAACATTTTATCACAAAACTTCTGACAAAATTTCACTTACTCTACTGCAGCTGTAGCATGGCTTTATTTTTTCAAATACACAAAAGTGAGGCTGTTCATTTTTCTCAGCCTTGAGCAATCATTTATATAAAGATTTCCCAAAAGTAACATTTTATTTCCTTTATTATTCTTTTTCATGCCTTTTAAAGATTGAATTATTTGTAATGCTTGTATGAATGGTCTGAGAAGGCTGTTAAATGTGCATATTCATCTTTATCAGCATATTTCATTTTTGCTAAACTAGCTCCTTACACTTAGGCTTTATTAGAGGGAGCTTGAATAATTATGGAAAACATTGATTGCATTATACTGGAAATGTTTGGTTTGAACAAAAAAGATCATTAAGAGTATGACAGACTCACAAAACTGTGACTAACTCAGGGATTACATGAAACAAAATTATGAAGAAAAAAACAACCAAAGAAAACATAATACCTTTTATTAGACAAGCATATATGCTCCTGAGATACACACAGGAGTTTAAATATGTAGGATACCTCTGTTGGGAACTCAGGGGATATGGAATCACAAAGGACGGTCATGTCAGCCCTACTCTGGCATTAAGATAATCTTTATAAATATGCTACATAAGGAATTATATCATCAGTCTTTATGTACAATTTGTAAATCACCTGGATAGAAGGTAATATACACCATGTAGTGAAATAATGGCACTTTTATGGACACCTTGCACAACAAAACCATAAAATGAAGTAATTCCTGATGCAAGCCCAGCAGCCAAACTGGAAATTAAAGACAGCTCATAGAAATCCACAGGGATAAACTTTGCCCTAATTAGACAGTGATTCTATTTTTAGCAGTGATGGATTGATGTGTTCTGGGCTTTTTGGATAAGCAGCTGGGAATTTTAAATTGTACTTAAATAGTTATTTTTATAACAAACAGGGAAAAAGTAATATTTATATATTAAACATATTTCTTCAGACCATATAGCATTAACTAAGCCTTAAAATAATACTCTCAAAGAAAAGTATTCTCCTTTTAGATATGCACAGCTTAAGACACAGCAAGAATCCAGACATGTCCACATGGTGGAGCATCCTTTGGAATTGGAAATAGCCAGATTGGACATGGGATGTCCTGCTCTCCTGGCCTGTGTGTGTAACCTTTCCTCTTTCCTGTGCATATAGTGTGTGTGGAGTCTTAACTTATGTTCCTTAAACACAAATATAGCAGACAAAAGCTAAAGAATTTCAAAACAAAGAGGAAAAAAACCCACCTTGAGGTATTGTAAATTTGAGTTTTAACGGAAGACAAATCTCTCAAACAGGAAGCGAGCAGGAGGTATCAGCTTTACAGTGTTTAAAGCAAGCTCAGCATTCGAGGAGCTTGTACAATACCATCAGACATCAGGGTGCAAGGGGGATGAAATGGACCCAGCGTGGCAGAGGTGCGGACAAAGCTTTGTGATGTTCCAAAAAGCTCTTTCCATTTGGCCATATTCATATGGCATCAGCTCTATCCCCTGCTACTTTCATGGATGTATTTTTATCATATACTTGTGATCACACAGCATCTATGAGCTTTTAACTTTTTTTTTTTTTTAAAGGATGTAAGTAATAAGGCATGTGCAGCTTAAAGAGCTTGACTGGCACGGCAGCTAAAAGCAGTCCTAACAAGCAAATGTGCTTTGTAAAAAGCTACATCAAGTGTCACTGGCAAGTGTGTACCTAACAAACTGGAGGAAAATCCTGGAATGATGGGACATTTGACTAGCTTAATTCCTGGTACACACACAGCCAGGCCCAGATTCAAGGTGTCACCCTTAGGTAACCTCAGACCTCTTCAAGGACACCAAATCTGCAGACCAAAGGTTACAGCAGGCACCCATAAAACACAACAAAAAAACAACAAAAAAACCGAACATAATCTACAAGGAACATAAGGAATCGATGCGCCTGTACTTGCCCTTCTGCACCAGCTCTGAACATACCCATTACCCTCTCTTTCATATCTTAATTTAATTTTTCCTCTGCTGCTATATAATAGCCCTCTGCAATTATTTTTAATTCAATACATATTTTGATATACAGTATGTAAGACACTAGACAAGAAAAACATACTTTGTATTGCATTACTGGCAGTCCTATAATATTTTAAAATACACTTCTGTGTTCTAATTATTCATCTCTATTTTCAATTAGCCTTCTTAAGAGCAACAAGCAATATTTTATGTTTGATATTAACTCTTGATCACTGCTTTGCAATATTTAAATGAGAAAGCAATTAAAGCCAGCTATATAAGCAGCAGGTAACTCAGAAAAGCCTTCCTATACCCTTCTGGTTTAGCTCTGTTGCCATACAAAAAGAAAGATTAAGCACTTTGGTTAGTGCATTCTGTGAACCAGACCACCTTTGGGAAGGGGGTGATGCACATTTGGGGCAGGAGACAGGGCTGTCAGTGAAACAGAAGCAATTAGATATTACTATTGATAATTGAAACAAGCTATTCTTGCTGCCTTAGCCTAGCAGTTGGGTCCCACAGATCTATGATCCTTTTGAAAATGCAAAGCAAAAAATGATGCTGCCAGAAGCCGAGGGAGAAGACAGTTTCCAGTCTGGGGCCACAATGGATGGCAGTGTCGGTAACACTGGTACACCCACACACTCTGTGAGCAAAGGAGTCACATTCCACCAGCTTATTTTACACTTCATATTAAATGGCAATTCAGACAGGGTTGGGTAGGATTACTCGGTTCAGGTCTGCTCATTAAACTTATTACCATGGTAACAGGAGGAGAAAGAAGTCATCTCCCCATTTCTATTATCTCTCACAATTCTTTTTAAATGGATTTAAAAGCCCAAAGAGGGAAGCACCTTCCTGATACAGAGCAGCAGCGACCTCTCTGCCACCCACACAGCTCACTGGAAGAGTTCACACACAGTGGGGTTTTCAATACAAAAATCAAGGCAGCCTACACTACTTGATAAAAGCCACTGTTAGAAAGCAGCCTTCAGTCAGAAGGCTGCAGACTCCTAGCCCTCCTCCTGGAGGAAATGGTCTGATGACGCTGCCTTCGGTTCACGTATATCATCACTGCTGTCAAAAACGCAGTGCCACCTCCTGGACACGCACGTTCCCGAGAAGGCCTGGTTTGGCCAGGTGCATCATGGAGAGTCAGGAAAGCTTTCAAGATTAAAACAACAAAATTGATAAAAAGAATGCAAATCTATATCAAGAGAATTCATTACTTTTAGTGAGTCCTTCTAAAACATTTTGGTTTTACATGTTCAGTGTTTCAGTAAGTACCCCATAAAGAACTGCTTTTAAGCTCTGTGTAAGATGAGGGAAAGACTGTGGATGTTGTCTACCAGGACTTTAGTAATGACTTTGAGTTTCCTATAGCATTCTCCTGGAGAAATGGGCAGCCCATGACTTGGCTGAGTGCAAAGTTTGCTGGGTAGAAACCTGGCTGGATGGCTGCGCCTGGAGAGTGGTGGTGAATAGAGTTACATCCAGCTGGCAGCCGGTCGCTAGTGGTGGTCCCCAGCGATCAGTGTGGGGGCCAGTCCTGTTTAATATCTTTATCAATGATCAAGGGGATCAAGAGCACTCTCAGTTTGCAGACACCAAGCTGGGTGAGACTGTTGATCTGCTGGAGGGCAGGAAGGCTCTTGCAGAGAGATCTGGACAAGCAGGATAGGTGGTATGAGGACAACTGTGAGGTTCAACAAGGCCAAGTGCCAGGTCTTGTCACTAGGTCACAACAGCTCCAGGCACCACTAAAGGCTGGGGGAAGAGTAGCTGGAAAGCCACCTGGCAAAGAAGGACAGTGGTTGAACATGATGATCCAGCATGTGGCCCTGGTGGCCAATGGCATCCTGGCCTGCATCAGGAATAGTGTGGCCAGCAGGACCAGCGTAGTGATTGTCCCTCTATACTCAGCACAAGTGAGGTCACATCTTGAGTCCTCACTACAGCAAAGACACTGAGGTGCTGAAGCAAGTCCAGAGAAGGGCAGTGAAGCTGGTGAAGGGTCTGGAGCACAAGTCATGGTAAGCTGAGGGAGTTGAGGGAGGGAGTTGGGAGTGTTTAGCCTGGAGAAAAGGGAGGCTCCGGGGAGACCTTATCATTCTCTACAACTCCCTGAAAGGCAGTTGTATGGTTGGCCTCTTCTCCCAGGTAACAAGTGACAGGACAAGAGGAAATGGCCTCAAGTTGCACCAAGGGAGATTTAGATTGGATAGTACGAAAAAAATCTTCATCGAATGGTTGTCAAGCATTGGAACACGCTGTCCAGGGAAGTGGTTGAGTCCTCATCACTGAAAGTATTTAAAAGACCTGTAGATGTGGTACTTGGGGACATGATTCAGTGGTGGACTTGGCAGTGCTAGGTTAACATTGGACTAAATGGTTTTAGAGGTCATTTCCAACCTAAATGATTCTATAAATCTACACAAGGAAAAGAAGTGAAATTCAGTTTTATTAACGGAGCAGTGCTTCAGTATGTAGTAAAAAAATCCCTCAGGACACCGAAAGATGAGCTGATCTTTTTTGTTCATCCATTTTAAATAGAAACTGGTAGGTAATACTCAGTCCCACAAGGACAGGGTTTTTCATTCTGTAGGGCACAAAATTCAACACTGAAGAGCATCATTCGGATCTGCTGGGCACAGCATTCATTCACTGTTTTTTAGACAGCAGAGCAGCAGCTAATACTTTAGGCACACTACAATAGAATGCAACAATATCAAAACACCAATGAAGGAGCAAGAATGGCAAACTTAATTGTCTAGAAGTAAGAAATTAAATGGTCAGGTTTTTCAGTTTTCAGCCTGAAGCAGTTTTCCTGCATATTGGCGCACATATCAGCCACATGTTGGTTCCACTCAGAGATGCTCTTCCACACCCCATGTCACTGGTTTGCATTCCAGGCACAAGGATGTCACACATGCTCCACACTACAGATCCCTCTCCAGTCATGGTAACTTGCCAATGTAGACATAGCTTCTCATAATCATTGCATATGCTTAACATAAAGTAGTTTTATTATTTTTAAAAGCACTACCAATGAAAAAAAGTAACCCTGTCACGTGCTTCTGTCAGCAGTCTAAGGAATGGTCATAACTCAGCAAAGATAAAAGAACATGTTAAAAGAACAAAACTTTATATCAAATATAATCCCATTAATCTGGAATGGTTCAGTAGTAAATGTTTAATCTGAAGCGTCCCATTTACTTGAAAAACTATATCTATGCAAGATAAGCCAGTTAGCACTAGCTTCTTATGAGCTATGACTAAATACAGCCCACCTACTTTCCAACAGGTCACATAAAGGCTTTCTAAAAAGAGTAAGTAAACTCTTGGGTACAGATCAGGCTAGAGGAATGCATCAAATTCCACTAGAAAGAATAATGACAAAAATATGCAGCCCTTGCCAAAGAAAAGATTAAACTAATGAGGAGCAGTACAAATTAGCAGTATTTCAATTCTAAACTAAGTTGTACCCTAGGAAGAACATTCCTGTCGACTCCCAGGCAATAATATATCCATACAATATGTAAACTTTTTGCTATCAGTTTACACAGTCTTGATTTTTTTTTCACAGAAAATTCATATTGACATGTTATTTTTGTGTCTTTAACAAACTTGCTGGACTGCTTTTTCATGTGAAATATAAAGTTACCAAGTCAACAGTCAACTGTTCTTACAACAACTGGTTTTCCAACAAAATGACTGAACGCAGGTGCTACAGCTGCTATGCAGCCCACCAGGGCTGTCCCTTTTTTGTATCTGGAGCTGCTGCTCTGTTAAAAAATAAGTCAAATGGTTGAGCTTCACAAAATGGACTGGAAAGAGCAGCCATCTGTGTAAAAGACCACAAATTAATAGATCCACTTATCTATGGGTTTCATTTCCAGTCTGTTTACTGGCCAAAAAAA
>VZRN01005097.1:441749-467685 GCA_013397935.1 Dasyornis broadbenti
TTAATCCTGAATTTCCAAGGAATATTGTTGAAAGTAAGTCTTCTTTCTGCTTATCCTCCCTACGTGCCAACTTTCTGTTAGAGAAGGATCTTCTCTGCAACAGCCCTGACTGAGCAATGCAAAATGCCTTGGTTATGACAGGGCCCATATCAAAGCCACAAACTAAGACATGAAAAATTTATATAATTCTTCAAGTCTACACTTCAATTGGTTTCAGAATTATGTATTCTTAAATTTCATATTTTGACAGACTGTAGGCCACTGAATTAAGATAAATTTGAAGCTGAACAGATTATAAACTTTTTTGTTCAGCCCTTACATGTATTTTGCATTAGATTTCTTTTTAAAAAATGAGAGTAAAGCCACACAGATTAGCATTATAATTCAAGAACAGGTTTCAAAATTCTAGCAGAAAAGCAAAATAATTTTCAACTGTCTTGAAAAGATCCTTTAAGACGTGAAGCAATGAGATGAGAGCATGGGAGAAACAACATGAGGAACCCTTAAAGATCTTTACAGTGGAGCTACAATCCGTGTGACCTGACACAGTGGGACATTTGTCACCACAGCAATCCCCTGGTCAGGAGCACTGGCCTCACCAGCAACACTGCTCCACAGCATACCTCAGATGAACTGACTCATGACAATACACATGGACACACTGAAGATTAATTAAAAATATGGCTTTGAAAAGAATCAAAAACTGTCTTCCCAATATCCATTAGGTAAGAAACACAGTTCTGCATTTCTTTCTGTTCTCCTAATTTGTCAGCCACATCTACTCCAGCACTCCAGCTGTAAGGAGAGAAGTTTAACAATAACCCTTGCATCCTTCTTCTTCAAGGACATGGTGTTCCCATTATCTTCTGCTTTCCAGCATGGTTTTCATGAGGAAGAGCACCTCTCCAGAGGCTGCTGCACAAATGATGGCTCCTGGTTGCTAGCAACTACACAAACATCCTTATGATCTTGGATGCATCTGAGGTATGAAACTAGGACAACAAAAAGCAAACCTGAATGACTGAAGAAGGGTCCACTTGTACATTCAGACATTGGAAAGATGCTCTCCTATTTTAACACAAGCTTCCCTACATATTAAGCCTTTAGGCAAGAGTTGGCAACTTGTTGGTCTTAATAATGAAGGGAGGAAAAAGCTGGGTTTTCCTCTTTACTTAAGTATCATGGTTCTTTATCCCACATAAGCATGTTAAAGATGCAGCAATTTTCTTAAGGCTAAAAGACACACAGAAGAATCCAAGACTTTGTGGCTGAGATGCAGAGATACAGATGGAAAGCACATTCCTCTCCTGAAAAGCAGGATCTGCTAATGCTGGAGATGCCTCTGCTTGAGCACCACAAGTGTTGGTCCTTGTTTTCACTATGGGATATGGCTAAAATTCCTGGCTTGTATTTCTGTTTCAGCACTATTGATGGGTCTAAATTAAAGTGGAGATGGATTAAAAGTCAGAAGGAGAAAGGGGCCAGGATGCTATGCTGCAAAGAGCAGATTTTCAACACATCTCTGGATTAAAAGGCTTCACAGGCCAAGGAAGACCTTGTAACAAGCAGCCGAGTGAGACACAGAAGTATCTCACTACATACGTAAAAACAGTGCATCACAGGAAAAGAGCAAGAGAAAATTGAAAGGTGTCAGAGAGGTTTGGAGACCCGGTGAAAGCAGGAAATCTGTAAGACACTAAGGAGAGTGCAGCACACCTGGTACTAGAAAAGAACAAAAATCCAGCAATCCCAACCAGGCTGAGCTTTTGGGGAAATTTCCACCTCAACAGTACCTGTTGCTGAGTCTAAAGGAAAGAATGGGTTGAGGAGGGCACATCTGTGAGATGGTTTGATGTCATGAGAACCTGCAGCACACCCTGCTCCTCATCCAGCCTTTTCCTGTAGACAGCCTCCAGTAAAGAAGAACAAAGAGAAACTTCAGAAGCTGCAATTACACATTTAAAGGGATAATTCTTTCTGCTCTTCACAGAAAGACCAACAGAAGCACTTAAAAATGGGACAACTACAACATATGCAAAGTGCAAATGCAATCCTGTCCCCAAGTTTCCATGTAGCCCCCTGTCACAAACTTCCCTTACCAGCTCCAGAAACTCTGTTTTAAAACTCTCCACAACATTATCAAAAACCATCTCAAAAACATTCTTTGTCTACATTATCCTGTTTGGATGTCTGTTTCACAACTTCCCTCCTCAGATGGTTTGGAACCCTTTAATGTGCGACTTCAATTAATTCAGAACACTGTCATAACCATTTATCTTGTGCCAATACTCTCCTTGGACTTCAACAGGTTTCCTCCCTCCTTGTGGTATTTACCCCCCAAGCTACCAGCTAGACTAAATAAGTAATGCTTTTGTAATCCCTCTGCATATGACCAGCACTTAGGTTTAAATTATTTTAAAGTCTGAAAGTCCAGGTAAGTTATGCAAGAGCTTCAAATGACAGAAACATTTTCTGAATTTTTTTTAAATATAGCTAGAAAAAAGTGGGATGCTCTGGATGACTGGGATAATATTAGGAAGAGATGCCTGAGGTAATTATAGACTGTTTTGCCAGCCATTAACCAAAGGCAAGATCACAGCTGTGACAGGACTCTGAATAAAAGAATTAACAAAATTTCCATTTCTTAATACCAGGCAAAGTGCTTTCACAGGGAATGGGTCTCTCATTTAACAAAGGTTTATGGCATTTCCCTGGAAGTAACAGCAGCCTTCTGCAAAAATGCCGTTGGGGGGGATGGGGTTGAGCTGAGAAAGCCAATGTAAAAGAATGACAAGTATAGAGAATACAAATCTGGTAACACAATACTTACACAACGTGCAATCATTACTATGCTTAAAGCACTGAAAAATGCATGAAGATATTAATAGATTTCGGGTATGTGTATGCTGTCTCCAAAACCACTTCAACATGAAATTCTTTCAGTATTTATCAATTCAATCAGCTGTGCATGCTACTTTTACATCTGTTTTAACGTCCTCTAGCCTTCACGCTTTTTTACTGCTTAAAATTAAGTGCTGGCTTCTTGCTGCAATTTGACAGAAATTCACTGCCCTCTACTACTGCTTTGCACAGCGATGGCCAACTGCTTTGTACTGCAGCCCTCCAAACAATGGGGGGGTTAACAGATATTGCTTAAAAGCAAACATCAGCAGGTCAAGGAAAACAGCAGATGATCTTTCTACCTATGATTCATTTACCAACAGGCAGTTGCTGTGTGAATTGTGCAAATAGCTCCTGTTGCATCCTGCAGTAAAGACCCAGATGTGAAGCAGAAAGTCAGAGTGTGCATTAAATGCACATGTGAAGGAAGTCAGGTGTCTTACTTATACAGTTGTGACAGTAGAGGAGTCAATTTTCATAGTCTTAAAGAATATCACCTTTGTAGAGTCAACAAATGGACTATAAACATCAAGTATTTTTGTCTGTGTGTGTTTTATATTCAGCTTTGTGAATAGTACAAGCTGAATTAAAGTATTAAGGCGTAGGCACATACAGCAGTCTGCCCTGACTTCCACATTTCCAATCACCACCTAAGGATTTCCTGAAGGAGAACTTTAATACTGATTTCACAGCTGAATCTATCTGGCTTGCCTTGTCACCATACCACTTCAGGGTGAAAGCCCACGTGCCCTGGGAAAGGCTGGTGTACCTGCCAGAAGAGATTTTTATGTAATGCCTGAATATGTTCACCCTGCTTCACCCATTGCCACTGACCTTCTTAAAAATTTAACGGAAAAAACAGGCACCCACACCCTGTTCTATGACCAAAAAAAGCAAAGCAAAACCACAGCAAACAATGGGCATTCATTCCGCACATTCTGTACCCGTGCCATTTGGTGGTCTCCTCAGAGGTAGTCAAATGCAACAGCTCCAAGGAGTGGAACAACATGCCTCCATGATGTGGTGATTAGATGTATTTACCACAACCTCTGAATTTCAGAAGGAAGAGCAGGGGTACTCCACTCTCCTCCAGTGAATCAGCATGGCACAAGTACTCCCTGGGGCTTCCATCTGCCCACTCTGCTACAAACAGAAGAAACATGCAGGGTAGGCACCACTGGCATGGGCGGCAGCTCAGCCACCCAGGCATTCCACTACCTTTTAAAATTCACTTTGTTTTTATAGATGCTGTCCTCTTCCCAATGCATTTAGATTGCAAATGAATCCAAGCAGAAACAGTATTTTGTTGGTGTTCAAGTACATTACACAATAGGACTGTAGCCATAGGTGAAGGACTTGAATAATACTTAAAATACAGAAGTATTTATTCAGTATTTCTGAGCATGGACAAACTTCAGCAAGAAGTTATTATCCAGACCTATAATCTTCCTTTTGTATGTTCAATTTCATTCCATACTCCCAGGCAGTTAGAAACCATTCCCGTTCACTGCCTCCTGATGGAGAAACGCTGGTACTGTACCAGATGCTGTTATCCACACTCAGCCGTGGACATATCCCCATCTCCATTCCTCTTCTTCCATCAGCGAGAATTAATAAAGCTGCCATTCAACAAATAAAACCTTCAAACTTTACACAATCTTAAACACTAAGATCTTGCTAGCAGCTAAGTAAAAACTGATTTTTTTCCCCCACAGCATGAGAACACATGTCTGACAGAGCTCTCAGTGGCTCTCCTGGCATGTCCATAGTTGAACATGTGTAACTGTGAACACTCTCATTCACCTGATGGAGCAGGGCCAAAATGAACCAACCAATATGGACCTGAGTGGGGATAGGAAAATTGGTGGCAAAAAAATAAGAGACTGGAAAAAGCAGAGCAAAAAGAGTAACTCCGTAAGATAAAGGAGAAGTGAATAAAAATAGTAGAGCTCTTCTTTCAGAAGTAGTTTGTTTTTTTTTTTAAACTTAAAAATTATATGTTTGATACTTAAATCTCAGTCTGTACTAATTCTGTTTGTTCAAACTGCTTTTATACGCCGAAGACCTGCAGATAATAAGTGTTCTCTAAGTTACTCACCCTAATAAAATAATGTATATGATATAAAAAAACAACTACAAAAAGAATGAGTACCATTGTGACTATGCATAATTGAAACAGAAATTTAAAAATTGAAATTAATACAGAGGAAGAAATGCCACAAGATCAATCTGAGCTTAAAAATCTTAGGATGTAAAAACTCAGTTAATTCTGCTAGGAATCTTCACTGACAGATTCCTTCATTTAGATTATTTTCAGTCCCCTTCCTCATTTTGGCCTGGTGTTATGCACACAAAAAAATAAAACTTTAAACAGAAAGAAAAAAGAAAACTACTTGTACAAATTTTTTCTTGTCCAGTGCAACTTTGGAAACACATTTATTTAAAGACAGAAAAAATCTGTTTCTGATTTCAAACATTGGATATTTCATGAGAAAATTGCCAAGAAAGGAATCCAAGGAATGTCCTTACACACACACAACACGACACAACTGGTGAGCAGCCCTGTGATCTTTTATAAAAAAATAAATTTAAAAAAACCTGCATTTCTAGCATGTAACTCTCCTCCAGAGAGCAAGCAGCACATGCCTGGGATTTTTCATGGATAGCTGCTATCATAACTTCTTGCTATTATTAGCGTAAAAGACTTCCCTTTCTAACGCACAGCTGTAAGACAAGCAAGGACGGAAAACACTGCCCAAGTGCAGGCAAGCAGTAAGCACACATGCCTGCTTTACAGCATTTCTTGGCACTATTCTCCCTTTACAAAAGCTATGAAGGAAAGAGAAACTCTAGGCAAGAATCACAGAAATGTGAGCTCATTTTCAGCACATGCCAGTGAACTGCTTATGATATTACTAGGAACTAATAATTCTTTACCAGGGAAATTTTTTAAAATATTCCATCTGCACTCCTTCAGTACCAAAAATCAGTAACTAGCACACAGTATTGCCTCTGCTGCAGGCGCCCAACTTTGCTCAAACTCCAATACAAGCCATGTTTCAGGCAATGAGGGCACCTGGAAGGCTGTGCTGAAGAGCTAAGAGCTGCCCACAGACTGGTGGGTGCGAGGGCCAGCCTGGGACAGCTTGTGAGCAAGGAGACACTAGGTCACCTGTTCTGCACGGGCAGAGGAACCCGGCTCTGAGCACCTGTTTTCCCCTGAAGAAAGGAAAAATGAGGCAGCAGAATTGTAGAGCTCAGGGAGGCCAAGTTTTAGAGTGGGGGGATTTCATCACCCATCCCACGCACACCCACGCTCACAGACTACACTGGCTTAGACCTGGATTTCTTTATCAGATTGAGTGTGCTTGACAAATCAGACTGAGAAAACACCTGGAGCTGGCAGCCAAGGCAGTGCCTGAAAAACCACACTACTTCTCCCCTGAGCCCTCAGAGTCCAAACAATCGAGCACCTGAAAGGAGGATGTGCCCTGCTATTTAAGAGACCTTCTCCCTACATAGGCTACCATCAAGCCAGTAAAAAGGACTGGTGTGTCACAACATTCCTCCTTTGCGTGTTGAGGTTATCAGTAGTAACACTCCAGCTGATTATTACAGGATCATGATTTTCAATGCATATTAATGTAACACACAGTAGCTGCTGCTCCTGAAGGTAGGCAGTAGTCTACTCCAAGCTGACAAAATAGAGAAAAGCACAGTGACAGAGTGCATGCGAACAGGAAAGAATTAACACACACCAAAATACACTGCTGTGCAGCACAACTATCCAGTACTTTCATTGCTTTTAAGAGAAGCCCTTAGACAGGCTTTTGTGTCTTGGAACTAGCAACTTATACACAAAGAAAACCCGAAAAAGTTGAAAAGTCTTTTCCAATGGATTCAACTTAAGATTTAAAAGAAAAAAGCTAACATAATCCAATTTAATTATGCAAGAGAAAAATAATTTGCTTCTGTACAAGCTCATTTCTTGCACATAGGATGATCTCTGAAAACATCATTCCTTAGTTCATTTTCAGCCAGGTGATCTAGATTACATAAGTCTCAGTCTTTTTAGCTGTCTGGTTATTCAAATGACTTGTAAACCTTTTACCTATTATATTCCTCATTTAAACTATTTCTGTCTTGTATCATTAAGTTAATGCTACAATTAAAGTTTCATCGTTTATTGTTTTGTAATTCGAATGATCTGTTGAATTGCTGTGAATTGAAAACTTCTTGTTGTCGAGTTAAAAATTTTAACAAGTGCAGATTTATTGTACACAGGAACAACTCCATTGAAGATAAACCACTGCACAGCCAATTGTGTTGTGCAATTCGTTAAGTTTTTCTCTAGGGTCACTGGATCACTACTCTGGAATTTGCAGGAAAGGAACTTTTTCTAATGTCTTTTTTCATTTATGGTTGTACCAAGATCCTTTAGTGGGAACTCTGCATAAATAGAAGTTATTAGTAGAATAAATGTAGTCAATGTTTTATAGAATCACTTAGGTTGAAAAAGACCTGTCAGATCATGGAATACAACTGTTCAGCCAGCACAGCCAAGTCCACCACAAAACCATGTCCCTAACTAACAGAGAGAAAAACACTCTGAGCAAGCACTGATAAGTACTTAAGTAATTAACTTGTTATTCTTTACCAGGGAAATTATGTTTTTTTACAACTCATAAACCTTTCCTTTACAATGGCTCTCCAGTGTCAGCTTTCATCTTACTTCAGTAAGTAAAGTAGCACTAGTAACAATTTTTAATATAAACTGAAATATGGATTTGAAACAAAACCAATAAGCTTTTCCTAGTCTTTCTGTTTCAGAATCACGTGCTTAAGAAGTTTAATTTGAAAGATAAAATAAGAATATCTCATTGGACACAAAGACTCTTGCTGTCCCGACAGTCTGCACCATCTCTGAATGAGAGAAAGCATCACCCAGCAGAGCAGCAGAGCTTCTAGCAAGCATCAGCAATAACACAGCACCAACTCTCTGCTCTTCTCCGGGCGCTTCATGACATCTCACCCGCGCGGGAGAAAAAACCAAATTGAGGCAAATCGGCGTCTGGTGCGGTGTCACCATGAGAGGTGCTCCACACACGAAGCCCTGTGGCAGCGCACCCGCCCCGGCCCCGCTCCGTGCGCTCGCAGCGCGCCAGCCTTTTGTCTGCCGGGCTGCCTTCCCGCAGGAGCCGGGCAGCGACGCGAATCGCTGCAGCAAAAGGGGCCGCAAATCCACGCGCTATCCTCCCCCAGACCAAGCGGCCCCGCTGGGAAGGACGGCGGCCGCTCCCCTCCCGCGCAGCAGCCTCACCTTTCAGGCAGAACATCCTGCGGCCAGGCGGGCAGCGGCGAGGCGGGGCCCGGCCTCCCTCCCTTCCTCCCGCACCGCCCGGCCCGGCCCCCGGGCACCCCCGCCTGCCCGGCCCGCGGGGAAATGCGAGGGCGGCCACTCACGGGACGGGCCGCCGGCTCTGGGGAGGGTCAGTCCGGCTCATCTGTCACCATTTGTCACTGCCCTCCTGCAGCTCCTGGGTGTCCAGGGGTCAGCGCTCGGGAGAGAAGTCACTGTAATCCAGCTCGCCTGTTCCTTACAAATTACTGACTCTGCTCTTTGTGATCCTCAGCCTCTCTCTGGTCTCTCTTCAGAAAGTGCTTTGAGCAGTGTTCCATTTAATCTGTAAATATAGGCTTAATTCATAGCCTCAAGTCATCTAAGTGTATCTGATCGGTCAAGCTAGAGAAAATGTTTAGTTTTGTAATATTGTATATGTTTGTGTGCTTTAAGACTGTTGGTGGATGTCCCATCTCTGGAAGTATTCAAAGGCAGGGTTGGATGGGGCTTTGAGCACCCTGGTCTAGTGGAAGGTGTTCCTGGCTGGAACAAGGGGGCTTGGAACTATGTGGTCTTTAAGGTCCCTTCCAACCAAAGCCATTCTATGATTCCTCTGCTCAGCATCAGAGATGTTGTGGCTGAAAAGATTTCTTACATATGCCCTTTTTCTGCAGAGGAGACCTTCAGGAATGGAAGCACACAACCTTGTAAACATTTTCTTTTATAAGGGTCACAGAGCTACAACCAGCACTGTGTTTAGCCACGGTATTTGGGTCTAAATGCAGCAGTGGTGTTGTGTTGACTAACTTTTATAGGGCTTGGCCTTGTATAGCAAAGAAATACAAGAACCAGGGAACAAGGTAAGGGTCACGGTAACCTATCTTGGTGAACAAACAAGAATTGCAACTGTCTCCAAAAGCACAAGTCCTAAAATCCTCCATGTAAAGCCAAATAAAAATAAAGAATATACACAAACACGTGTTATCTTTAACACGTTATCTTCTGGAGCTCCAGGAGAAACCCTGGCCCATACAGCTTGGAAACAGCAATTCAAACCCCAGATGAAGCAGTGTTAATGAGATGCTGAGTACCATTAGCTGGGCCTCGATATTAAGGAATCACATTTCAAGTATCCGTCCTCATGCAAGAAAAGTTACTTTGCTTTAGAGTGGACTAAGAGCAGGCTGCAGTGGCAGAAAAATGGAGACTTTACATCAGAGTAGCTCAAAATCGAAAAAGAACATTTATATAGCTTAGCCTGCCTTTTCTCTTTCAAATCCTGCTAGAAAGGGGCCCTTTCCCCTTAATTCCATTCTCTGGTGCTCCAGGCATCGATGTGCTCTTTCCTACCATAACTTTTCAGAGGGCTCTGGGAATAAACAGTTTATGGAGGCAAAATAAACAAAAACATATTGTAGCTGGAGGAAGGTTACTTGGATACCAGAGGGATTTTAAGGTCCAATCTTGTTAAATCTACTCATTAATTACCTGGAAGGGGAAGTAAGAAGCACATCAGTGATAATGACCGGGGACTGAGAGCAGCTGCCAACACTCCACTGGGGACTAAGAAGGAACACAGCAGATTCTAGGGGAATCACAAACACAAGTAGAAAATACAAAAAGAAACAAAACCAGCAGTCTGTTCTGCATATAGGCAGTGGGAAAAACTGTCAATAAAGCAAGGAAGAGGAAGCCAACTATGAAACAATAATAGTGTCTGAGAAATTAGACACAGCTTAAACACAATTGCTGAAAAGTCTGATTTGGTCTGGGCCGAAACACCAGTGGCACATACTCCTCTGGTTTGGGCCCCTGGGCAAGTGTAACTTCCTCAGGGGAAACACTCTGTCCTGTTCACCAGCTTCCCCTCCCACCCTAACCAGGAGTAGAGCAAAGAAGTATGAAAGGGATCCCCTCTTTCCTGACATCCACTGGGAAAAAAGGAATGCTTAAAAAAAAAGAAAAAAAGAAAAAAGATTAAATAAAAATTCACATATTTTGGAAGGGAGCAGAATTATCAACCCTCAGACAGGCATAAAGCAGCCCAGCATCTATTTTACTAATTTTAGTGTGTCGGGATTCTATGAGTGATCCAAAGACAAATGTGCAGCTTTTCAGCAGCAAAACTAAGGAGGCCTGATATCCCCCTGACTGCCTCAATGTGGACTTTGCCATCTCGGAAGCTGGGAGCTCCTCGCCCCAGCTCCTCTTGCCTGGCTATTTGCAGTATGAAATCAAATTCCCATCAGCTCAGACCTGCCCAGCTCACAGAAAAAAAATTGTGAGGGTTTAGGCTTTCTGTCCCAGTTCTTGTGTTGCTGCACAGCAAAGTGCATCCCAATTTGACCGCCAGCTAGCAGGGCTGTTGAGACATCTAATTAAGCCCTATTTCCTTTTAGAATCAAAGCAATCCTTGGAGATGTCCATTTCTGATACCCTGGATGGGTGCCAAATACAATTTTTCTAAAGCCTAAATCCTTCTGACATGCTTGCCTTTCAAGCTGTGCGTAACACAAAACCAAAACCAACAAAACAAAACAAAAACCCCAAACAAACAAAACCCCCCACCCTGAAAAGCTATGCAAAGAAAATAGCTGGAGTAAAAATTAAAATTTTCTATTTGAACGATGACACAAGCCACACCATCTAGTCTGCAGGCAGCTCAATCACTAAGGAAAGCCAGAGCCAGAAGCTACCAGGCCCTGTGGTGCCACTGATGATAAGAAACAGGAGACAAAGGGAGGTTAGGTCAGCCCCAGCGTATCTTTAAAGAGTCAGCACTGGCTCGGAAACCAAGCACTGGAGAAAAACATATTAACCATTATTTTGATAAGTAAAACCAAATATTCTTACAACTCCAAAGCAAGAGAAAAATATTTTGCTATTGTCTCTTGCAGTTGATAGCACATATTATATTACCCATTCTACTTGAGGACTGAGGGTGGAGTTTCCTCATACAGTGAGGAAGGAAAGAAATATATTAAAAATTATTTAAGATTAAGAAAATCATTTGGGGAAACTCACAGCAAACATAATGAAACAAGTAACTTACTCAAATGATCAGGAAGAAAGTATGTCCTTTAAAGCAGAATCCACTGTGAATAATTAAAGTAACCCCATGATTACTTCAAATAACTCAAATTGCTAAGTAGTCACCATATCAGGAGGTAAAAAGGTGTATTCTGTCCTACAAAAAATAATGCAGGCAGGTGACTTGTGATGACTGGATCTTTCTAAAATTATCAGTGAAACAGCTAGTATACAGTTACTTTCACACTCCCAGATTTGCAGCTACAGGGCCTTGTCCCACCTTTCAAGACTGGCATGAGGAACAGAATTTTCCAAATCGTCAAATGTAGAAGAAAAAAATGGAAATTTTTGCACCTTTAAGGAGCAGGATTGAACAGAACCAATATAAATATTGGGGGGGGGGGGAAAGTATGTCCATAATTAGAACAACTTTTTTCAACAAAACCACTGAAACCATTTGAAATTGTTTTCCTAGAGAATTAAACCTAAAGCAGTGACCTTTTATTTGAAGGAGGGACATAGTTCCACTTTAGTCCTATGAAAATTCAGGAGCCAAAGTAAAATCCTTTATCTATCTGTCTTTTTAAATCAAAAGATGATTTTCAATGAAATAACTTAATTGTTATTCCTACCCTAGCTATAGCTATACTGGTGGAGTTTTCAATTAGATACTGCAGACAGCATTTGTGAAATCCTATTATAGTTTTTGATTATTGCAAACAAAAAGTTCTTCTGTAATAAACCCAGCAGTTTGCAGGTGCAGACACAAAGTTCTTTGCCTTAAAATCAATAAAATAAATGGTTTTAGGAATGGGCTGCCGTAAGTGAGGAAGAAAACAAACACAATGAAGTCATGAATTAGGTCGTCTTATCTTTTGTTTGCCTTACTCTTCAGACAAAGGGCACAGAAAGGGCAAAATCTTTTTAAGAGCTGCTGTAGGTCAAGAAAGGAATCTGTAACCAACTTCTCAAAATTCATTCAGGAATTTCTTTGCCACAGAATTTGAACAAAGAGGGCATTCCTGGTTGTGTGGGTAGGACCAGAGTGTACAGGGGCTTACCACATGACCAGAAGAACACTAATTATACAAAAACAGTGACTGATGGTCTTAAATTTAAAGAGAGGCTAGAGCAAAAATTCTGAAGAAAAAGCCTGGGAAAACAACGGGCAATATACTAACTTCAATCTGCCGCTAAAAGACCTGCTTCTCAATTAAAAAAAGGTTCGTTGTTTTGCAAGAGTTGTGTGCCAAATTAGCTTTGATTAATGGATGTAACAGGGCTTTATTGATAATATTTACCATTAAAACAAAACAAAAATGCCCCTCACGGGCACTTTCATTTGCCCAGTCATCTGTGCATTGCTCCAGAAAATAGCCACAGGTTGGCAAGAGCTTGTGCCCTCAGATTGTTGTCGTCAGTATTTCACTAACCCTGGTAACAACAAGCACTGAGGAATGCTCTGAGGCCACCTTTGGGTAATCAGGAATACTAAAACCACAGGCAGCATGAAGTACACATGAATTCCCCCGCTATCATCCTGGCATCCAAAGACAGCTGCACTATCCTGCAAGGATGAGGAGAAAAGAACAGGTTGTTTCCCGAAATACGCACAATTAGGCACGTTGTAACCAAACAGAGCAATGGCCTTTTATCAAAAAAACTCCCTAACACTGAAACACATGCCAGACCAACACAAAGCAGCAAAGAGAAAAATGAGTTTCTCTTCTCCCCTAAGGTGTACGAGTGTGCAGACACACCATCGGCACTACCTGGGGAGCTGTTTTCATTCACACCATCACAATGCTTACATAACAAGAAACAGTTCACTGAAATGTTGAGGTAAAACCAGTAGCATTTAAAGCAGTTCACTCCTGATTTAAAGCTGATTTAAAGCTCAAATCCTTGACCAAGAATTACAGCAATTGGCACTTGAGCATGAGCTGTCCTTGGGCAGCAAACTGAGCCGGTATTCGTATTAGTAACCGTGCCAGGGCAGGGTGACAGAGCCATTTGTAGGTTATTACAGCTTCACATGTGTGGTGCAGTGGGAACTATTTCTGTATTCCCACCTGTTCTGATTCCTTGCTACAAACTTCAGACAGCCCCGAGGTGCTTTCTGCCATTGTCCCTGGGGTAGAGACACGACTGCTTCTTCACTGAGATTGCAGCATGTGAGAAGTGTCAGCGCAGAGCAGCCAGAACAAAATGGGTTATTCCATATTTGACCTGATTAGTTTAATAGATTTGCTGCCTTCCTCGCAGTCCCAGCTGAATGACAATCTGACAGAGACTGTGGAGGAGCTGAAGCCCCCTTGGTGCTGACAGTTCCCCTGTCAGAGCCAGCCAGCACCCCGGTGGAAAAGAGTTGTGCTGCTGAGTGCAGGGCGTCTTCTCCTTCTGCAAAACCAGGTCAATCTGGCTACAAGTCAAACACAGAATTTACTACCTGATTCTACCACTGCATGTCACAATACCTTATTTCATTCTGAAATGAAAATGCCATATTTACTATATATGGCATGACATGCATTACTCAAGGTTAATAAAATTGAGTTAGTAACTCCTGGATGAGAGTTTCCATGTAAGTGTACAGTAGGCTGTAATCAGTCACCCTTACTTATCAGCTCTTTGGCAGTCTGGGCTACAAGAAAGAAAAGGATACAGAAGACTCCATGGAAATTACAAGCAAGTACGAACAAATTTCAGTTTCTAAAAGGCAACAGCCTCCACTATTCATTAGTTTCTATGCCTATGTCAGGCATTTAAATTAAACATGAATGGCAGAATCAAAATTAAGAGCCTGTTTCTTCCAAAGGTCCCTCTTTAATTAGCAAGATGCCTGCAAGAGTGTGATTCAGAGTATTAAGCCTAATACGTAAACTGCGAGCTTCCCCACTGTGTTAGGGAGCAAACACCTGCATATGCAAAATAAAACAAAGCCATGGGGAAATAAAAAAAAACAAAACAAAAACAAACAACAACAACAACAAAATAATAATAAAAAAAACAACCCCACACATGCAAACAAGCAAAAGGAGAGCGAGAGGCAGCAGGTGACAGGAGCAGGTCTGATGGGACTTGACTGATGGGGGACATGCTGCGTGCACCTAGATACATGGTGCCTTGGGGGCAGGTGCCCCTCCAAAGCAGTGAGGTGGACAAACCGTGCCTCCTTCCAGGAGCAGTTTCTATCAAACCTGACCTGCTAGCTTGCAAGCACAGCTTCTTGTGCCATGGTTCATGGACATGGCCCACAGTTCATGCAAGAAGTGGGAAGAGGTGTGGGCAGAGGCCTCCCTCCTCGCCTCCCAGATACACAATATAAACTGGTGCACTGTTACCACGGACCTGTGTTACCTTAGGGAGAGTGTGACCAGGAATAACTTCTGTTTACCATCCCCACGTGCTACTTCTCAAGCAAAATCAGCCCTGTCACTTCCTCTGCTTAGGTGTTCGATCTGACAACTTCTGAGCAGCTTTAGGGAAAACCTTCTATGCACCTCTCAGATCTCTTAGTTTGGAGTGAAAGTGTAAGGGATGCACTAGTTGCAAAGCACCTAATTCACAACCCATAATTGCCTTCCAAATTCTTCAACTTCTGCAACAAGTCTACAAGTTCTACAACTTCACCCCAACTCAATGTCCAGGGAATCCATCTGCTTCAGTGAGATAAAGTGCTAGGCAGAAGCTGCCATGCCACATGTAAGGGAAGCTGTAGAAGGAGCAGAGGGTTTACGTATTAATTACCTTTCCTTGGGATGGAAAAATACCCCATTCTCTTAAGTGACCAACATACACACTCACATGCTGAAAATACACCTTGCTTAGGTATCAAAAGCACCTAGGCCTTACATTTTAACAGACCACTTCAGCTCAGGCTTTGGAACAACAAGCTACACATTCAAGTTATAAAAGTATTTACACGTCAATTCCCCCGAACAAAAAAAAAAAAAAAAAAAAAAAAAAAAAACAAAAAAAAAAAAAAAAAAAAAAAAAAAAAAAAAAAAAAAAACCAAAAAAAAAAAAAAAAAAAAAAAAAAAAAAAAAAACGAGGAGTTTCTTCTTAAAAATGGCTGAGGCTGGTAGATAAATTATATTCATAGACAAATGTAAGCAAAACCAACCAACAAACCAAACTAACCCCCAACCAACCAGGTGGATGGCAAACGGCAAACCTAGAGTTTAATTTCTTTACTTTTATTGAAATTCTGCAGCTAAAATCAAGAAGGAAATTTATTTCACAGTTTAAATCACAAACTGTCAAATCCACCCTTTTAAATTGTTCCAGGTATTATAATAGAAGCTAAATATGCTCTTTCAATATTCATAAACTTCAGTCATATAACCTCATTCTTAACCGTTAACTTCACTTTCTTTTCATTTGTAACCGATTGGAGAAAAAACAAGAAGTTGTCATATTTGCAATGTTCTGCCAGAATGGTGAGCTATGACCATTCTGTAGACAAAAGTCCTCTCAGTTTTAGAGAACAATTCATGAACTAGTTTGCTAACGTCTGCACAGAAACAGAAATTTTCATGTACTCTTGTACTTGATGAGCAGCACACAGGAAAGCACATACAGCATGTTGTTTCAGCTTGAACAGTGCATCCAATCACTGAAAACATCCAGTCGGCTTTATAAAATATAGCTATTTAAGAGTAAAATGTGAAGGTCAGGAAACATCACTTTTGACCCCTAATGAGAGGGAAGCATTTACCCCAAGTTTTCAGCCTAAGGATAAGCTGGACATCAGAAGGTACCCTGGGAACAAGAAAAAGTATATAAAAGGTATAAAAGTATAGAGAAATTCATACATCATGAAATAAAACTGGAAACCTTTCAAAACTATACAGACTCAGAAGGAAAATCACAGCATGCCATGTGTTTCTTCATGGCTGCAAAGAAGCGAGCAAGAAGCGCTGCACCAGCTCCCGTGCTAATCCAAACAGCATGGAAACTGCAAGACAAATTGGGCTGCAGTGTCCTCGTAACTCTGGAAGCACACGGTTAAGTCAGGTGCTACTCAATTTGTTTGCATTTCCCAACACTGTGGTCTTCCACAGTGGAACCAGCCAAGACAGCTCCAGCTGGAGCTAGTCTGCAGGTGTAATTCCAGGTGTCCTACTGACGGTAAGGACAGTCAGGGTCTCACTTGACAGCAGCACAGAGCTGCCCAGAAGGAGCTGGGATCTGCCCTGGGAGTTCTCAAACACCAGGGGTTAACTTCCCCTCTGCCTAAGAAAAGCACACTTCTGAGACAGCGACTCTAACACACAGATTCAACAACACCACACAAGCCTGTTCTTCCCTTCAGCTCCTCCATCCTAAAGAAAAACATTCCACAGTCCCCTGAGAGATTAAGGCTCTTCAACACAGTAAACTTACATTAGTTACGGCTCTTGGAGTAGGCAGTGAAACCAGTCACAACTCTTCATAAAAAAAAAAAACCAAAGTCTACTGGGAAATGTCCTTTAGCACAGACTGTTGTTCTTCAGTCACTGCTTCCTGGAGATACACAGACAAGCTGGGACAGCCGCTGGGAAAAAAGGAAGGGCTGAAGCAAATTAATAAGGTCGTAAAAACTTTTTTTTTCCTATTTTTACCTGGAACATTTTGATCAGAGAACTTTTTTTTTTTTTTTAATAAAAGATATTTGCACTTTCAAAATAGCAAATACTTGGAATTCGGCAAGATTTTTTTAGAATAAAAACCATGATAGCTGGATCCATGTTTTTTTGATAAAGCAAAAATAGAGATGTGGGTTTAAACAAATGATTCTGTGATACCAACATTTCCTAATTAAACGTGTTTCTGAAGTTTACAAATTTTTGCTTAGCAAACCTACTTTCAGATTCCTATCTATGGCAATATTTGCCAGAAGACATGGGAAAGACAGCAAAGTTTTGATTAAATTTGCCTTTATGTACAAGCATGCAAAAGTTGCTTCTTCAAGTTTTAGTTAAATGCAAGAGTTATGACTACCTCCAGCTGTTTTACCAGCATGAAAACTTTTGGTTGCCTCTGTATATCATGAAAGTTTTACAGAACCCTCTGCTGTGCCATGATACAAATATGCTAAGACAAATAATACATCAGTAATTGAAGAAATACCTCTGCTCCCAGCTGTGCTTCCGTAAAAGCACAATATCAAACAGTCTAACCACAAAAATTTGATGTAATCTTAACCAATTGTTAGAAATGCATAGAACTATATCCAATTTTATCTTTGCATACACAATCTACAACATATAAAAGGTATAAAACAGAAAATTGGCATTTGTATCAAATCTCTCATTATTTTTTCCTTTCAGACATCCAAATTTGTGTGTGTCCTTATAGATACGAAATAAACATTGATTTATTAAAAAAAAAATTCCCCTTGAAAACAAACAAAAACAAGCAAACAAACAAAAAACATAACCCCCCCAAAAAAAAAAAAACCACAAAAAAAAAAAGTCTTTCACAATCAGGTATATAAAGCATATAGTATTTGTTTTGCACTTATTCCAGTCTCTTACACAAATGCTTTTTGAGGTTTCCATAAATTATTATTTATGGACTTGCCCAAAGCTTCAATAATCCTTTTCACAGACACACGTGCCTCAACACTACAATCCATCACATGTTATGGCTTCTACAAATGCTAACAGCTCCCTTTGGGTTTTTGGTCCTTTATCTATGTAGAAATTGACATGACTTTTCCCCTCTTTGAACACAAGATCTTGTGCAAAAATATACAGGAGAAAAAGCCCAATAAAATGATTTTACATTGGAATAGCAACAAGAAGTCTGGATTTGGTAATCTTGCTTATGGGAACTTAATAGTTTATAGTACTCTTACATATCATTACTAAAAAAAAAAAAAAGTGATTACTGCTCTGTTCCTGAAACCCCCTTGTAAACCATATTAATGACTTAAAACCCCAAAATTTAAGAATTATCTGGACTACTAAAGACTGAGGTGATGCTTTGGTGCTGCAGTTAGGTAAGATCAGTTGCCTATGCCCACCCTGAGTTTCTACAGGAAGCACTGAAAATACAGACTCCAAAATCCAAAAGCTTTTGAGTCCCAACTGCCTCTGGAACATGAAGAAAAAGTCATCTGATAGTCTTAAACTTACATGATGCATGTTTTAACCAACCACAGGTAGTATAGGCATAGCTAAAGAGCATCATTTTTACTGACATAATAAGGCAGCACTGATACTGCTACTGTGACAATTCAATGACAATCCAGTAATTGTTCCATTTATGGAAATCTGACTCCTTGGGAAGCGTGATGTTCTCAGACCATAAGCCATTAGGAAGTTAACTGACAGCTTTGGTCAGAGTTGTCATCAGGATGCCAGGATTGCTTCCATCAGACACGCTGCAAGGAGACAAAAGGTTGAGCCCACAAGGAGTTACTTATGAATTTAAATTACTTTCAGCATTAAAACAAATTTTCACATTTAGACCGGTTTTGCAAGGAAAAAAAAATGAGCGTTCCACACGCTTTGGTATTAAACACGGAGACTTGGCCAGCAAATAGCAGAAAGCCAGTGGCTGCCACCTTCTGAGCTGGGTTTGATCAGTCATTAAAGCACACCAGTTACCTGAGAAACCAGGTAATTACAAAACAATCTAAATAATTTTTCCAGGTAATACAGCCTGCAGTAAAAAGCAGCAAAGACTTTTAACTGTCGCAATGCAGAAAGACTGGAAAGCAACCAAGTGAAATGGAGGGAATGGGTAAAACATCAGAGCAATAAACAGGGAGAGAAGCTAGGGGGAGGGCAGGGAAAGCCTCGCTGAGTAACAGCTTCTTCTGATGCATTGCCATCTGTGGCCAGACCTGACTGCTACTTGTGCTTCTCCAGCACCTGGCCAGAAAAGCCGGGTTAAGATGTTCTAATGCTGCCATGTGACTCATTTCCTTTTCTGAAAAACTGAAGTAAATATGGTGAAACCTGTGCCATGAGCTAACTCGTGTTATCTCTATTCAAAGTTACTTGCTATGTCATATTCCTGGTAAACAGCAAAGGCACACACGAATGACTGTCCCATTCTTCCACCCCTCAGAAACCCTTTGCAACAACTTTTGTTTCAAATAATACCTCTCTCAGTTTTCTTTCAATAAAGTGGTTTTTAAAGGAAAAAAAACGCTCTGAGCTTCAGTCTGAAAATACCTGCTACCCCAAAAAGTAAAACAATTGAACTAAAAATTCTTGTTGAAGAGGAGAAACATGAGAGTTATAGTTTGCCCTCATTTCAGAGGGCTTCCAGCTGACTGAGAAGGAAGAGGGCTGAGCAAGAAATGTTTCAAACAACAAACCTTTATTTTATTTTACCGTCAACTTTTACTATCTTTTCTACTAACAGAAGATCAAATGTGAAGTCTGATTGGTGCTACCAGTTCCAAAACACTCTGCACTACTGTGTACATTTTAAATAGAAGAACGAAGCAGCAGCCCCTGACTTGCAGGGACCAGCCATGGAGGACATCAGGGTGTGCCCCACGTTCACAGTTCCCGTTTACTTTTGTTCTTCTTGCTCATTTTAAACTGGCAAATCCAGCCAATCTCTGTGCTCACTACTGTGTGCAAGCTCCGGTTTGCAGCCAAGGCAGATTAGCCACTTTGCTGGTGAAATACCACGCAACACATGCTGCCTTGTGCTTGTCACCCAGCAGCCTCGTGGGAATGCAATCTGAGCCTGGAGGAGCAATGGAGCGGCAAAAAAAAAAGGTTTGAAAAGACAGGAAGAGAAACAGCTCAGAAAGAGCGATTCCATCATTTCCAGCTTCTGTTATTAATGCTCCTGCCTTTACACGTACGGTTAGGAGAAGGAGAGCCTGTGATTCGTCAAGACTTACTTTTTTACCAATTTACCTGAGGAGGAACAGGAGGGAAAACCATTTTGATAGCCAAAAAATTATTAAAATTTCATCTAGTTTAAAATAGTCTGGGTTTCTATATAACACTAGCCATCCTGCCAATCTGCTGTGCCTCTCATTTCTTTCTAGTTTGTGTTAATTTAGTGATGTGGTTAATTTGAGCACCAAAGTCAATACTGTTTTGAGCACTTAGTTTTACGAAGGTTGGCAAGCAGTAATGCAACAGAGCAGTGGAGCAAATTGATTTGAGAACGCAAGTGGCCTTTTATCACACTCGTTTTGCCTTTGAACACAAACCCAAGATAACAACTCTGCCAGGTAGGAAAACAAACTCTTCCAATACCATGCAAGCCTGACTCGTAACCCAGGGTAAAAGACCTGCAGCTGTGACAAGTTTCTCCTGCCCAGATGTATAACCCCTCACTCCCTTCAGACCTAGCAATCCCTGTCAGTCTGGTAGACGATCCTGTTCAGACAGAAATGCACAGTCAGATTTATGATTCAAGCCGATTTTACAAGTTGAGTCAAATTGTTCCCTCCACAGAGGAAATAAGTCCTGCATAAGCTATACCTCCCTCCACCTTCCCTTCAGAAATGACATATTGTCATCTGCTCTTCAGGCAGGCAGGGAGGCTTTCATAGCTTGCTGCCCAATTAAGGGAGGAATTCTGCCCTCCCCCTCCCTGTACAATGGGCTCTTTATGTAAATCACTCAGAAAAATTAATACACCATTAATCCATCGGTAAAGCTTCCTTTCCCATCTCTGCCTTGAGGCATGAGCACTGGCTAAGGAAGGCAGCGTGAGAAACTTTATGGAGGTTACATGGAATCCAGCAGCAGGGCTGGTTGGTTCTTCTGATCCATGCAAGCTCCCACAGGTGTTAGAAGTGTGTTGGGCATCGCTGTACAGTATCAATATACCAAGAGTCAAAAGTAAAAATTACTGGTTGCAAAGGAAAACTCCCTTTTTAGAAGTTTTTCAGCAGCGAAGTAGGTTAAAAAACAATCTTCAAAGCACAGATTAAAGTTGTGTCCTAGTGTGCAGTGAGCAAAGCCCAAGCATATACATCCTGTGTTAGTGTTCCTGCACAAAAACCATTTACTAAAGCCACAATCTGTTCTGACACGGAAGTGAAATCCTGGTCAAATAGCTATTAACTGCTCCGAGAAATGAAAAGAAATAAAAGGCCCTTTGAAGATCAAATGCCCTTGGAAAGCCTGGCTGCTCTTACATAAGTGACCTTACAGAAAAACTGAGTCAACCTTACACTTTCTATTAACAAACTACTGCTCAGGCAACACAAGAGAAATTACAACCAAATCACTCACTTTATTGAGTATTGTTAACCTCGCATGGACACACACCCCACTGCCTGCCAGCCAGCTACTGGTAACTGTAACTCACCAACTCACATGAGCAAACTTTTGAAATTTGTTTTAATTTATGGCAAATAGGAGGTAATTAGTTATTTAGTTACCCGACAAACTTCATTCAAAGAAAGAACACAAAAAATAAAAGTACTTTCAAAAAGTCTCATGTAAAATACACTCCAGATATGAATATTTCAAGGGTTCATTCAAAGCTGCTTATCTCGTATCCTAGATGTCCCTCCTCTCTGTGGAGCAATTCCTATCCCGTTCTCATCATCTCTTTTATTTTGCACCTGGGACCTCTTCTTAATCTGCCCTCATAAAACAAAATACACTTAAATTTTTTCCAGCAGGACCATGAGGCAGTCATGCAAGAAAAGCCACCCAGTCATTTAAATGTGGAGTCTTAAATGGCTTTTGGTTCCACATTTTGAAAAGAGATTCTTATAGCATCTGCCCAAAGTCTCTGCCACCAGACTACTGGCTAAAAGAAACATAATCAAAACTTACCTATGCCCCACACAATCAGTACCCAGATAGGAAATTAAAGGATTTTCCTGTTGATTACTATAAGCTTTCACAGTTTTAACCCCCAAAAAGCTTGGCAAGGCAGTGCTGCACTTCGGCTTTTGTGCTGCCTTCCTCCTCCTCCTCCTCATACCCCACCTGCGACTCCCGTCTCCCAGTGCGAGCCGAGCAGCTGGACGGAGCAGCATGGAGCAGGACTGACACTTCAGCAGCAATCACAAGGGTTAAAGAGAAAGCAAGTCACCTTTTCTCCGCTGGCTCCTGTAGGTCCAGTTCTCGTCATCCTCGTCTACCTGCTGCACGCACATGGAGGAGAGTTCACCATCGCTGCGAAACAATCTCTTTGTCTGCCTTGACAAGGAGGAGAAATTTATCCAGCTGACAGCACGCGAGAGGGAGCCTGGGTTTTGTTTGAGTTTGAAAGATCTCGAAACACACTCCTTTTTCATTTTCTTTCAAGCCAGCTACTGGCGTCCGTTCCAAACAGACCACTCTGAAATTGTTCTGTCCCCTTTATCAGCGGTTTTCGTGGGAGGCTAAATAAACTCAATCCGACTTCAGTCCAGGTTTCTTCTCGCTGCCTTTAAACCAGCACCAGTATGGAGGTAGGTCGCTGTGCCAGCGCAGCTCCCCTGAAGCTGTTTTGATACAGCACTTAGGGAGCTGCCAAAGAAAACAAAGGGGAGAAAAGCAGCAGAAAGTGGCACCTTGCAGCAGCTCAGCAGAGCATGTAAGGGCTGTGCAGAGTATCGCACTGAGGCGCGTGTTTTCCCCATTCTCCACTCAGCAGCAAAAACTGTAGCTCCACTCTTCTCCCTGGCATCACTCCCCAGGAGCGTGCATGCAATTCAATCCTCTCTTCTGGCTCATCAAAAACAGCCCACGAGGAGGGAAGAGCAGGCAGAGATCACACCCTGGCACGGGCACAGCTCATGAGGGACAATAAAGCGATCACACTACTGCCTCCTCATTCTGGCTGCCCTGCTCTCCCCTTAGAGGCAAGCCTGGTGAAGGAGCTCCAGGAAGGCTCTCCTAACAATAAAACCGACTGCGTGGCTATCGCTTAGGATTAGAGTGAAATATGATAGGCTCGCTCTCCTAAAAGCACAACCGCAGCAGCAAAACTCCTCCTTTCCTCAGCCAGCTCAGTGGCAGCGCAAACTTCTGAACTCTGCGTGCAGAAATAGGAAAGCACTTGTGCACCCCTGCGCACTTGGAGAAAGGGAAAATAAAATCCTGGGGCTTGTCCACACCACAAGCATCCTGAACACTGCTGAAAACATTAGTGCCCCCGTAACTGATGGTACATTCGAGAAGAAACTAAATAAAACTGTACAGACATAAGCAAGATCTGTGTATGAGCAGATATTTAGTGACCAGACTCCCACTGTGGTCACTGCAGCTCATAAAACAGGATTTGCTGCCAGCTGTGTTACGTTCTGCCACCTTCTCTTTAAACTAGCAGCTGGGAAAAGCACTCCACAGTGTGAAAGTCCTAAGAAGCCAGGCACTACTGGAAGCTGCCATGCTTGCCCTGCGTGCCAATGTCAATGCTGCTTCCAGAACGCAATAAGCCTGCAAGGTGAAGAGGCAAAGGGAGCATTTTAAAGCAGACAGGAGTTGGTTATACCCAAAGACACCCCAATACCCATGGGTTCTGCTGGAATTTGTCACCAAGATATAAGTTGACAAAACCCCCCACGTTTCTATCTTGCAGCAAAGGAATAGACTTGAATGGGGGAGACAGCCAGTAAAATCAGCTCAGTGAATGCTAAAGGAGATGGTGGTAACGGGGATCCCAGTGGGGGAAAAAAAGAACACAAATACTTATCTGAAGAACAAACACTAATGTCTTAACATCCTAACGGCTGCAGATGATGTTATCAAAAGGACAAGGATCGTAAGAAAACAAGGGTGCAGTGTTCCGGCTGCCCAGCTATCGGTGAGATTTACACTATTGCAGAACACGCCCCAGCCCCCCGGCGGATGCTATCGCAGCCCTCTGGATTCTGCTGCACAGCCTCTTCAAAACCATTAAAAACAAAGGCTCGGGCTTTTTCTGAAACTTATGGTTCTCTGACTCATAATAAGAGGATAAGGTTTAACCCACTGACTGGGAGGCAAAAAGCTAAGTACTGTATCAGATTACTCTATGAATCAACCAGGCACACCAAAGTGACCTTTGGCTCCCACTAACACAGCACAATGGGTTAGCCAACTGTCTTCTGTAAATAATTTAATAGACTGCATTTAAATTGACCTCACTCCACGAGGTAGTGCAGATATACATCCACAAGTCTCCCACCACTTCCCAAAGTCAGTGGTGCTGTAGTGGGGTTGTGGAGGGAGGGGCCTGCGGGGTGCACGCTGAGTGTGTGCTAAGTGAGGGTGAGTGGGAGCTAACACTGCTAACAGTCGCTATCCTCGCTATGTCATCAAGTCCTTCAAGTTTCGAGGTTTTTGTTTTTGTTAACAGACACCACGCCCCGTCCCTGATGAGACAAGAGACCTGTGTGGAGTTGGGAGGTTTGTTTTGTTTTCTTTGCTTGGACCTTTGCTTAAAAAGAAGACTTGAGAATGAGGATTGAGATACCCCTCGAGACTCAAGCACTGGAATATCCATTTTGGAGCGGCTCATGTACAAATTGGCAGGATTTAATATAAAAATAAAAGAATCAAAGACCACGCTTAAAGTCAACTTATTTCTTTTGACAAGCAAACATTTGAAATTGCCAGTACTGAAAAGTACAGAGAATTCTAAACTACCACAGCTATTACCGGCTAAATTATACAGAGCCAGATGTATAAAAACCCTGGTAGGAACTGCAGAATCCCCATCATCTCCTCTCCACTGTACTACTTAAAAAGAGAAGATCAGAGGAAGCAACAAGAAGGAAACCCTTCAGGTTAACCCAAAATGCTAGGGTAAATCCCAGAGACTTGCCCGGAGCCTAGGCAGCAATTTAATTTCAGGAATTTTCCTGACCTGTCTGTTCCTCTGCCTTTTTAACATGGTGCTGAGTCACAACTTGATGATGCAAGGACAAAAAAACCATGACTGACCTTAACATTTCCATTGTTACTGTAAACAGAGTAGTGCAATATTTTACTCGGAGTTTGGTATCATCCGATTTCATTGCAGAAAAAGATCCATTGCAATACACTGGAACACTGTCATTACCACAGAATGCTTTTTATTTGTAGGTGACAAGCTTAGTATCAGCATACATCATTGTATATGTGGATCAAAAGTAAATTTCCCAAGATCAAGAGAAAACAGCAATTACCATTTGAAAAACAATAAATAGTGAGTAACTGTTGCAGGTTAATCCACACTTTAATCAGTAGCCAAATGCAAGGCCACGGAGTTGGAAATTTTAGCATCTGAAACACTTTAGAGGCTTATGTTTAATTATGTAAAACAGTCTACAAAGCCATTTAAAAGAAACAAGGTACACTTCTAACAGGCTTAGCTAATTTTCCAACCTGACTATTTTCTCCCTTATGAAGATGTCATACAATTATATAGGCTTCATATTTTCCAGGTTATGTATGTAAAGATTAATGCATTATTTTTGCTTTGCCTAATACAAATCCATCTCAGTATAAAACATGAAGGGATCATAGAAGAAGTAGTGCAAGATTTGAAGTGGAAAGCTAAACTTCTAGCTTCCCCTGCCCTTCTTTATTTTTAGAGGTGAGTAAGAGTGAATGTTCAAAGTCTCATATCCCATCAGGATTTTTACCATCTATCACAACCGGATTGTCAATGAATTCTCTAAAAGTTGTTAAGCAAACACACGTACATGGTTCGCAGCCACTGTGTTCTCCTAAGGCCAGAAGAAACAGCAAAAAAAAAAAAAAAAAAAAAAAAAGTTTGCAAAA
>VZRN01005097.1:468949-538830 GCA_013397935.1 Dasyornis broadbenti
AAAAAAAAAAAAATCAGACTGCAGACAACCGTTTTATCCTGCAGAGGATAAAGCAGCTTTCGGGCAGGTGTGTATGATGCACCTGCCACCAGTCTCCCTCCCTCCTTTCAGGTTCTGTGCCCCAGCAGGATTCATTGCATCAGAGCAATATTTTCTCTGATTCAATAGCTGCACTTGCTTTGCTAAGGAAATTTTATGATAACAGGGGAACAGTTTCTATAAAGTGCTAGGCTAACCTGGAGCTGGTTCCCCCCTCAACACCTGCTGTATGTAAGGGTAATGATGGCTCTTTCTGAGAGAGAGAAATCGGGCAAGGAACACGAACAGTACAATCTGATTGTTAGCAAAAAAATATATTTGTAAGAGAGCCAGAACTAACACCAGAATTGCCCAGAAAAAACCCGCTGTTTTTCTCTAAAATAGTTTGATGGCAAAAGAGCAGGTAAGTTAACTGCGCATAGAGATACCCGCCTGCTTCAACCATATACAAATACATTCACAAGCTTTTGGTTTTCTTTATCTGTGTAATTCCAGAATGGATGCAAACCCCAAATTTCAGAGAAAATATGCTTGCAAGTATGCAAGGCGTTGGGCAACTACTGATGGCAGGAGCAGTTGCAACTACTGAGCTTTGCTAGGTGAGAGCATGATGCACACCCCTAGGGTATTTAAAAGAGCTGTAGGTGTGACACTTGGGGACATGGTTCAGCTGTGGACTTGGCAGTGCTGGGTTAACAGTTGGACCCAATGCTCTTAGAGCTCCTTTCCAATGTAAATGATTCTATGATATTTTGACAGATACAGGAGGAAAGGGCTTGAACTGTGTTAAGCTTCAGCCTTGCAGGCGGGGAAACATGGGACGAGAAAACATGGATGAGATTTTCCTTCGTGAGGTTTGATGCCATCATACAATCTAATGGGACGAGTAACAGGACTTTGGTGACTTCGGCCAATGTGCAAAATATTTGGGTACTTCACGGGCAGCCCTCCTGAACAGCACCGCAGTCCAAGGCAGCGCCGGGCCGGGAGGTGGCAGCAGGGATCCAGCCGGGATCCAGCTGGGATGCTTGCTCCCACCGCCCGAAGGGTGCCGGGCTCAGCCAGGGACGTCAGCAGCGACACAGTTACGGTGACACACGGCAGTGATTTATCTTTCAGCAGTTTGCCTACAGTAAGCTGTTATTATCTCTGCCTGAAACGTAATTAACAGTTTTAGTGGGTTTTGATTCGGGCATGACAACTCACTAATTAAGACATCTCTCCTAAAAGCTCCCACTAACTGTAGTCACCACCTCGATTCCTACACACGTTCTCCTCAGTTGTGGGGCTCTTGCTTTCATGACCCAAAATCTTTTTTTTAATTCCCTCACCATAGGGTCACCTCCCTTCCAAAGCCGAGGCTTGGCCAGGGAAGTACTTTGCTCACAACTGTTGGCCAACACATCCCAAGTGCTGATAGACTGGGAAGATTAACTATCTAAGAATGGAATTTTTGCAGACAGAGTAACTTTTCTGTCTGAAGAAAAGATTGCGGGTTTTTTTCCCCCACAGGCACTCGTCTGTTCACTGAATCACCAGAAGTTATCAACAACAGTTCTGATCAACACGGGAAGTCACTTACAAAGTCTGGGAAAGAAACTGGAGCCAGCAGCATTCAGCACCTCGGCACTCCTGTGCCACACTGCACTGACCCTCACTCCAGCAGCACCCACCCGCTCCAAGCTGCCGGCACTGCTGGCACGAAGGATGCGCCGAATGAAACCACCCCGTGTATCGTCAGGTGACTCCAACCCGCCAGAAAAGCTGCATGGTTTTGTAATATCCTGTAATAATACATGTGGAGTATATAACTCTTTGCTCTGAAACACTCTACAATGAGCACATGGGTTTCTAAACTCAACTTGCGCTGCTTTAATCTAAATTGTAAGATAATTTCAGTCTCTCCTACTTCTTTACTCAGCATATGCTGTGTTCATACTAAGAAGGTGCTCAAAACACTTTTAATACCTGACTCTGCATAGAAACTTTACAACACATCAGTTATATTGGAAATTTAGAAATAGGAGACTTTGGTGAAGCACAAGAAAGCTCTACTGAATCATCCAAGTTTGCTGTGGAAATGCTGACAACTGTATTAAAAGTAACTGTAAGCCAATTAAAAACAAACTGTATAAAAAAAATAGTTAACATGTAATTGAAAATAATTCTGCCAGCAGGGAAATACCCTGATAAATGTCTATTTCCCACTTCTCTGATTAAGAGAATACCAGGGAAACTGCAGAAAGGATAAGGCTGATTGCTTTGAGGTGGAAGCCCTCTGCTGGTTAACATAAACTAATTAACACACTAATCTAAATGTTTTTGTAGATAACAGAACCACAAAGAACAAGAAAGGAGACAGTGGCTAAAGAAGCAGAGAAGAACCATCAGCATCTCCGAAATCCTTATTCTTCATCTTCTTTTCTTTTTTCCTGTTTGTTGTTGCATACCCTTTGAATTACAAAATATGCAATTTAATAAACCTTACTAGGTATTTGCCCTAATAGAATGCTAAAAAGGAACTTTAGAACCCTGTGAGACCTTTGCGCAGACCTGACCATTCAAACACTGAAAACACAGTTCATATGAGTGTTACAACCAGGTCTCACTGATACATAAACCACAGAAACTATTCCTTTCTATAGATGCAAATACTGTTTGTGCACATCTTATTGTCTTGAGTTCTCTATTTTTAAAACACATTTCAAAATTACTTCACAGCCAAACCAGCAAAATTATTTACCTTACTGAAACTGTATGTAAGTCTCTTCTAGGAACCAATCTAAGCATGTGCTGTTTCTGTAAACCATGCATAAATTCTGAACTTCAGAAGACAGACAAAGGGCTCACATTTGCATGTGTGTGCACAGGTATAGGACTGCAGCAGTGCTTTTTCAGCTTATTGCTAAGTTTACATGCCAGCTTAGCCTGCCACATGCTAAGTACAGAGGAGTGTGTTGCAACTCTGGACAAGATTTGTAAATTAAACCCAGCCCCACCACGCCTGGAAGAATGCTGCAATCTCCTCTCTTCCTGACAACAGGCCCTAGGTTAAAAGAAACTCATTTCTAGGCGGAGGATGAGCACAAGGAATGTTGCTGACACACAAAGGGTGAGGAGGAAAACACTGAATTTGTGTCTTAGTTACTATCCTACAGTTATATTTAATCCCAATTGAAATAGCTCTGTTAAAAGCTTGATGAAAATGGAAGAGAAAACAAAACTTGTAAAATAATGAACATATGGACGATGTATGTGCTCTCTCTGTATGGAGTGCCTGTGCATGTGCTCTCTCCATATGTACACATCCACATATTCAGCAGGAGCACCAATTGTGACCAACAAGAAAAATTTTCTCTCTCCCTGCAATTTCCCATTCTGCCATATACAGGTCTGAAATTAGCCCTGATTCCTCCCCTGNTATAATCTTTTCTCCTATCAACAGAAGTTTCTAGATGGAAAAACCCCCAAGAATACAAAAGAATAATATGCAGGGTCACTCCTGCAGAGCCTGTGGTCCCCCCTATATAAAACATTTGAGACACAAGAAGTGTTCACATTCATCAGCTGCCAAAACAAAGTGAGAACAGGAGGGAAAATTAAAGTCCAAGTTATCCTCAGTAGAAGAGAAGATAGGATAAATAAGGACATTCACAGTAGCAGCAGGAATAATCTGATGCTAGCTCAATCACTGGCATGTGAAATAATCAGCCTCAACAAAACAGTTACTTAGTCACAGTTAAAAACCCAAGAGTATCAATTCTTAAATCAGAGCACAGAGAAACTAAATCAAGGCTTTGCAATCTTCTGTAATTTGCACCACATCATCTTGTTTATGTATCTAAAGAAAGCTCATCTTCTGGCACTCACTGAAATACAGGGTGGGAGGGGTAGAAAGTGAAAGAGAAGTCACATGTTACTGAAATTACAGGTGTAAAAAATGTTTGTTCATCAGATACTAATCTGTTGGGAGCCCAGTGGATGTCTCCCACAATACTAACATCCCAAACCCACTTCTCCCAAGCAGGAGAGTTTAGAAGGCAGACTTACTGCCTTCTCACAGCCCATGCCAACCACCAATCACTATTTCAGGCGGTTTCATCAGGACAAAAAAAGATTCACACCTTGCTAGTCATTGTTAAATGAAGTCATCCAGACATTTCACTATTAACCAGTGGACTAAATTACAGACTTAGTCTTCACCCAGTGCTTTTTCCTTCCCACAAGACAATCTGCTTGGATTACCCTCCCAGACTGAAAGCAGCTCTAAGCTCCTCATCACACAGGTTCTTTAATGCCTTCCTTTTCAGATGCTTGGAAAGCAAGTATCAATCCTGATGCGTCCTTCAGCTTGGCTTCTCCTAAGGCCGATGCCAAAATGCTGCTCCAATCTACACCTTTTTTTTTTTTTTTTCTTTTAGCACAACTAGCAGCCCAACATGCTAAATCCAGCATTTCATGAAGTCTTTCACCTTCTCCTTGGCAGAAACAAGGAACATGGCTCGAGCGGGATACCCAAGCTTCCACACTTACATAAAAAGGAATGGAGCAGCAGATATACAGGAGAACAGGCCCAGGTCCCAGGGCAGCAGAACATCATAGCAATAATATGTCTCTACATTTTTCAGAAGGCTATGAGTGAGAAAAAGAAGGACCCAAAATGGAAGCCAACCCCTTTCTTACTGTATTTTCTGTCTAAGTGAGAGTAAAGGCCACTAGACAAAAAAAGATATGTCAAACTAATTTAAATGAAACACATCCCCAAAAGAAAATACTCAACATATACTGTAAAAGATAGCTTTTTATTGTAATGAAATCAAATGAAGTTTTAACTGCTGTGTTTTTCATGTCATTCTGCCTGTAAAGTCAAGCCACCTTCGCCGACAAGAACACTACAGCACAAATGGAAATACAAATGGAAAACAAATTACATTGAGAAGACATACTTATTATTTCACTTGCAACAGACATTCCTTATTTACAGACAGCTGGCAAATTGCCTGCAGTAGAAAGAGATTCCATGTAGATATTTCTAAAGAAATAAGAATACAGACACACAGGATTAGACAGAAAATAAATTTATGCAGAAATATTATCTAATCATGGGCTCTATCACATACCACATTCTTGTTGTGCAAACAAGTTTATTCACCGAGAGGAATCCACCAAAAATGAGAATGCTTCATATGTATTTATTCATCAAATAAAAATAACAATGGTTTCTAGATGGGAACTACCGCCTTCTTTTGATTCACATGCCTCCCATGTTTCCTGTTCTAAACTCATCAAGTTGATGAGATTATCAAGATTGCTTAGAGAGCCAATATTTCTCTGCAGTACTTTTTTCCCCCGAAAGAGCAGAGTGGAAAATATGCTGGCTTTCTCAGCCAGCTTTGGCATAGAGGTAATGCCACGCTCTGTGGTTAACTGCTAGCTCTTCTTCCTCCAAGGCACTGAGTCATCTCTGCTTTCCACACTGGTGTCTTCCAGACAATTCTGGGTAAAACTCTGCTAGTTCATTCTCACCAAAAACATTGTGTGAGAACACAATTACACAGAAGGGATCACATATTAAACAAGTTTTTTTTTTTTTTAAGCATTCCATTAAAAATGTGCAAGGCAAATATTGCAGTAACTATTAATCAAGTCTAAAAATAAATTAAAATTAGCTTCATGAAAGATGCCTGGGCATTCACTGGCATTTAAAGCTTTTCCTTCAAGCACAAGCACAGTCACAGCAGGATTTGCTACTCTCATCCAATGGCACCTTTTCCCAAGCTTAGACAAACAGATGTGAGGAGACGCTTTCATTCCCTACTTGCAGACAGTATTGTTTTTTCATTATGACAAAGCGTTGCTGAGCTTGGCAGTAGAAACCACCCACTTTCAGGAACTCCCAGTGTAGTTAATATTCCTCTGGTTAACAAAAGATGCCTTGGTCTGAGGCTGTTTCTACAGGCTGTTGTTACAGCACTACACCCAACTGACCTTAATTTATGAAGGGCTGCTTTAGTTACAGGATCCTGAGTTATTCTGCCTAGTCTGAGGCCAGCAATTGCAACAGATTGACAGCTCTAAACATCATGCAGGAGGGAAAAGAATGAATAAATAATATCATATACTGGCTAAAATATTTGGTACCTGCCAGCATCCTTCAGCAATGAATGGGCCATCATAAAAGACACAGTTTGATTGCCAAGTTCATACCCTGCATGGTTTGACTTAAAAAAAAAAAAAAAGAAGGGAAAAAAAAAAGTGTGCCACTTTTTAGACCCTTAATAAAGAAACTAAATGACAATGCAGTTCCTTTATGGCTCTCAAATTCTGGGCTGCTCTAGGGGTCACTACAAGCGTCTCAAAAAAAAAAAAACCCTTTCGAAATTCTCCAGGAGAGTGCTTGCAGCCCACCATCCTGGGTAGTCAATGGGATCTACCCTGAGGGGAGGGCATTACAAAATACCTTTTCTCTTGCTCTCAAGTAAAGCTGGGAAAGAAAGCTCCTGTTGTTCCCTGCCCTCTGGGTGCACCTCAGCTGGGCTCATCCAGTGCAAGCACCGCTGCTTTGGGCACTGCCCTGGACACTGTGACCCTGGCCACCCAGAAATGCTGGATTCCATCGAAATCACTGCAGCGAGCCAACTCATAGCCCCAAACCAGCTGTGTCAGCACTACTGAGGACACTGTCACCTGAAGGAGAAGGGTGGACATGAGCACTGAAAGAACAAGAATTCCTCCTCAAGCAGGGTGCGGCAGGTTAAGCAGCCGTAGCCACAAGGCTTCAACTGTCCAGAAGCTCTGCAAACTCTCCAGTTCTCTGGTGAACAAATTCAGTGTATTGGTAAGGGAAAGAAGGTCTGAGCATAGTACTTCCCTGGATCTCTATTCAGCTTGTACTTAAAATTAAAAGAAAAAAAACAAAAAAAAAACCCAACCAACTTTGTTTTTCAAACAGAACTCTTCTTTTGGGGGAGAATCTGTTTGTAGCAGTGTTTTTTGGGGAATGGGTTGTCTTTTTTTTAAGTGTTTTATTTTTGCTGTGTGTGGGAAAATGATGCCTGAAGTCTTTGGCAGTTTGCAACGCAGGAAAAAAATTAAAAATCTCCATAGGGGTAAGGTCAGGGTTGAGCAAAGAGAGCACTCAAAACATTCATGTGAATTATATCACCAAAATAGACTCAAAACACTTCATAAAAATGTGTGGAAAATTCACTGAGATGACAGAAAAGGAATATGCATCCAGGATCTCCGGAATGTCATTACTGGATGCACTTTATTTTTTTTAGGTTTGGCAATCAGTTTTCCTATGTTGGAAGTTCTCTCCTATGTGAAGAATTACATCCAAAAGCATCTCAGCAACCAGCCAAGACAGGGTTCAAGAGAGGGAAACACTGTTATGTTCTCCCCAAATCAGGGAAGTATGAAGCCAAGGTAAATAATTTGAGAGCCATCTTCTGAAGTAAACTTTTCTTTTGGTTCATGAGTTATTTCTACATTGTCAGCCAACTATAAACATTAGAATTTGTTAGCCCATTGAAATTAAGTGGAAATGTATTTCCACCTTAATTCCAGAGAAACTCCTTTCCCTTACAGATTTTTAACTCCAGGCCTCCTTGTCAATGCTGTTGCCTGCTACTTGGCTTTCAACACTTCTTTTAATTTTTCATGGAAACCTTCACCTTCAGACTATACCGTAGAAAACGAGTACAAGACAGGGCAGAAATACATTTCTGTGCTAGAGTGGTAAGCAAGAAGAGAATGAAAACAAGACGACAAGTCAGTCATGTGAGTGAGGGTAGGACAGGCATCCCTGGTGTTGCAGCCCTGACGGAAAAGAGATGTCACTGCCTTGCAGCTGAGGTGTGCACACACAAGCTCACTCCTTAACCAAAGCACATAACATGCACACGCCCCTTTGCAGAAAAACAGCTCAAGATGCATCCTGGTATACCCTTCCCTGCCTCCAGCAGCAGGGAGACTGGGCAGACGCTCATCCTTAGGCACTACAAGCTAGCGTTAAGCTCAGAGAGGGCTATTGCCTTTGCATGTCTTCACCAGAGGTTCAGCTGCAGTTGTTCTACAGGTTCTGCCTGTAAAACTGGGTCTGCTGTCTCCTTGCAGGGAGGCTGGCCTCCTTCCTACCTTGCCTTCTCATCCCACAGCTTCTCCTTAATGACTGCTTTCTTCTCCAGCCATGGACACTGTTAGTCAGAGCCACACACTGACACATGAGAAAATATCTTTAACCTCATCAAACGTTCTCTCCAATATCACTCCCTCTCCTTGCGCAGCTTCCCAAGATAGCGCAAGTGGGAAACTAAGCCAAGGAAGGCAAGATAGCACAGGGCAACTACAGAGCCACTCTGTATGCAGGGTGTGGGGGGGAGCAGCATCCATGTGCACCATTCCCTCACGCCTTTCACAACGCTGCCAATTGCTGCAAAATTCAGGGTGAATCATTATTTGTGCTGCTTCTTCCCACATCCCAGTTCTTGGGAGTCATGTCTTTCATCTTCAAAGAATAGTGAACATTTCTGAACTTGGGAGATGCAGAAATACACACAACCCAAACATCATTAAAGTTCAAATCCCAAGAGGTATTAAAACCACTTTTTCTTTCCATATTTTAATATTTTTTGGGGAGCAAGCTCAAGATCCTGAGTGCTTTGCCTAAACACACTTCTACAGGTGGGGAAATCTTAGCCAGATTCTCTGCAATGGAAGGAGTTAGACTGCAGGAATGCAGCTACAGCAAGATAAGGGATGCTTTTCTGGGGAGGGTGCTGAATGCTTGCATACAATAATTTTAATGTCACTCCTGTCAGGGTAATGCCCCTTCAGGGTGAAAGCAAGAAAAAATACAGGCTTTTCATTGTGAGATAATTAGATGCATACCCTTAGTAGTGAAAGTAGTTTGTTAAGTAATTACTCACCTCCAACTAGCTAGAATAAGAATACTAACAAAAATACTGCAAGATCCCAAGGGTTAGAAGAGAAGCAAGAACTGAAGCAGCAGCTGTATGAAAATAAGTAAGAAATCTTTCCATCTGGTAAATGCTTTAGCCAGTACAAACCAATAACACACTCTTTTCCCAAAAAAACCACAGCCAAAAATTAGCACAAGTGGTTAAAATTATTTTGCTCAATAATTAAACTTAACATCTTATCCCACAATGTTTATTTTACTCAGAGAGTTTACTGAAAATCTGATCTCAATTTTTAAAAAGTTTAATCACTGAATAACCTCAGATTTTACTCAAAGTTTAAAAATCCCCCAAACTTTCAAAAGCTCTCATTCTGAAAAGAGCAACTCCACAGCTGTTTTTTTCTAAGCCCAAAGTAAGCAACATCTGAGATTACCAGAGTGGGACTGTCACTAGCAAGTGACCTCCCTCCCTTTCTTTACCAGCTTTGTGTGAAGTCTTTCTCAATCACACGAAGCTGGGTGTGTATAAAGGCGAGCAGGCAGTTCTGGATGGATGCCTCCACCTAGCTATCAATTACTGTCACAAGATTTGTACTTCATCTATTTTCTGCCTCTCCCATTTCATTTTTCCTGCATCAGCAATGAATTTAGGGCAAAACCACAAGACTAAAAATTCAATCACTGACCCCTACTCAAGCCAATTCACCAATAAATGAACTTACCAATGTTTATATTGCATGATGTGAAAGATTAAACTGTAAGTTCCTATTGAAGTTCCTATATTTCTTTATTTTCTTCTAAGAGACAGGTTACTACTGAGTTCACAGATAAGCTTCCAAAAAAAGCTACTTTATTTTCAGAAAAAGCAAGACGGGACTAAATTCAACATTTAACACTTTGTATCTAAAGATGAAACATGCCTACAAATTTAGTCAAGTGACCTTTGTTTGCTATACTCTGACATTTTCTTTTATCCTTTCTTAGAGAAAATTAAGCCAATATATTAAGAGGGGTGAGAAAGAAGCACCACTTAGGACTGACTATATAAATCAGGATATACTGAAAATATTTTTATTGACTTTTGAAAAACTGAGCCATTAATTGATAGATTTGCCTTGAAACAAGAGGTGTGGCCCAAATAACTTCTCTGTTATGATCAAATGAACAGACAGCTGACAAGAGATAAGTAGTGCAGAAGAGTCAGTTACTCAAAATATATCATAATTCCTTGAAACCAAAATAATGTTTTACAATGAGAATAAAGAGTTTAGAACATTTACAAAGAACCCACATGCTTCTGCCATGCAAAGGAAGACAACGATGAGAGTGCTGGACAATACAGAAGTTTGCTAAAAAAGCTTTGAAAGAAAAAAAAGAAGATAATTAGCAGAACAAGAGCTGATGCTTCCATCAGAAGGATGAAGGTGATACCCTCCCCACAGGAAAGATGTCACAATTTGGGGACAGAAGAAAGAAGTATTTGCCTCACCCATGTAAGGTATCTGACCTAAAGCTTCATTGCCTTCAAAGATTTTACAAGTGTAGGGCATTTGGACATGGGCTGGTTTTATTTAGTGATTTTTTTTTTTTTTTTCTGTTTTGAATTGGGGTTTTGTTTGTTTTGTTGTTGAGCGGTTTTTGAGACCTGAACACAGCCTTTATATGACAAAGATGAAAAACTTCTTTCATTTTATTGATCCCTTCCAGTGCTCTGAAACACAAATCATGGGTAAAGCAGCACAAGTTGTGCTCTACTGTCAACCAGTTGGTCCACAGCTGAAGCAGTTTGTTGCCATCTCCACTATATCTATATTACTGCTTAATTTCCTCTTCTCAATTTATGACATTTCTGACTCATCAACACAAAAGACTAAAATAGGGTCCTGATCTTGGGAATTGGGAAGTTCTCAGGAAACTTGGGAATAATATTAAGGAACGGGAACTTTGGCAAACAAGAGAAACGACAGACAAGGAAAAATAAGCTCCATTTAGTAGGATCATATAGTCAAACTGAAAAATTATTTTTTGAGCTGATGTTTGGCTTGTTGGCCCTTTATTAAAGCAGACACACATATGTTGAATGTCTATTTAAAAGCAGAATACTTCACTAAAATATATTGAAGCTAAAAAAAATTATTTGTAACAGAGACCATAAAAGGGAGAAACGTATGGAATGTGTTATGTTCATCTAGCAAAGCTGCTCTCTAGCGATCAGCAGTTTCAGGCAGCCTATATCAATCCTGCTCTTAGACACAATAGAGTCTGGTGTGAAACACAAGCGTAAGCTAAGACAAACCATTAGACAACCCCGCAGAGAGTTCCATTTTTTTTTTTTTCAGATACCAGTGGTAGGAAATCCTGATGGCAAGAAATATCATGAGTTCAAAGTTTACTGCTCTGACTTTTTAGCAAGAGGATGAATTCAAAACACACCTCCCTACAGATTGCACTTTAAAGAAAGAAAGAAATTAAATAAAAAGAAAACATCGACAGAGGTCTTCATCATAATGAAAAAAAAACATCTGGAAAGAATTTGCAACTGAAAAATTGAAGAGGAAGAGTAATAAAAATAGAAAAACCCTTAAAACACTAAGTAGTATAAAGTATTCCGTTTTTATGACTAAAACATCCTAAAAAATGCAGGCATGTAACAGAGTTTGATACATGCTTCCACAGAATTTGATGTCGTTCAAAATAAAACCAACCTCTTTAATTATCAACATTCTGAGGCCATAAACCTACACAGCAAGTTATCAAAGCAAAACATCTGTGCACTGTCCACACATGCAGCGCGTGCTTATGAAACAGAAAAGAATGATGTCATTTCAGCCTGGTTTTTATTATATTCCGTTTGCTACAAATTCTCAGCAGTATAGCCCTGCCTCTGCCTCTCAGAAACAGCCCAGTGTTGCTTCGCCATCACTTGGAGCACATTTATAGGGAAAAACACTTGCAGTGCCCCATGGTCCAAGGGCTCTCTGTTGCAGGCTAAGGAAGATGCTGCACAATTTCATTTACCTGCCACAGCTGCCGACAAGCCCATGCCTATAAATGAACCTGAAGTGACACAGATGTCAGCATTGCCCTTGTGCCACCAGTGCAGCCAGCAGTTTTCTCCCTGAATACAGCTGGCCTCCCCCAAAAGTGCTCAGAGTCCGTGCAAAGGAATACAAACATGGTGCTAAAATCAAGTTTCCTGTGGAGATAAAATCCGTTCTCCAGCAGAGAGCCATTGCAACCAAAGCTGAAATTCTCAGATATCTACTGTCTCTGAGGCTGATGTGTCTCGAGCCCACTTGGTGCAGCAAGGAGGGAACCACATGTGCGAGGAGAGGATATCGGAGGCCAAACATCGCTTTTCCAAGCTGACTGCACTCTGTCCATCAGCCTTCATGCTTCAACCTGCCTCCTCTCAGAAACTTCATTTGCACCAACCTCCTCGCCACTGGTTCAAAAATTCTCCCAAACAAGTCTCCATTTTTCCACCTGCCAGCTGTTTCTTGAAACCAGCCATTCCCTTCATTCTCCCACCACTGTTCCCCCTCACCCATTATTTCTCCTGAAGATAATTCATGTTATCAACACCTTTTCTGCAGGGAGCATAAGCAGGAGAATTACTGCTGTAACCTGCAGAAGCACTAGAAAGCATGGCTAGGCTAACACAGCACTGTGCTGCATGTTTCTTCCCCTTTGGGGCAAGTTAATGTAAATAAAATGAACAGATTTCTGGTGCTAGGGCCTGGAATATTCCTAGAAACTGTCAACCAGACTGGCTTTTTTTTTCTTAAATATACCATGCTAAACAGAAAGAAAGTATTATTGAGCAGAGCATCTAGTTTTATAAACTTGGCAATTCATGTCTTGTTTTTACTTATTTGAGAAGGACTAGCACATTTCAATGGGGGCTTTGTAAACGTGGACCCTCAGTAGTTTTGTGGAAGGCTACAGAATACATGTGTTTCTCACAGACCAGTTCCAGGAGATGGTGGAAAAAAGCCATACCCCTTGATTCAAATGAAGTCACTCCTGCTTCTCTTCCAAAAATTACAATAGCACCATGTACAAAACTCATCAGTAACTGGAGAATCTTGGAGTTCATTATTTAAACCTGGATTTGATGCAATAGGAATGCTTTTTCAAAAACAACTTTTCACATAAAGGTATTAATATAAACTCAATCATATGTTTTGCAGTTTTTTTTAAACATACCAACACTTTCTTGTAATACTCTTGGACTGTGTAATATTGGCCTTACACATTGCATGTAAAAATAGTCTGTCCTCTTACCAAACAATGGGCTTGAGGAACTCCAGGGATTTTAAATTTGGACAGACTGTAGTAGAAACACAGGATCTGCTTGTGGACTCTGAGTGGGAAGCAAGTACCTCTCCTAGGACTGCAGAGGCCAATCTCCCCACGGGATGGTCCATTTGGCTGCCTCTCCAGCCAGAGTCACTGCAGGCACACTGCTTTCTGTCCATCTCTGTTATCTCTTCTGGCTCTTACCTGATCTGAGATCTGTGTTACCAAGGCAGCAAATGCTTACAGTACCTGAACAAACTGCACAACAATTCCCTTTAGCCATGCATGCAGCATGTTAACCCACACATTCATCCAAACTTTCTTGAGTGTTGTACTAGTCCTGAAAGGAACACAAATGTTAAAAATTCCCAAATGTAGCAATTTCCTGCTTTAAAATAGTCTTTGCATATAAGGTGACCTAAGCCAGCTAAAATTCACAGTCTAGTGCCTGAAAACTCTCCTGGCTGGAACACTGAGAGAAATATTTCGAGACTCTAAAGTAAACCCCAAAACTCTGGTTTACTCCAAATAAAAACATGAAGTGAAACAGTTACTGGTAACGGATAAGGAGCTTTAAATTACACATTTTTACTAATATAAATTAAACTGCTTTAACTGCCACTGAGAAAGAAAATACTGTGGGCACCTTACCATTCCTATAACTGATGATAAGTTCTTTAACACTCCAAATGTATATGAAACCTATCAGTAGCCAGATTACTTCATTTAAGGCTTTTGATGTTCTATAAAACACATACGGGCACACACACACACACACAAAAATCTCCAGGTGCAAGAATGGAGTGCATTCAGCCAGCATCTTCTCTCTGCAGAAAATTACTCCCGTCAGACATCTGCTTATATCTATTTATACATATACACAGATAGATACATTTTCCATTCCTTTTAAATATTGCAGACTATTTAAATCCACCCAATAGTTCAAGTCCCAAATACAAAGCAGCTAACCAAAAAAAGTCATCCAAAAAGAGATGCTGCTCCTGGAACATGTGAAATGTTAAATCCCATTCTAAAAGATGTTGCTAGTTATGTTACAATTTATAAATTTCCTCCATGTGGATTGAGGCTGTATGAGAACACTGGCACTCAAATTTGATTGTATTGTAAATCTAAATTTTGAAGTCTTCCAGGTAAAGGTTCAGTTCACTAGTACTGCTTGAAAAGCGAGGAGTTGAGAGTCTTTGCCTTTTTTTATTATTTACTTTGTTAAAGCGGTTCAGTGAATTAAGTTTACTCAGCAGCATTCTCTGTTGTTATTTATGCTTGATTTAAAATGTGTTGTGCGCTCAAAATAACAAATACTTAGGTTAGAATCTGTGCTCTTGGACTCTGACCTGACTTTTATATACACCAAAATAAACTGTAAAGTTTTCATCCATAAACTAAAAGGTGGCCTTTAGCTGCATAATAATAAATGCTGCACAGTTTTAATAAAAACCTTCAGTTGCTCCTGCTATAGTCAATTGTTCCCTTCTAAATGTAGAATAATGCTAGGCCTAGACACTCAGGTCACCAGGTAAAGCTTTGCACAGCATAAATCTGTCACCACCTTTGCTCAAAGCATCTCTTTAATCAAAATTCATTTACTGTGACAGTGAAAAGTGGCCAATTTAGACAGCACAGCCAGATAAATTTGAACCCGTTTGTCCTGTTTTCAAAGGAAGGCGATCACAGTGGAAACTCAGAGGAGTCAGCAGAAACTCTAGCAAGTTGTCAGCCTGCTAACTGACCTTTTTTGTTTGTTTGTTTGTTTACCTAATCTTCTTCAAAAATGCATGTTCATTGCAATCATTACCAAGCTCCAAAGAAATTTATGTAGCATCAGAAAAAAAAAAAAAAAACAACCCTGTGTTTCTATTTTACTTCTACGCTACAATTACAGTTATTAGATGTACGGGTTAGCCAACCACAAATAAGATCACATACTTCCCATAATTATAAGGGGAAACATTAAGACTAATATTGTTCAATTTTTCCAATGAATGTAGTTACCACTGAACCCTAATTTGACTCATCTGTGTCCACATGAACAGATAATAACGAGTACACTTGTAAAAGGAGGGCATTTCACTTAGTGATGTTTAAGGGATAAATGCATTTTAGTAAATAACTACAGTGAAACTCTACATATTTATGTATTTCTTCCCTCTTTTTGCTTCATACATATATTTAAAAAATAATAAGTCTAGCATTTATCCACAACTAAATGAAGACATTTGCTTTAAAAATAATGGGAGATATTCTCTTTTCTAAAGCAACTGACATTGTATGAGACATGGTGACACTGAGCTTTAACAAAACAAAGCTGTGTTCCATCAAGATCTGTTCAAAGTACCTTAAAATATCTAAGTATTCTTATTAAAGTGCACAGCTTAAAATTTAACTGGAACATATCTTCACAACTTCAGTAAATGCTTCAGTCCAGGCTACTGGAATAGAGACACAGTGTTAGCATAGCCTCACAGGTTACTGAAATCCAGCATTCTTGGGGGAAAATGGAATCACACAGTTCCCTATAGCCCGTCACATGGTTAATGTGGGAGGAATTAGTCAAGCAACGTTATTACATTTAAGTTTTCATAACAAATGGCTCACTCTAGGGAAGCCTAAACAAATTACACTGACTACTAGAGCAACACAGGACACACCGAAGCTGTAGTTTGATGTCTGGCGGCAGCACTGCCCTAGCAGCGCCCACCTGCAGCTGCTCCTGCCCGCACCTCTCCCTGTGCCGGGCAAAGAACACCGCTGCCCCCACAGACATCTGGCCCCAGGAGCTGATCCGGCTGAAAAATAACCTGGCAAAGTCAAATAAATCAAATAAAACCTTGTGTGGGCAAATTTCCATCCTCTCCACCACTGTCTGGTTCTCCGTGAGATCACAAACACACGTGCAGCGGCGCAAGGAGGGCACAACAAGCACAGGGACCAAGGTTTTTGCTCAAAACGAGCCCCAAATTTTCTCCACTTCCCGAAGAAGCCCATCAAAAGAAGAATACAACTGACCAGCTGAAGAGATGGAGCTCCAGCTGGAGCACCCCCGGCGGCTGAACTGGCACTGACCCCCTCCCCAGCCCAGGCAGCTCCTGCCGCAAACCCCGCGGTTCGGAGTAGAGCCCAGCTAGTTAGAGCTACGAGATGAAGCAGAAGGAAGCCCCGAGGCCCCAATTTCGTGCAGCTTAAGCCAATCTAATTGCTGTCTGCTGGCATCCCAGCCCTCCACTCCTGAGCCCATTACCCAACAGAAAATAATCTTTTTTTTTTTTCTGTTGTGTCATCCCATGGGTTTTGTTTCTGTCTGCTTACTGACATGGCTCAGCAAAGGATGGAGAGTGGGACGACAGTAGTGGAGGAGACACCATTCAGTTCACAGATAAGTTTTCTTAGGCTGCTGCTGCTGACCTATAACCTACATTAAATTATTTTGCAGCAGTTCCTAGTGTCTTCTTTTAGATATAACTTCAGCATTGCCACAAACCTTTGCATCACCCATACTTCTAATTTAACTTTGCCGTTGCTCATAGGCTGTACATTAAAGTAAACAGATGCTGAAAACACTTGTCATTTCTTTCAGGATTGTAGAATATATGGGTCTCACCGCAGCACTTGTCCGCTCTGCTGCCACAGCAAGTCATCAAAGGGATGTAAGGGCTGGCTGATGATTCCTGTGGGTCTCATAACTTGCATACTAAATCCCAGCTCTGTAAAGCAAAAATCAATCAGGACTTCCTCCAAACTGCCCTCTTCAAAACCACAGAGAAAAAGCTGTGGTGAGACATAGGGTAGAGTGGCGTCTCACTACAGGTTGAGGGAAGTCCTGACTGAAGCCCAACATTTCAGGCTCTCTCAAGCTCCCACGACTGACATTCAAGCTCAGTGGAGCTCCCAGGCCGGGCACTGATGAAGAGGCAGGTTACACACCCACTTCTGAGCCTCAGATTCCCACTGGTGGGATAGCCACTGCTGTGCATCTGTGCTCATCTTCTCTGACAGGAGAGATCTGATGCAACACAGCCAACCCAACCTGTCATCGTTTGTGTGTGAGAGCGTGGAATTTCCACAGAGAAACACACCATATTCTACTATGGGAACATGCTATGAAAGCAGGGCCACAATTGTTTAATTTCCTGCAGCAGCTGGAAAAAAATACAGAGAAAAACACCATTAGGATCATCAAGGAGGAGACAATCTTGTCCGAAATCACCATCCAGCTGCAGATACCTTAAAAGAATTAATTGGTACCTGCATAAATATGCCTTTGTTTAATAAATGAGATTTCTTTCTGCTGCATTTCCACTAGTGAAGTAGTATGTAGAAAAGAGACAACTTTATTATTTACAAGAGACTCAATAATTTATCTGCACACCCACATCATGCTTCAACCAAGACAATCAACACTCCATTAAAGATTATTAATACATTAAGGCCCACGACCACCTTATGATTTGTGGTATTGATTCCTCCACTTCACAAACAGAGAAAACTACACAACAGCAGTTATCTCAGATAAACAGGTTATTTAAAAGCTCTGTAAGGAAACCCACAATGGAAGACAGCCCATTTCCATGGGGCCAGGATTTTTCCCTGGTCTCTGATTCTGTGCCTGTACTTTAACTTCACAATTACTACCAAGCTTCAGCGAAGCAAAGCTCAAATAATTAAAGAAACAGCCTGCTTCCACTGAAGCCTGTGGCTTCTCATTATTTTCAATAGAAGCAAGACTAGACTAAGCGTTTGTGAAACAGTTGTGATCACTGGAAGGCACTACTGAGTTCTCAATATTATTAGCTACGAGACTACATCTATCTAAGAGCAATTTTTCTTTTAAAATCTTCAAAATCTGGTCTCAAAACCTACCAGGTTTTTAAAAGCTCTTGCTCTTCAGAAGAATATTATTGAAAAAGCACAGAATGGTTATTACTTCTATTGAATTTTTTTGTATGAATAATTTAAAGGTGTTGCTAAAGCACATACCAAAGGCCACTGCAGCAAGGGACAGAGTCCCTCTGAGGATTCTCACTTCTTTCATATCTGCCTTTGCCCCTGGTTATAACAGCTTTTCCTTCATTTTCCAATTAAAATAGCATTGTAATGAAATTTGGAAGATTCATCCAGTCAACAGCCTTATTGCTGTATTCACTAAAAAAAAATTCACTAAATACTTCAAAATGGAGGAAGGAAAGCTTTTCAAAGTCTTTTAGATCAAGTTCTTAATATGAAATTGTTCAGATTATAAATCACGGCAGACATATAGAATTTCTTGCATCTGGCTGATCTGAGGTTTTTTAGAATAAAGAATTTTTCTCTACATTGATAGTGTCCCACTGAAACAAATATATCCTAGAGAGCATGAGTTATGGCTTCCACCACACTTACTTGCTCAATTTTAAAACAAAAATTATATCCTGAGTATGAGATATGCCTAACACAAAGGCATGTACAAGTTCTCACAAAGCCTTTTGGGCAGAAAATGAGCAAACACGAATGACTTCATTATGTTTTAACTATGACCAAATCATTGCAGCCAAGGGCCTTCACATACAGAATTTTGCCAACAGGATCAAAGGACCTGCCTTTATTAAGTGTGAGCAAGAACTACACTGACCAACATGAGTACAACAGCTTTCACAGGAAAGGTCACAGGCAAATGAGCTGCTGTGAGCCACACCAGGCAGTGGGGAAGGATTCAGCACTTCAGCTGAATGACTCTCCCTGCAAGGAAAGTGACAAACAGGCGGGTCTGCTCCACTCTGATCTTGCTGTACCCCTCGTGGGAGTTTAAAGAGAAGGCCTCATTAAACACCTCTAGAAGCCAGAAAAGATAGCTAACAACAGCAATTTTCACAAAGGAGAAAAATGGCATGATTATTATATCAGGGGATTCTCCAGGAAACAAGGGGTGCAACAGCATCCTGAAACCACACACACACACCTGTATGTCAAATAAATCTCAAATAATGGAATTTTTACATGAGCTTTCCTTGATTTTGCAGCACAATGTAAACATTTGTCATGTGGACAATAACTGCCGTGTCACCACAGATTTTCAGGCATACTCACTCTGATTAAAGAGAATGGAAGCAAAAGCCCAGAGTGCTGATGCTTAAAGGAAATTACATTTCAAGTGTTCATACTTTTCCTCTAAAAACGTGTAAGGCCATGGGAAGGCAAAGTATGCAACTTCAACAAATGCTGCTTCTGACCTACCCGCAATCACAGAACAGAATTACAGAAGACTTCAAGCACAAAAGCAGCTTAGATCAGTCTTAAACAAGGATATCTGTGAATGTTCAAAGCTCTTACTTACTATTTTAAAAGGCATGGAAATATTTTTGCAAATCAGCTTTAAAGAAAATAAAAATCATAAGTTTTGCCAGTCTTAGTCTGCAACTCCTGTGAGCTTATCAGGATAAGGAAGTTTAAGTTTTCCACAGTCTTACCTGAGTGTTTTAAGGAGGGTAGTGAATCCTGTTGTTCCAGGATTCATTACAACAAAGTCCCTCACAAATTCACCACATTACAGTCCTTACTGAAGATAAACCAGTGAATAAATTTATTTAAAGCAAAGGATACGCTTGTTTCTCTACAGCAGTGCATGCTTGTGCACTGTGTATGGTTTGACAAAAATTTTTAACTAGCTTCATTTTTAGATGAAAAGCAACAGTATTCTCAACAGCAAGGAATACTTGTTTTTTTACAAGCCTGAAAGCAAGTCCTTTCTTCTCTTCGGTCAACTAAATGCCAAAAATATAATCTCCTATTTAAATTTACTTGCAATATGGATGGACTAGAAATCTGTTTTACAGAGAAACAAAATCATTTATTTTTCCCAAACAAGTGATGCTTCCAGAAATGGCCCTATTTGCCTCCCTTTGTCCATCCACTGTCCCTCCAGATAAACTCACAACAGATTTGCAAACTCAAAACACATTCACGAAAAGCACTACCTGCCGCCTCCTTGGAGGAACACCTCCTAAGCAGCTCAATTTTCCATAAAGGAACCTGAACTTCCTCCATTCTTCACAACACAGGGGCTTTCCCATTTCCCAAGTAAGGATTTCATCATGCTGGTGAGCACAGAGCAATTTCAGCTGTTTGAGCTGTCTGCACCTCTGTATTCCTTTGTTCAAACTAATCCAATTCAATCTCATTCATGTCTTTTCAGTCGTCTACATATTTCCATCCTTGCAGATAACTGTACATCCATGTGAGCTACTAAATGTCAGTCACTCACACATTTTCCCTGCTCCCCTGGCCCCTTTCTAAATCTCAGACACTAACCAGTTTCACATTACTCCATGATGTGCCAGGTAAGCATCCATCTCATTTCACAGCTGAAGATACAGATATTTAAAAAAAAAAAAAAAAAATGTACTGACTTCTTTAAACTGAAGGAAAAAGATTTTAAGAAAAAGACTTGTGAGTTAACATTTGTGATCAACAAAAACAAAGTAAAGGATAAGAACTATTTAAGACACTGTTAGTACTGTACTACTGAAATTTGAAGTTAATACAATACTAACTTTATGTTTAGTAGTGTTTTTAAAATACTCCTTAAGCCCAAACTTTGATCACAAAAAGGCCATATGCTACTAAAGCAGATTTTTAAAATATAAAAAGAGATGCATAGGACTGACATTAATAAACATACAAAAGGAGCCCACATGTAAAAATAAAGGAGCAGGGGGGAAACCTATAATTCTTCACACAGTGTTTTATTTCATTTAAATTGTACTATTAAGCTGTACTACTAAAAACAGAGGAGTTGAAAACCTGCTTACCGAAAGGGTAATCCTTTGCTTTATATACCCAGAAACAGATAGGGCGATTAAAGTACATTTAATATTTGATATGAAAAAGAATTAAAGAAGAGAAAAATAAACTGGTACCAGATCTAATTTCACAGTCAGGGGATTACAATGTAGAGAATACACACAAGCATTCTTCACTGACAACAGCACTGTGAAATGCTCAGTAGATTGCTGGCACTCTTAGGATTTAAAAGATTTAATGTTCTGCTTCGTTACTTCACAGCATGCGAAAGTTTGGAGGCTGCTGGAAGACCAAGCGGCTTAGCAAGGAAGAAAAACAGAAGAAAAGGGCCTCATCAAACTTACAGGATCTTGATGGACCTTATTTGACAGCATTTTACTGTGCTTAAATTGTGAAAATTAAAAACCAGAGTGCTTCAGTTCCCTTAGTGTAATCAAGGCCATGTAGTGCTTGCCATTCTGACTCCGCCAAAAGTAGCCTGTACATACACTGACATCGTATTTTTATTTAACCAAATAAAAAGAAACTTCAGTCCTTTTCTCCTGTAAGGAGTAATACCTGCCTCCCTTAAAAAACATAAATACTTGCAAGAGCAAAAAATAAAACCAAACAAACCAAACCCAGAAACAAATTGATCAAACTCACACCTGGAGTAGCTGAATTAGAAATTTTCTTTGTACCTGAATACAGGTCATTGCTTGTCCTGGGTCTCCAGGAATGTACACTTGGAGAGTGTGTGCTTTCCCATGGTCAGCACTGGGGTGGACCATTGCTCCTCAATGCAAGAATCATAATTAGGGCAAAGCATCTTTTGGAGCTGCAGTAATTTCCCCCTTTTCTCCCCTGTGCAGCCAAGCAGGAGCAACCCTGCAGGGTAGGTGACAGCACTACAATAGCTAATCCCAACAAGAGAAACTCCAAGCGAGGAAATCTGCTCTGAAAATGCAATATGTATTCTAAGAGGATGAGACTCCTGAGAAAACAGAAGCCCTCAGAAATTAGTCTTTGGGATGAGAATGTGGCTCTTTCGCCTGAGAAGTCCTTTCAAATCTTGGGTATTTAGTTTAGCTCAAAGAAAACAAACTCTTTTGTTAAACAAATATATAAGCACCTAGGAATTTTAGAGGCACACATACAACTTCAACGAAAAATAACTTCAAACAACTGAATTTTGTGTTTAAGGTGCCCTCTGAGTTATCTGCATAACACAAAAGAGTTTGTGGTTGTTTTTATACCTTTTATGAAGAAATATTTAAGGGGAAAGGTTTTGTTCCTCTTGCTCTGTTTAGAAAGAGGCTGAAGAGCACCAATGGGTCTGATACACCACAAGCACAGCCTGAATGGCTCGGGGGGAGCCCCTACCCTCCTTATGCTTTATTACCCCTCATGTAACCACTGCACTAAGACCTGCCCTCACCTACTTCTGCCTATTTTCATCCCTAAAGAAACCCACCCGGGCCAGGAAGAGCCCATCCCACGAGGAGGTGGCACAGTGGTTCCTCAGGGACCGCACATGGCAAGCGGTGTCTGTCATGTGCCTCTTCAAAAGTTACAACCTCTTAGCAGAGAGCTGGCCACCGATCTGGTCCTGAGCAGCCCCAGCTGCATGATGAACAGACATTAAATCACCACATTCTCTTTGTCAAAAGCACACACAAACAGCAAAACTGTCTGAAGCTGTGCTCAGAAATGTCTGAGCCGTCAGTGAGTCGGCTGGCTGATGTGCTGTGACACCATGGCCTCACCACGAAGAGCAAAAGCAGCACTTCAGCTGAACAATTGCCATTCCTCAGCATCTCTCCCCTCCCTTTCCCCACTAGCTGTACCCAGCAAGGATGTGACACTGATGAAAAAAGTCTGATCCTTTTCCTTTTCTTCCTTTTCTAAGCCAGCTTACATGTCAGCTCACAGGAGAGTGGCACAGCTTACGGAGCTGCAATGACATAGCCAGCCCATGGTGTGAGGCCACATGGCCACGTGAGAAAAGGATGTGGCAGATGAAGGGACAGGAGGTGGCAAGGGAGGGACAGCCAACACATTTGAAACCACCACGATTACCTTATTTTTTGGCAATATAGGCAGCTTCACATGCGCTGTCTCATCATGCCACCATGGGTCCGCATAGCATAAAGAGCTCAAGGGATGTGTGTTGACAACTGAAATTTCTGTAGCTGATTTACTAATTTAAAATAATGCAGGCTGCATTTCTACCAACAGGATCATGCTCTCTGCAAGTTCATCCATTCCCAAGTCTTACTGAGCACCATCGCCCACCTCCTAACCACAGAAAAATATGTCCTATTTTTCCAAGTACTAGGAAAAGAAACAAGGTTAACAAAGGGTATTCTGACTCAGCAGCTTTCATAGGTAAAACATGGGAAGTAGAAGGAAGACAGGATTGAAAATGATACAAACCAGGACTCCCTAAGCAGTTCTAGCTAATGCAAAGTGTGAAATATAGAGCTCTATTTTATTTTATAGCCCATACGAAAATGTTTTTTACAGCAAGTACAGCACAGCATGTAAGCAATAATTGCTTTGGAAGGAACAGTAATATGCAAGATGAGAATTAGTACTGAGGCCAAGACAGAACAGGAAGAGATCATTTACAAAAGAAAGATATTTGAATTTAAAAGTGTGTATTAGTAAGTAAGGGTCACATCAGCGTATGTATTTTCATCAAGTACAAGGCAGCTTTAAATGCAGTATGAAATATCTGCTATTTACAGCACGTTATTAGAGCCATACAATATAGTGTTTCATTTTGGAAGCTTACTGGAGTTAAACTAGACTGGATAGACAAAACAGAAGGTTACTTATTATTTAACCAGCACTCATCTCAGAAGGATATTAAGTTTATAGCCTGATGCTGCTTACTCATAACAAAGTCTAATTACGGCCTAACAAGCACACCCACTGGCTTCAACGAGACTCTGCAAAGAATAAGACAGGATCCACTGTACGTCAGGTTTGGCAGCTCCCTGATGAAGTGCTCTAGAGGAAACAAACCATTCGGCCAGTTAATAGAGGAAACTATTTAACACAGAAGCCGGGGAGAAGTGATGCAACTCGCTCACCACCACAGCAGTCGCTGCCAGGGCCAGATGCAGGGCTTGGGAGCTCCGCAGCTTCCACGTGTGTGCGCAAGACCATCAGATCTCCTCATGGAAAATGATCAACTCCAGCAGATCTTTAATTTCATTGTTTGTTTACAGCTTTGAAAGAAAGTTACTGAATCACTTGTTGTCATCATACTAGTAATTGCGTAGGAACTTGAGGTGTATATATATTTATATCTATATATGTCACCATCTTCTGTTCTGTTAGACAAACAAACCCTTCTGAAGCTGTAATAAAATGCAGAAAGGCAATAAAGGAAAATAACTGGGGGAGAAACTGAGGACTAAATGACTGGTTTTTTCGAGCTCCACCTCCCATCATGAGACAAACATCAAGTAGTAAATCAGTTCTGCATATCAGCTTGGCATACCACAACACACACAATACACACCCATCCAACTGGTATCTCTCCTTCAAAATGCTGAATATTCAATGCCAGCAGTATCAACCTAGACAGCAATTTCACTCCAAGAGCTATCTCTTGGTTTTGAGTTGGGCTCTCCACTTTGCTCTTCAAACTATAATCCACATTGCTTGTAGACTACTCCTGATCATAGTCCCTGCTCAAAGCATTTTAATTCAATCAGACCAGACAAAGTGACCACCAACAAAGTGGCTGTGAGGTGCCTCTCTTACAGGGTGTCAGCAGGGACCACTGATCACTGCAGAACTGTCCTATGGAGAGCATCCTGAAAAGCCATGCATCCTGAAAAGTAATGCAGGGGCTGCAAGACAGTGACACATTGTGGGGAAACTACATCAAACTAACTAAATGTGGATTCTTTCCTACATAACTTTTACATTCTCTATTTATATTTGTAAAAAAGACCAGACTTTCTTAAGCTGTGCTGACTCAGGTGTGGAGTTGAATCTGACTGCATTTGAGGGCTGGCAATTTATAGGGGGAAAGTCTTTGTTGTGTTCATAATAAGCTATGCAAAGTTTTTTTGCAACAGTAGAACAATGGCCTAGATAAAGTGAATATCCACAGCAGTTGTGTTTCTGGTGTATCACAGCACTAGCAGAGTCTCAAAACATCTAGGGGGCCAAATACCTGTTTTTCTGAAAAATAACAAAAATAAATCTTCGGAAGAGGAAAGGATGGAGCTGAGAGTAGAGCACGGCACATGGCTCTGCTGAAAAAATTACAGCTCATGTCTCTCCATTAAAACATTCAAACCAACTACATCAACGATACCCATTTGATCTATCACAAACACACACGTGCTTTTGAAATGCCTTGAAAGACAATTCGTCAAAGCAGAGCAGCGCAGCAGGCCATCCCCTCGCGTGGCCCCCTCACGCTGAAGCTTGCCCCAGAGCCCACCAGCCAGCTGCAGTACCCAGAAGGATGGGGATTAACCAGTGCAGGCATCAGCCAGAGTGCAGGCAAGGGGCACAGTGCAGGCAGGAGCTTCCTGCACACAGCACGCTTCCCATCCTTTTTGCCGGATCTCCTGAAATGCTTGATCTCTGTGCATTAATCACAGGGGAAATTGCAGTCATGCATATACAAAATAAGCCAAAGCCCAACATGAAAATTTTGGATATGTACTAACTGGTGAATCAGACATTTTTCCACCTTTCATCTCTTTCCTCTGTTAACTGACAAGTCAAACTAATCCCTCCCCTTTGAAACTGTAATATTCAGAAGTGTAAGAGATGAGAAGTGTAAAAGCAGACTTGGTCCTTAGTTCTAAATTCTACATGTATTTTGGTTACAGTCTTAATAAGGGCATGCTAAAGGCCCTTCAGTTGCTTCCTTTCCTCTTGATTTTATCTCACTCCATTCAGATTACTATGTATGACTTCATACAATTTAGCTGTTTCAAGCATTGAAACCTGAGTGCAGTAACAATCAGGTTGCCACCAAATCCTAAGGCCTCCCCAACAAACAGACAACCTGCAATTTCTTTTGCACGTCAATCCTAGCAGTGCTGCAGGTATCTCCACATGGTTTCAGGCATGCATCTATGTGCTCCTCCTAAGCAAGCTGGGAGGAGAAGAAGGAATGAAGGAACAAGATAAAAAGCCATTATGTCACCACATCCATTTTTCAGGATGCAGTCCTCAGGAAAAGCTCTTGGGTTCACGTATCAGCAGGAACAGCCAGTTGGGATTCCTGCCTCACTCAAAAGGAAGAACTTCAAAAAGCACACACAACTTGTTCTCAGGCTCTTCAAAGAGCTCTAGAAGCAGGAAAATACCAGACTACAACATATTCAAAACCCAATAATAACAGTGGCAGCTTCTGCCACCTTCTCACATTAGAAATGTATGTGCAACCAACCCCAGCAGCAAACAGAGATAACAAGCCAGTATCATCAGCCCACAGGAGAAAATGGAAGTCAGAAGAAGGAAGATGGAGGTATTTCCCAAAATATTTCAATTTAACTATTTTGGTCAGCTACTGCACTGGATGTTTTAAAGATTAACTTGAGGGGAGGTAAAGGTTAGGGTAGAAGTAGAAAAGGGAAGAAGTAGAAAAATGCTTATTTTTGATCAGTGTTGTCAGATGTGCTCTTCAACTTTTACCTCTGCTTTCCTGGTGAAGAAGAAAGTAAGTTTTAAAGGGGTTGCCAAGCTTCGAAGCAGAAAAAAAAAAGGAAAACATGCAAGCAGGTAAATGTCTCAAAGACACAGCTTCAAAAGGAACTGACAGTGCCAACACTATTAACTGGGGAGACTGCCTGCATAAATCCATCCATATTTGAATGTGTTAATTTTCCCAAAGCTTACAGTTGAATCAAAGGCTATTTCTTACTTCAAGGAAAGAGAAAGGGTCTGAATGAAGCAGGGAAAGAAAACCAAAAATCAGGACAACTGTGCCAGTGAGAAGAGCACAGGCTGACGCCCACACAGACATGCTGTAAGGTCATGATATGATTTCATCCACGAGAGCCTCCCACAGTAGTGCCTGACTGAAATGCTGCTGCCTGCACCCTACAGCAATGCCAGCACGCCTGTTTACACAGCAAGCTGGGAATCAGATCTGGCTTCGCCGAGCAAAACAAAAGCCACAGAACACGTCAGGGTTTTTTTTCATTTTTAAGCCAGATCCCGTTCCTGTTCAGGGTCACATGAGAGCTGTATTGCTGTGCCAGAACAACCGGTGTGCATGTGTGCACGGGGGTGAAACAGGGGATGTGAATTCATCTCGTAAAAACACAGTTAAAGCCAGCTCTCCCTGCCAGGGACAGATTTATCTAGGCTTAGAGGAATTTTTAAACGAGCAAGTAAAACCTATCCACGTAAGTCTTTTTGGAGACAAAGCTACATCTTGTGCATTACTGTATTGTGTGTCCAACAAGCATTTTCAGGGGATGAATAAGTATCATCATGTTTCAAAGATGCTGGCTCCATGTCACCATCAACGTCTGCCATCACTAGACTGCGGAAGGGAGTCCCCTACAGAGTGTATGGCATAAGCACCTGCTGAAGGCACTGCCTGCGGCTGGCACGCCCAGGCTGCCAGCCTGATTTTAGGTTACAAAAGGACAAACTGTGACATGGCATCCCAAGAGGGGCAACTGTTTGAGGCTTGTCACCTGTGCTCCTGAACAGCCACACGCAAGAAAATGCACACAGAAAAGCTTTACTTGCAAACCCCAAAGCTCTTGTGTTCTACCGCATGTAACGCTGACAGTCAAACAGAGCTCTGAATTCAAGGGGAAAATGCAGTTGCTAAAACACTTGTATTATAAGCAGGGTTCTGAGTGCAGTTAAATGCCTGTTTCTTTTATTCCATATCAGTTTCAAATTCCCTCAACCCAATTTACTTCAACTTTTAAAAAGATAAAATTATTTGCATTACTTTCGCAATCTCTCCATTTTGTTTCATTCATACTCACAACTGTTTAAATGATCTTCAATTTGAGAAGCTGAATTCTCATTTGCAAGGCAAACAGCATTCATGCCCAAGGAAAATAAAATGCTCATCACTTTTATTAAAACAAAAATACCTTTCCACATTTTCAAATGTTTGATTCCTGTTCCCCTGAGTTTTAACCCTTCTGCGGAGTTATTACAGCACACTCCAACAGACCATTTCCACCACTAGAGTGAGAAAACACTTAGATGTGAACTCTTGCTTTGAAACAGAACAGAATGTGAAAGAAGCCTCATGTGCAGTAAATATCACATGTGCAACAATGCAGATGAGAAAAATAGCAAGAGTCACTGGTTTGACTAATTCTTGCACAGATAAATTTTGGAGAAGAAAATAATCACGTAGAAAACTCATACACTGAAAAAATAGTTTGAAAAAAGCAGCAAGGCTCATTTCTTTCCCCTCTGCGACCCAGCAAGCCCCATAATTACCTAGACAAGAAAAGGTATTTTATGCCTTTTATTAACAGAGGTTCCCAGATGCATCCACATAATCCATATTCCACTTACTTTTATAAAAAACTAATTTGGAAAATTAACATATACACACCTGAAAGTTTAACGAAAGAGCAACTCCAAGAAGTGTCTAAACCAAAGCTAATAGTAACACACAGAAGCTTTCAGCTCGCTGAGAAATTAAGCTGCAAAGATTGATCTGTAGCTCTTCAAATCTCTGGCACTACACCAATGGTATGCAGCTGAAAAAAATCATCAAGATTTGAAGCACATCCTAATGATGCTTATTTTTGTGAAAACTGGTGCAAGTAGTCAAATTTGCACAAAATATATTTTATCAATTCTCCCCACTATCTTCCCCAGGTTTACATTTACTATTATTTAACAGCTATTTTATTCTCATTTGAATATGTCATTAAATGCCCCCAAAAGAAGATTATAAATTTCTAATACTGCTTTTTTTTTTTTTTTTTTTCCCCAGCTCTGACAACAGGGAGAGTATCTTTGGCTCCCTGGAATCACACCAGCACAGAAATACACTGCGGGTGCCGCAAGAAACTTCCGCTGCTCACGAAATGTTCTCGGAGTATACGGCACATGCTGTGTTTGCAGCAGTTACTGTGCTTTCCTAGAAAGATGCATTTGATGTATGTTTAACAAAACTAACTGATTGTAGCAGCTGGAAAACAAAAGGAATGTAACAAGATTTTTTTCTCTTACTTCTTAAGGCACCATGGGCTGACAAAGTGCCACCTCTAAGGAAGCCCTGCCTATTTGGTAAAAACTGCTAGCACTAGAAATTTCCCTGTTGTGAGGATACAAACTCCAAAAGTTTGATCAGGAGTTGTATGACAGACATACATTGATAAAGCTACTATTTCCAGCTTCAGAGCTAATAACATTAAGGTTTCTTTCTGCACTGAGTTATGGCTGAGAATGAAGCCTCTCTAAGTCCTTCAGGTGCTGATGCAAATAATGCAAATAAATTGCAAATTCAACATTTCCATAGACATGGGATTATGCAAGTAACATCAGGACAACCCAGACTTACTAAAAAAATTTATTACTCATGTTCAAATATTTTGCCGTTATTTTTTCATTACTGCAAAAAACTTACATTTGTATTTCTCACGTATGTTGCAGAGTACAAACCTTATACGGGAGAGGAACAGACTTCGAGTATACTTTCAGAATATTTCTCTTTTGGGATGAAAAAATATTTTTGTCTTTTATAACTTCTAGTCGTCAAACATATTTCTAAGAGAGATGATCAGCTCAGACACGCATTGCTGAGCCTGGTAGAGAGATTATTGGATAAAATTCCATGAGCTGTGCAGGTCTGACTAAGCATTGCTCTGTAAAAGCTTGGTATGAAGCTACAGACTTGAGCAGAACAGCAAAACAGGCTACTCCAATTTTGCACCCAGGCCATAATTTGGAGCTTAGGCTCATCCTAAAACTGGCCCTCCCTCTTTACTTTAATGTTGGTGCCAAGACTGCCATCTTTCACCTGTGTCACTCCCATGGAAAACTCCCATTGCCTACACTAAGAAACTCCAACCTGAGCCATTTACTCAATAAAAGACCTTTTCTCAAAATCACTTAAAGCCTTAAGAGAAAACAAAACAAATGGGAATGACAAACAAATGGCAAGATTGAGGGACAGAAGGAATGGAAACAGAGAAAAGAAGACATACAGCTTCATAGTACTATTATAAGCATGATTAATTGGAAAGAAGCCTATGGATTTATACTGTTTATTTTGAGCTACAGAACATAAATATACTGCACTTACACAACTATTTCCTTACTCATTAGACTCAGGTATGTATTAAGCCTTTATATATTAAAATTATGAATAATTCTGCATATATCTCTCACCAAAAGCTCATGCATGCTATATGACACGAAAGAAAAATAAAACAAGCAGCAAGTCAGGGAAAGACATTCAATGACTAAGCATTAGAATTGGCAGGGACAACAGCAAAACAATCACTGCACTGACAAGTAAAGTTAATACACAATACTGACAAGGTGGGCCAAACTTCTTGTGCCTCAGCAGGCAGCAAAGCCTGGAAGAACAAGATAATAGCAAATAATTGGAAAGACTGACATGTCTACTGCTTCCTGCTGAAGAGCAATGGTGGCAAGAGCACTGCTGTGCAAGGAGCTATGGTTGGCTGCTTCCTGTCCTGGCCTGCCAGCTCTACAGCAGGGGCTGCAAGGAAACTGCACAGACAAAAGGGAATATAAGGCAAAAGCATAGCAGACACTGAACCAGAAAACATGGTGACCTAGCCAAAGCTCACTCTTTTTAAAACACTTGTCTCTCTAATATTACCAAAAACTTTCTGGATATTCATCTTGATGGAAGTGGAAAGGGATTTTTTTATAAGGGTGTGCAGTGATAGGACAAGGGGTAAACGGCTTTAAATTGAAAGAGGGCAGGTTTAGCTTTGGCATTAGGAAGAAATTCTTTACTGTGAGGGTGGTGAGGCTTTGGAACAGGTTGCCCAGAGAAGTTGTGGATGCCTCATCCCTGGAAGTGTTCAAGGCCAGGCTGGATGGGGCTCTGAGCAACCTGGTCTAGTGGAAGGTGTCCCTGCCCACAGCAGGAAGGTTGGAAATAGATGGTGCCCTTAAGGTCACTCCCAGCCCAACCCATTCTATGATTCTATGAAATCCAAGTGTGCAAAAACATTAAGTACCTGCACAGAGTAGTAAAGCAGTCAAAACTGCAAAAGTTTAGGCACACGCTCATTATCAAACAGGAAAATAGCAATATGGACAGGTTTAATGCTTTTAAGGAAATCAGATACCCTCTGGACATGGCAAATTTCCAAGAGGCACATGATATCTGGTTTGAATTTTTACTATCTTGCCACTCAGTATAATAAATTGTGGTTAAGAATTTGTGTAAAAATTGGTGCAGGTTACAGAGAAGTAAACAATTTCTGAATTTATAAAATGGGCATGAAAATGTTCTGCCTTATTTACGTGTCTGTTATAGTGAAACCTCAAAGTAGATTGGTTTAAAAGAAACTTTTAAAGAAGTTTCATGATAAAGCAGCACTTGACAGATAAGCTTTGGAAAAATCTTGCTGTCGGGGTGCTGACCTGCAGCTGAGAGCTCAAGGCAGGAACTCCCTAAACTCTGCGGTAGTTCCTTCCTCAGACACCAAAACTCCCATCAGATCTCTGACAGATTTGTAGCAGTTGGTAAAAGTCAGACAAGTAAAGTAGCTACTATCTCCACCCACACACCCTGTCCCAAGGCAAAGGCTCCCCATTTGCACCTGGAGAAGCTTGGGAACAAATGTCTTTTTTCTCCCAGAAACAAGTCTGTTTACTTTGGTATACGCCCAGGTAAAATGTAGAGATTTCTACACATGAGCAAGTGCAATTTCTTGCCAGGTGTAGCCTCTCCCTGAAACACTATTTTCAGCTTCCATATCATTTCCCATCACAAAAGCCAGACAACCACATGAGGAAATGGCTCCATCAGACTCAGGAATGAACGGGATATGAGTGTACCCATCAAAGCAGGTTCTGGCTGCAGAGTTGGCTACGGCCAACTGCTCCTCGTTGCTGTATCCCACAACACAGCATAAGGAAGTGTCTAAACAAAGGACCATCTTTAGACTTGAAGAGTAACCTGGTAAAACTGTAACCTTAAATTCTAAAGGATATTCTACTACTGATCCAACGGTTCTGTTGCGCGGCTTTCAAAATGACACCTCTTACTAAAATTGCTTTTATTTCAGTTAATTCACATTTCAAATCTACTCATATAATATCGGTTTGTGTAACATTCAAATAATGTTATGGATTAACATTTATGTTTTATTTCAGCTCTAATGACACACCGTGAAAATTCCCCAAGAGTAGAAGAAATGTGAAGGAAACTTCTAACAGGACAAGAACTGTGAACACCCCAGTTAAACGCAACAACCAGTTACAAACAAAACTCTATAGCCTAAACCAACTTCCAAATTATTTGTCATCCTAAAAGCAACTTCCATTGTTCTTCCCAAGCCAACCTGTATGGGCTATGAGCACCAAAGGATGTTTGTCTCAGTGATGGTCTTCCAGAAATCTTACAACAAATTTTACGTCACACCGAAATTTAGTATTTACCAAAAACATGACTACAATTTTCCTATGTTCATTGCTATTTATATTTAAGATTTACGCCAAACTGGCATTTACTCCAATAGCATTTATTTTGATGAATGATGGCAAGACACTAGATGACACACCTGACAAATAATAAGTTTGATATGGGGAAATGTGAATATCAGCAAGCTCTCAATCTTCAATTTATTGTTTTTATCAACCCAGCTCCAGCTCTAATTTGGTAGCATTTTATTTTGGTCAAAGATCTCATCTAATAGAACAAGTCATACTTTGTTAGTTCTTGCCCAGGGGATAGGTGTGTTTCTCAACTTATACCCTCACAGATTGGGAATAGAGGATAGGTTGGGAAAGAAAATCTTTATGGAGCTGGGCTTCAATTTAGTGGGAGACAGTGGAAAAGAAAATACTGACGATATTAGCACACTTGGATTTTTTCATACAGTGAAATATTGGAAAAAAAAAATCAGCAAATGTAACTCTTAAAATATTTTTAATGCACCTTATTGCAATAAAATACGCTATTTTGCTTCATGTTCACCTGCTAACCTTATGAGCCTGTTTCCAGAACAGTCTTTGTATTTTGTACATGTATGTTCTATTTGGCTAACATCTATTCTACAAAGGCAACTTTTATATTAAAGCTACCAGAATTTAATTCACAAGTGTTACTGGAGATGCTTTTTTAAAATAATCCTGAAAATGTGTAAGTATTACAGTATTTCACATTTTAAAGAAAATTGCTACAATTGACATGTAAGTTTTAAGTAAATTAATTAGTGCTCATGAGCAAGCATCAGGTTAATAACTGGAGAAACTCGTCTATTTTTGTTCCATTTAGATCTGTAAAAAGCCCGAATTCTTGTATTACAAATGCAGGTCCTGTCTAGCCTGGAAGATCAAGAGTCTGCAAAACGGTGACACTGCAAGAGTAACAAAATCAAGTTCAGACAACAAAAAAGCCAATTTCATTTGGGCCTCCAACAAGTTCTTTAACCCTTTTGGAGAACTAAAGCAACAGAAGTAATTTGCCAGTTAACAGAAAATAGAATTTCATTCGTTTTGATCAACAGGTCAGCACGGTTGTTTCATATAAACCACAGAGAGAGTCAGGAGCATCTCTGCATGGCACACAGAAGGCACGAGGCCATTAAGGGATGCTCCTTCTGAATTACCCACAGGCAAATTAGGAGGACTTGAAATAGCGAAGTCCAAAGTTTCAGCTCTGGCCTGTCCTATCCCAAACACAAACAGATGGAAAGAACACAATTGATAAAAACTCTAAATACAGCTTTATAGTTCAGTTTAACTTTGTAATACTTTTAGTTTACAATGCTTTCCCTTTGCCTACATTTTTTTGGAGAAAAAAGGACAAAAACATGTAAAAATTACTAATTATTGAGTTAAAATCTCTATAAACAATTACAGAAACAACTTGACTGCAGTTTACTAGGGCTCTACAACCATATGAGCTGCATCTTTACATGTAATTTCTCAGTGACTTCAGTTCCTCTATCATCTATTGCCTGGGAATTCAGCACCTCTGGGCAATATTCAAATTTATGGTCTTCAGTTCAAAAAAAAGATAGTAAAGTACGAAAAAAAAAGCTCACTCTCAAATCTACTAGCATCAAATAATGATGTTCTTGTCCTCAGAATTTTTCAGACTTTAGCAGACACACAGTAGGTAGGGCACATTTGTGCATTCATGCTTTTCCAAAAAAAATAACCACCTATAACTTCTCCCAGTGGGTAGCATCAATTAAAAAACAATCAGGAAAAGCTTTATAAACTAGCAGTGAACAAAAGATATTTCTGGTGTCATGACAAAGCCAACACTGACACAGCGGAGTTAGCAGGGCATTGTATTCCTCTTGAGCAGCTACTGCAAGCTTCAGCAAATGGAAAGGCCAGCACCATGATTCAACCACAATGTATTTCTCAGTTTAGAATCAAAGTGCCAGGCTGATATATTTCTGCCAGCTGAAAACAGGTACAGTCACTTTGTCAGGAAAAAAGAAATAATTGGGTGGAGGACTAATGTGAAAACAAAGAGTAAGTTTCGTTTCTGCCCTGGTTGTCTCCTCGGTGCTAAGCCTGCAGGCACGTCCCCACGCAGGCACTGCTGCTTAGGACCAACTGCATCTGCAAGTGATTGGGTCCAGTCCCTGTGCAGATGCTGTCTCAGGGCCCACAGAAGGCACAAAGGTTGCCAGCAGCCATCACAGCAGCTGCTAAGGCAGTTGAGAGCACCAAGAGCTGTGATCCTGCTCTTCACACTATTAACATTAGAGACAAGGATACTTAAAATATGGCAGAGAAAACCAGAGTGGATTTACATATCACAGGACATAAATGAAAGCAAGTCAACATTTAAGCCTTCCCTTAAACTAAAGTCTTCACTGTGGTTTTCCAAAGCCTCATTTATCCCAACAAGATTTTAAAAACTGACACAAAGAAGCAAACAGACAGGATGGGACATAACACATACAATTCTTTATCAGATAATAATAAAACCACAATTTTTGTAAAACTTAAGAGGAGGAGACCTCCAACATGGAGTGATGGGCTTCCTCACTGTGCTGCTGGGGCAGACATGTGCTGCAGCAGAAGGCTGCTCACCATCTGGTGGTGCCAAGGGAAAAGGAGCAAAAAATGGAAGAGAATACCTGCAAACTAGCACCCTCCAATTTACAGTTTCCCAGGAGGATTAAGGAAACACGTTTCATTGCGACAAAGAGGCAGTCCAATTTCATCTATTTAAATAAGTATTAAATTCACCTGGCCAGCAGTAAGAGAATAAATTTAGAGCTACTGACTGTATAGCCATAAAGAAACTCTTCCTTTAGTAACTGAAGTTTTATTAATTTAGTTACGCCTTCCACACGTAAGCAAACAAAAAATTAAATGTGTTGTGGAAATGATGTTTTATTTGCGCTTTTCCCTCCAATCCTTTACACATCTCCAGCTATTTACAGAGCACTTCTGTGTACCTGGCATTCATATATTTCAAGCTGATAAATGAAAGCAATGGATGCTGTAACTGCAGCAATAACACATCTCAGAGATGTGGAGATTCCAGCACTGGTAGGGAACAACCTGGATTAGTGACATTCTGCAGGGAAACCACACATCTCTCAGTGAAAGGAGCAATGATTTAAAGGTCAGGTCCCAGTGCTGACAGTCCCACCTTGGTCAGCAGCAATTTAGTCAGCACAGAACACCTCAGCTGGGTACCACTACACCACTCCAATTCCCTATTTATCGCAGCACAGGAGTGCTGGGGTGCAGAGCTGGCACAGCTGCCAGCCTCGCTTCACTCATCAGGGAGCTGCAATCCCACAGCCAGCAGCAGCACTGCTGGCTGCATCCAGAGCCAGCATTTCACTTTCCTGACATTTTACATCTTTGCTCCCAGTTACACTCCCTTTGTGTAGCCCACTATGTGATGCCATGAGTGAGACGTTTAATTTCCCTGATCTGGGAGAAAAAGACACGGTATTCTAATCGCTCCCTCTCCATGCTGCTCCAACTGCTGCATCCCTCCTCACCTTGCATTCCCTCACTCTGCCTGGGACGCCCAATTCAGGACCTGACTCCCCAGTTCCACCTCTTTCCTCACCGGCTTTCTGCACATTAAGGTGTCTAGAAATATCCAGGACTGCTGACTCTCCCTTGTTACCATGCCTGCCTTGCTGATATTTTATTTTTAAGAGAACCATATGAAAAGCAGCATGACAATGAACAGGGCCAAGCCACTAATCAGAAACTATTCGAAATTAATTTCCTTAAAAACATAAAATATAAACACTTGCACAGTAGGAAGAAGAACAAAAGCAGTGCAACATCAAAATGAAACTTTTTTTTTTTCGTTTTTGTAAAGTATGATATCATTGTAGCACCTCTAGATTTTTAGAAGCAAATGACTTTTAAAAGTATTCTTTGGTTTGTTGAGTTAAAAAACAAAAAGAGAGAGCAAGCATATAAAAGAGAAACAAAAAGAAAGGAACAAGTTGAAGTTTTCCACCTTAGAAATGATGCAAATATACCTGAGATAGAACACCAAAACCTATTTATCTTAAAAACATTTAAATGCATTAAAGTATTTTGGAGGACTTATTTTTTAAGATCATTTAAGATTTAATTTTGCAAAGGCTTATGCATTTGATCGACCACATGAGCAGCTCCCTTTAGATGGTGCAAGAAAACAAAATGTATGTATCTGTAGAATTGTGCTCTAAGAACTGTATGAATTCCTAAAATACAAACAAGAACTCTAGAAACAAATCAGAAAAGTTTTGTTGGAGCACTCTTATCCAATTTCAATATTTGATATGGCACTAACTGAGCAGGAAAACCTTTAATAAATTAAAGGTGCAAAGAATGCAAGATAGAGTGCACAGACTTTTATATATCTTTTTCATTCATATCTGCAGATTTTTGTGCAACCTTCTGCCAAAATTCAGCACTCAGTTTGTACCCATAATTTCAGGCTTGTCTACATTTTTATCCTATTTCACCAACGCAGGCATTCCGAATGCCCTTTTTTTGATAGCTCCTCCTCAGTTCATGTTATTTAGCTTTGTGGTGCCTATAAAGTCATTTCACTATCAGATGTTGTTATTATCCTACACATTTATGTCGGGTTTTTATTATTTCGCAAATAACAGAATATAACAAAAACCTTCCTGTGTTATCACAGCAACATTCTGCAAGCAAGAATTTTTTCCCCTGTGTAGTTTGTCTGTTTTCTACATATTTACATCCAGGGGATTTCACTGGTATCCAGAACTCCAGACAGCACTGCGAACTCATCCACATACAATCAGAGTCATAAAACATGTGCTGGACCTGAATAAAAGCAATATCTCTAAAAACAGTGACATAAGTAGAAGACTCATATTTACCATTTGGCTCAGAATATTCTGCGTCCATCATCAGGTGTCAGCAGGGACAAAGCGAAGTGTCTCGGAGCACCAGCAAATGGGCTGCTTCAACTGAATAGTTTGGATGCGGTTTGACAATGAAAACACTTTTTAAAACAGAAAACAAGCAGGCAACAGCAAGCTGAATAGCGGGTGGAAAGCTCTAGTAAGCGCATTCTGTGGCACAGGCAGCTGCAAATCACAACAGGCCATTCCGCCGGTTTGTCAAGGGATCGCTACGAGTTAACACAACTTGCAAACAATAAATATTGCTCTGGCAACTCGTAAAGACCCATTAATTTTGTCCACGTTTATCAGAGATTGTATCTCAATTCATACGACTCTGTGTATAAAAGATCCTGTCCTCCAAAACAAATTATATCAGCTCCTCATTAGTAAATATCTTTAGAAACAAAACAGGAGTCAAAGTTTTCAGTTTGAAAGGCACAAATAAAAACAGTAGTTTTAAATCGACTCTAAATGAAAGCAGAGTGGAGTGAAACAGCTATATTCTCAGCATTTGTACCAGGCAAAACACCCATGCAGATGGTTTGCTCAATATCACTTTTTTTGTGACAGAAGAATCAATGTTGCCCATTTGCATTAGAACGGCCAGACAAAATCTCTGTGTGTGATAATTTGCTGTAGCTAGAGAGAATTTGCAATGAGAGCTTGAAAGTTTTCATAGCAACCCCCAGTGTCCCTGTGTGCATGAGGGATTAGAAAGGAGACGGACGCTTCCTTTGCTGGCTGCTCAAAACCAGTGACACAGGGCACAGTCCCAATGCCACACACCTTGAGCTTCGTCTAGGCTGAGCTCCAGACTTCCTGACCTTTCCTTTGGTGCTTTTAGTTATTCATCTTTCCCTTGCCTAAACAGCCTGCCTTCTCTTCATCTTCTTTTCCAGCTCTCCATTTGAAGCTGCTAATGCAGGTTATTCCAATTCTGGCAATCGACAGGTATTTTTGGGGATTGAGCTGTATCAGTTTGGCTCTAATTTCTCTCTCTGTATTTTTTTAATAAGGCATCTGAATGAAGGGCAGTTCTTATACATAAAATATTTATGCAGATCAGTGACACTGTACACACATACAATTTTTAACTCACAAACACTATAATTGATTGATAAAAGAATATTTTATACTTCAATGCTTTTACGCAATGAAACTCAAAAAAAAAAAAGGTAAATAGAAAACCCTCAATGTAAGAAATTGTTTCTGACACGCACCAGGAACTGGAAGCATGTATCTTGATACATACTACAACAACAAATGCCTGCCCAGCAAAATCAATAGAATGCAAGGCCAGTAGATAGGGCCCTTGCAGGACTGCAGTTTTCATCAGTGCCTGAAATTCTTGGAAGGCTATCCAATGAAAAATATAATTAAAGACAGTACAGATATTTTCTAGAACTCTTCTGGCTGCCTCTTACAACTGTATATGATAATACACAGGTAGATACAAACCACAGCTATCACAGTGCTCTCACTCAATTCCTCAAGAGTCTAAAGAAAGCAGATTCCATTAAGAAACAAGAGTACTTCAGCTAACTGCAGGGCTTATTACCATGCAAAGCTTTTCCAGAGTAGATGGAAAAACTCCATTGTGTGCCAAACTCTCATTCAAACTAGTTTAACTCAAACTATAAGTGTGTAATAATAATATACACCATGAATATTTAATGTCAGGTATGCTTAGCAGAGAAGGAAGCCCTTTAACAGCAGGATAAAAAAAAAGGCAAAATCAAAGGCAAACTTTTGAGAATTACCTATAAAGAGAATGAAATATGCAAGTCGGTGCTGAAGATCAGAAATCTTACTTTACAATAGGCAATGAGAGGGAAATAATTAAACATCAGATAATACGATATCCCTGGAAAAACACTGGGGGAAAACCAACTTGCCTAACTTCAGAAACAGAGAAACAGAAAGTAGCAAAAAAGCCTGAAGCTCTGCATTTTGGCTGGTGTATTTATTTCACCACTTAAATTTTACCCTTTAATACCATAAAGATGGCAACTGTTATTTAAAAAGCAGAAAAACACAGCATAAAGTGAGGCCCTTGCTGATTCAACAAAGATACAAATTGAATGGATTATTATTGTTAAATCACTAGTATCTTCCACAAATGGAGCAGATTTCGTTACAACAAAAAGCCCTTCATCAGTCTTTAGCGCTAATGAAAGTCAGCACTATCACCTTTATTGTCTCAAGACAACCAAAGCTGGAGAAAAACCTTGCTACTGTAGCCTCGGAGAGCCCTTCACCATATCAGCAGCTACATAAATGCAGTGTGGTGGCTTTGAATTCCCTTATACCTGAGAGAAGGGCATCAATCAATTGCTCACCCTCCACCTCACCCCAAGCGGTAGGCAAAGGTGAGCCAGCTGCCATGTTAGTTGTGTTTGATAAAATATACAATGTACCCAAGACCATGCCTGTGGAACCTGGCCTGGGATGCCAGCAGGTATGTGACAGGGGCACTGGGTTTTCCTGCTGCAGAGTGAGGTCTTCCCAACAAGTAGGAGCATTTCCAGTTCCTTACCCTGAAAGGAACAATATCTTAAAATGCCTTTTCCATATTCCCATGGCCTCCGAGGTTTTGCAGTCACTTGGCAGGATTGGTTTCTCTTTCCTCTTACTCCAGGTAGCAGCCTGTCACAGAGGGAGTGATAAGGGACAGAAAATGCAGCTGCTTGCTGCCAACCACAGCTGCCCCTCTTCAGAGACCAAAGGAAGATGAAGAGTTACCATAAGAGCGTGAAACACAAAAGGCTGAGAAGCAATGGCAAGAGCCTGAATCACTGGTGGCTGAGCTCATTAAAAGAAAAGAAAAATTAAGTGGAAAATAGAGGGAAATGTGTCTAGTCATATCAACAGCATCTGGAATTGTTTAAGTAAACCTGACTCTAATATGTGTGTTCATTAGAAGGAGACTTGCAGCAAGTAGATACAAATCTCCACCTTAGAAGTACTCACAAAAATTAAATGACCACCCAGATTTCAGCCAGAATAAAAATTGTTTTATCTTGTTGATAAATCATGTAGCATGTAAGCATCTTTCCTTTTTTGAATAACAGGCATCACTTACAAACCTTAATGCATTTCATCTGTAACATTGCTTCCTGTTCCTGATAGGGAAAGGAAAATTCATGAGGCAAATATTTAGCTCTAGGCAACAGGCCAGTCTAGCAACAGAAAGTTTTACACTTGTGCCAAGATTTCTTGGTTTCCTTTTAAAATGAAAATCGTGACAATTATCTTGATGCTCTCTGATGAATCAAATCTGTCTATATGAAAAAAGACTTTTTTTGTTTCCAACACGCTATTTTACAAGCTTATTCACTTTCTTTAAAAAAAAGCAGCTTATGAACCAACTTAAAAGCCAATGTGCTTGCATGAAAACATTTGTAACCAGTCAAGCCACAGAGATTTTCAGTCAGTAAACCTGAAATGTGAATTGAAAGAGATACAGGATTTCTCCAAGGGGATGAATTTAGAGATACTTTTAAAAAAAAAATAGTTACTGTCTGTTGTGTTCAACATTTTCCAATCCACACTATAAATCTGACTGACTTGTACTGTCAATGCTTGGTAAGGCCAGCATTTCAAAAACTATTGAGCCACAAATTAAAGCTTCAATTCAACTCGGAAAAAACCCAAGTACTTCACACACCATGCCCATGCTGCTTATCACCACAATTCTAAATTTGTTATTCTGATTCTTAGTCTCATATATGCTCTGTTTGTTCTGAGGTCTTCTCAACACCACTCTTGGGCTGTTGTCCCACCAAGCATGGAAAGTGTCCATTGCTTTGCAGGTAGGAATATGAACTCTGTTCATTTTTATCCCTCTTTTAACTGTGGTGTCACACTGAGCAGCAGTTTAAGAAAGGGTAATGTCATTCCAGTTTGCAAAAAGTTCTGGCTCATTTCCAGCAGTTTTTTCTAAAGCCTAAGTTACCCTGTTATTTTTCAATTTGCTAAGATTCAAGAACCTAATCTGTTTCTAATGTGTATTTGTTTCCATTGCCTTTGCAGCTCTTCCCCCAGAAATCTCCTCCTGGCTCTCATGAATATGCTTCTTGACCAGCAGCTGATTGCTCCCCCTGGTAAAGCTGAATCCAAGAATATTACAGGTACAAAAGTTCACAGCAGAGAACAGCATCGACATTCGGGCAAGAACTTACCATTTCCTGGAGTTCTGCCTCTCTCTCCTTCTCCCCTGCCTGGCAGAGCTGCAATTTCACTTTCTGCTCCCAACAGAACAAGAACATAACAAGAGTTTGCTTGTTGCAAATATGCTTAAACACAATGTCACACGCAGGGTTCAAATCCCATCACGCACAGAACCCAATTCTTTTGGCAGTCAATTTTCCCCACTGTGAATTACCAAAATTCATTACTATCGGGATGGGAGAAAAAATAAGGTAAGTAAATAAATAGAGACAACTTGACAATAACCAGGGAAGCCCTCGCTGTCATCCAGCAGCTCCTCAGCAGTCAACCTGCCCCACTGCTGTAGACACAACAGATCTCCTCCACTGCTCTCTGCTTACACTGTTACTATACAGAAACATTACTTTCCGTATGGGCGGAAAGACTCTGAAACCAGATACTCTGCAGCTCTTCAATCGGTGCTTGCAATTCTTTACAGTCCATCCCCCAAGACCGAGAACAGCACCCTGAAGAAGCATTTCAAGCCCATTTCAAAAGGAATCGTACATTATACAAAGCTCCTTTCACAACAGACACCAGGACTAGAGATCCATGGTGGAAAGAGAGTAGACTTATGAATAAAATACAAAACCAGGACTCATTGCATTGGATTCTGCGTTTCCCTCAGCCATTCACTTTCTCTATTATCCAAGCCCAAATCTCCTGCCCTTAATAACCCTGTGGTCAGACTTGCCCCTCTGTGCCATACAGTGTTCACATGATTGCATACCTGAGAGATGTGCAGACATGATGAGAGTACCTAATTTTAATTATTAGATCTTTATCCATGAGTCTGCTGTATTTTCTTAATACATCTGGTGTTAGTCCAATGATTGCAAAACTACCCAGACCAGAGCTTCCTTTTTATTGGAAAAGTTTCTATCGATACTAGTTAGTGAAACTGAATTACACAAATTAAAATGGACTCTTTTAGGATTTCCCTGATAAGAACTATATCTAATCAGTTTTGCCCAACCAGAGTTTTAGACCTGAGAGAAGAGGAATCCTTGCGTTCTTTTAAGCATGCCCCATCAAAATCTTGTGGTAAAAACCACTGTTCTGAACATGCTCCATCTGGAGCTATCCAGGGTCAATGCCCAAAACCAAACTACCAGAGACAATACACAGGGAAGAATATTGAAAAGAAACAAAACCAAACCCAACCATAATATAGTGTATTATTACTCCTGCAGCATTATATTATTTGTGGCTGAGTTCTATTTCCGTTAGCTTTTAAGTGGACTCAGTTAAATATAATTTCTATATTTGACCTCCTCTGAGATGGCCATTATGATTTTATGAAGTTAGTATGCATTTCACATAGCAGCTAAAAGTGGAGAAAGTGGAGAAAAGCAAACCCTTGAGCAAAAACAAGCCAGAGGATGCTTCCACAGACACTGCCCTGGAGAATGCAGGGACTGCCTTTTCTTTTTAATACTTTTTTTCCCCCCTAATCCCGTTCATTATTTTGTGGAAAAGATGGAACCTGTATTTCAGTATAAATATGCAAATCTTAAAAATAAAAATGTACAGCTGTTCCTCACAAAGCATACAGCAACCATAATTGGGAAAGTGCAATGATCAAGGTTTGGCATGCTAAAATAAACATAATTATATTTCAATCTTTGGAAGTTAAACAGTCCTTCAGAAGGGTCAGGAATCAAACATTTCATCATGCATGAATTATACATTGGTTTTACTTTCTTCTGCAGGATCTTAACCAACCTCAGGCACAACAATGAACGAGACAGGCAGCCGAGAAACGCTTAGGTAGCAGGAGAGATGTTCTCGTGTACAGCAGAACATCTGCTTTTTCTGAGATGCCACATTCCAAGCCTAAACCAGAAATCTCTGCAGTATTTGCTGTAAATATCAGGTTTTGTACAGAGAAATACAGGCACTAGTTCCCATGCTTACAAGCACTGTAGCTGATGCACCCACACAGTCTTAACCAGGCTCCAAGGTTCAGTTTCTCTCGCTCCACAAAGGCCATCTCATAGCAGGTGTTCCACCTGGTTGTCTAAAAATAAACAAACAAGAATAATCTCTTCTTCCTTTTCTTACTCTTGTACTTAAATCAGATCCCTTCTTTTATAATTTCCCCTCACATACGCTTCCTGCACCCTCAGTGCTGGCCTGCCCTCTCTTTTGTATCTCTTTGTGTCACTTGAGGCCTCCTTCCCTTCAAACTTCCCTCAGCTCCATCAGACCCTTCTGCCAAGCCTCCCTGACTGCATGGTATAAAGTCACAGGAGAGTGCTCCCTACAGGTGTTTATGTAAGACATGGGCTTTTGCCTTGCAATTTCTTCTGCAGTACCACAATTAAAACTCCATTTCGGGGCATGATGAAGTATGGAACAGCAAGGGAAGCAAGTGATGCCCCAAGTTCAGATGAATCCAGCACTCCTGAATAAAAACGTGGCCCACATCCTTCCCCGCTGCCCTGTTTGCCATGATTTAACTCTTGCTCTTGGACAGGCAAAGGGAAGTGCTGGGCAGGAAACTGCCCCTGTGGAGGATGCACCAACCTCCCACTCATCCCAGCTTGGCCTTCAGCCACAGCAGATGAATGCGAGTTGCAGCACTGGCTTAGGAGGGGTTATTAATGGTAACAGGACTAAAACAGGAACTGGAGAGAGGCCTTGATTTCAACAGGAAGAACTGAAGAAATGCACTCTTCACTGGATTGTTCAGTGCTTCCTATTAGCTCACTTGAATTAGACTTCCTGGTAAATATAAGGACATGGGAAGAGTTTATCCCTGTTTTTGTTAGCAATTAATGATAGAGCAGGAATTAGGAGACCAAGCTGTGTAGGTCTAGTCCAGTGCTCAACCAACTGGACAATGTTATATATGCAAACACATCATAGCTTTCAATGGCATGCCTCTCTGCTGCTTACAGAATGTCCATCTCTATTACTTTGTGGCATTCGGAAAAAGCCATGGAAAGGGATAAAAACTGTAGCAACAGAAGGCAAGGTTAAAAGAAAAACTTGAGTTCCAAAATCAGAGCTCTCTGCAATTTTGGTTCTGCACTCACATAGGTAAAACTCTACTTAACACATTAAGAGAGTAAATATCACCACCACCATGAAACCCCAAACAGCCCTCCTTCCACACAGAGCTCACAGACAACCAACAAATGCGTTTTCCAGAAGCTGAGGGGCATGAACAATCTGACCCACATGTCAGTACTGGAGCACTGGTTCACATCCAATACAGATCACTAATGGTCAAACCACTGTAACACATCAGCTAGTCTGTTTTGTGAAAGCAGTATTTGATCAACTCATTCACTGGTATTCGGATTGTAATGACAGACTGGACAAGCATAGTAAATTCACACTTGCTCAATGCTTGCAAAAAGATCTACTGTCCTTTGACAACACTGGTATCAAAACCAGAAGCTCCAAAAAAAATCAAACAACATTGCTGAGAATCTACAATCTGAGTACTCAGGATAAATGTTAGGAATAACAAGGCATTAGGGAAAAGAATCACCATAAGTTTTAAGCATTTCCTTCGAATAAACAGTTTTCTATTAGTGATACTAAAAATGAAATAAAAACTTCAGTGTTTTGACTGGAGTTTGGGGATGGCTTTGAGATGGGTGGTCTTCTTCTGAGATAAAGTTCCAAAAAGTGACCACAACCCAAAATATCCCAGATATACAGCCTGTGGAGTGGCACCAGCTTCCCAATCTTCCGACAATCTCCCAAGCTGTTTAAGGCTAGCCTAAGAAATGAACACATGCATAGAGGTGGAACCAGTTTAAAAAACAACTCTTAATGAAAAGCAATTAAGCAGTAATTGTACACAGGGCAGTAAATAGTCACCAATATGCCTACTCCTACCAGCATGTCTACTGGTTATCTTCTACAGTGCTCCCAGCTACTCTCTATATAGCCATGCCTCCAAACACAGCCAAGGGAAAGTGTGGTGAGTAATAATCTCCCCATCCCAAGGGAAATTGCAAAATCAGACCCCATGTGCACCCTACATAGAAGAGAGATAATATTCAAGGCCACGCTTGTTATAACACTGATTTGTCCCAACAAGGGAGGTTTTTGGGAAGCATCATACCAAAGGAAAATGTACAGAACAAATGAAAACAGGCTAGAGATGTGTAAGGGAGGAGGGGTGCAGAAAACCAGCAGGAAGAGGAAACTTGGTTTTAATGTAAAAGGAGATGAAACACCACTGAATAAGGCAGACAGGGTTGAACACAGAGAAGGAGCATTCCTCCCACCCTGGCTTCCTGAAAAGCAGGATTATGGGGGCAAACTAAAAGCCCTGAATTTTCAGCAAAAGAGAACAAATCAAAAACATGACAAGTACAGACCTTGGTCATTAGCAGTAGTTTCTGGTTGAATTAAACCCACCGATTCTGAATAACCATGTTAAAAAACCTTTTTCAATTGCTATTAAAGCAGCTGCAAACAGGAAGGGGTAATACCCTGTCTTCTGCTTATTTAGTATCTGAGAGATATCTGCTGTGCTCAGAAGTCCAAACCAAGTGCCTTCGGCCTCTGCAACCCAAGTCGCAGAGAGTTGTACCAGGCTGGGAAGTTCAGTGACTCAGGTTTTTCAAGACTTAGACATTTTTAATTAGTGAGTTGTAATGCAGACTAACGTTGAGCAAAACTGGTTTAATTTGCATTTAATTGCAGCAGTAGATCAAGCAACACAGGTCTGGCATAAATTTCAGTAGAGGAAACTAATGAATACTCAAGGTGTGCAAGAGAAACAGGAATTTCAGCTAAGTGAAAATTCCAGGCCCTACAAAGACAAGAGATGGAGAGAGAGCAGGGAGGTATATTCAAGAGAAATACTGGAAGACAAGTTTTCCATTTTGACATGCCAAAAATATTTGGTCATCTAGGTAAAGGAATTAGATTTACAAATGACATGCAATCAAGAACACAGATTTGGATACACAGAACTTTTAATAATTAATAGTTGTCTTATTATTAATCAGAGACATGAAGAAGAAGAAAAAAAAACTTTGCTGGACTAAAGCAGAGAAAAACTCCCAGGGCGCAGACCAAAACCCACATCAATCCAAACCAGCCAACAGCCCTAAGTCCCAGACAACAAAGCCTACAAGGCTTCTTTTCAAATTTTTTTCCTTTCTGGTCCCATGACCTTCTCTTCAGTTGAAGGGATAGAAAGTGCTGCTATGTCACACCAGCCCAGCGACTGAAGCTCAAGCACTCTGCCTTCAGTCTGAAGAGATCACTTAATGAAAAGTACCCATCATTGTCCTCAAAGAAGTGAAAAAACAAAAAAACTAAGCTAACAAACCAAGGAGAGGGGTATCAAACTTGAGTTTAGGCATTCAGGGTTACCTTGCAAGGTAAATTCCAGGACAGCAAGTCCAGACTCCTGGGCCCAGTAACCTCCCAAGGTCATGCTTGTTCACGTACAGTTGTATTATAAGCAAATGCCAGATAAAGAGTTCATAGCACATTCTTTTACTTCTTCAAGTTATCTCAGCTTGGCTTATTTCAGTGATCACTTTGGTGCTGATCTAACACACAGGAGAGAGTGTTGAAGCTGTTAAGGTGGGCCCTGCTGAAGTGGATGAACCATGATACCTCCAGCATGGACATTACTCCTAATACAGTAAAACTGTTGTCCCTTCTGCCAGAAGGCTTGCCCTTGGGTTAGTAGGCTGAATTAGCTCTGCACCTACACTGGATCTGGCCCAAGGAGTCTGCAGCAAGAGTAGGAGAAGAGGACAAAGTGTGGCAGCAACCTGCAGCTATAGGTGAGGTGGGCTAAGCCCTGCCAACAGCTTGCTACCACCATCAAAGGGGGCAGTACAATCCTTCTACATATTCTTGGGGTCATAATGCATCTAAAAGAGGTCTGGAACATTTCATTGGTGCCTTATTACTGCTACCTCACACACAGGCCCTGCACCAAGCTCTTCTGGTGTATTAGGTATGGGCAGGTTATGCCAGGGCATGGTGTAGATGTTCCAACAAATAAAAGTTACTGAAAAGACACAGAAGCCAGTCTGAAGCAAAATTCAGCACAGACTGAAGTGCACTGTAGCTTTATGCAGAGCATCATTCCAACAGCTAAAGCACACACGCTGCACGTGACAGGGAAGACCTGTTCATGAATTACGGTGGGAAATAAGCATTCTGTTTGAGAACAGGCAGCAACCATCCCTCTCATACTTTAGGCCAAAACAGTAAGAGCTAGAATATAAATCCCTCTCCCAACCACTACACAAATCCTCTTTGTTACTGTTCTAAAAATCCCAACTCAATGTTAAAAGCTTGTTAGATCCTTGCAGGCAGCTCAGGAGACCCTGCTGACACCAGTGCAGTGACAACTCCCAGCCTGGTATCTGAGAACAGCCGGCACTACCTCCCGCAGCTGTGCAATGTGGGTTCCCGCCACAGCGCTGGAGCCTCACTGGGCTTCCAGTGACCCTGCATAGTAGAGAGTAAAGTGAAAAGCCATCCAGGGAAGAGCTTGATAAGGCTGATAACAACCACGGCTGTAAAATAACACAACAAAGAAATACGACATCACAGGCAGAGGAAAGAAAAAGCAAAACCAAGACTTTTCAAAGCTCTCTACTGATACATGCATAAACTAAAAATAATCAAAGCACCTGCAAGCAGCAGGCACAGACTTCATTTAACAGGTGATGAAAGACACTTATATTATTTGTATGAAGGTACAAGGCTTCTATGGCAGCAAAGAAACCAGAAATAGAACATTTGTTATCAATTCTGTGCTCTAAACTGATACCTCATTGTTTTTATCCCTCCTATATTTTTTTCTTACTGGCTTCTTTTTAAACAAGATATAATGAGTAACAGATGCTACAGCAGTGCTGTCCTCAATGAAAGGGTAATTAACAGACGAAAGTTCAGCAGTTGTTTCTAGTTACAATCAGATGAGCTGTACACTCCTCATCCCTTCATCCCCTAAGTGAAGGACAGGGATGAGCAAGCCAACCTCTGCCTCCATTCCCCACTGTAAAATGGTACATACAAAGCAGTACATATTGAGCAGGACTTGGAGGTACCGAGATAAAACGTGGACCACTCAGTTTTTTCAGGTGTAGTCTCCAGAATTTAAGAATTGCAAACACTTACAATACTAGCTTTGCCAAAATTTTGAGAACATTCACTGCATATAGTAAAGCTGATGAAAAAAATCAGTACTTGACATCTGTGTTGACTGGTGAGAAATATTTATTACACAGATTCATTGCAGTTTATTCTTAAAAACTTACAGTTTTTCTACTTGTAAATAAAGCTTATGAGGAAATAACTTCTGAAGCTCTGCTGATGTTCAAAATGTAAACAACTTGAACTGGAGGAACTGCAACATACGAATGAATACAATGTATAGCTTCAAATAACTCTAACCCGGTGTAGTTGCTACTCGTAATTCAGTTGGTCAGAGCATGGTACTGATAATACCAAGGTTGAGGGTTCAATCCCCATATGGGCCATTCACTTAAGAGCTGGCCTTGATAATCCTTGGGGCTCTCTTTCAACTCAGAATGCTCTGAGATCTGACTTACTAGACAGCCGTCCCAGTTTTCACAGCAGCTTAGTAACCTTAGAAATACATCAATTTGGCTTTGTTTGGCATTTCTGCTTCAGGATTTGTCATAAAAACAAGCAAACAAGACATAAGGACAAGTTTAGTTAGTCCTCATAATTTTTCAGTTGAACTTTAATTCCTACAAGAGTAAGACCAAGTGCCTCAAAAGATTACAAATGAAGATTCATTCCAAAAGTGTAAACTAGACACTGATACGGTTGAAAATATCACTATTGTCAAACCCATGGTGATGAGACAGTCAGTGTTTCAGAAATAAAAAAGCATTACTTTGGGGAATTTTATTAGCCAGAACAAATTTCACCTGGCAGTAACACAAATGTAGGAGATCAGGCCACACATGCATATAGGTAACATGGGAAGAAGGTTAATAAAACTCATCCTGTAATTTCTGAATTACTTTTGAGAAAAAAATAACGGTTTACAATATTTTCTTTTGGGGAAGACATGACTTGGGAGACAGTGCAGCATGTTTTGTTTTAAGGACTGTGAGGACAGCTTTAAAAAAAACAAATATCAACACCCCAAAAAGAAAAGAAACCCTAAAATCATCACCAGTATACCTCTGATATTAAAGACAATAAATTACTACCTAATAGTATTTAATTTTTTTAAAGCCTATTTTAGATTAATACCATATGTAAACAGATAGCAATTATTTTTTTCATCTAAATAGCAGACTGTGAACCAACGAGCTGAACAAAAATCCTGAAAAACATACTTATGCCATTAACTGCTCTACAGAGTTAAAAATAGTTCAGGATGCTTTACTCAAAACCATCTACTAAAGAAAATATGAAGCCTTATATTTAAACGCTTCAGTATTTATTATATCCTCTGGGAGTGGTTATAGAGAGCTGAACTACATACCAGCTTACAGCAAAATAACTAAATCTGTTTTCATTTCACACTTTGTGCTAATTTTCAGGAAATCTGCACGTGCATATTTGTTTTGGAATCAGATACTTTTTCAAAATGTTGCCACTGGTGTTGAAGAGGTGGGAAGAGGCACTGCTAGCCACCACCAAGTGGTTATAAAGCGGTAGAGGGCTAGCCAGCAAAGTACCCCAGCTGGCTCCTGTTTGATGTTATTTTTTTGAGCACCAAAATCAACACAGCTGCTCTAGGTCCTATTTATGGGCAGTATTTGGCCATGCTTGCTCAAATCATTCCCCCCATTTGCTCATCACAAGTTGCAAGATGCACCATGCATGTCCCATGCTGCTGCCTCTGTGCCAGCCAGTGATTTTGTCCATCCTTCCAAGGAGTTATGGGAGCACCTACCTGGATCCTTGCTGCTTTTTTATCTCATGTTGTTGTTATATGCATACCAAGACAGAAGAATGCAAAGTCAATGACTTTTCAAACGAATGCAAGTGTGGACTAATGTCTCTTTCCTCAATATTAAAAAAACCCCACATGTGATTTTCAGGGTTTTACAAACTCCAGTTCTGTATAGCATTTGCGTCCTTGAAATCCAGACCTGTTTTAATGTCCTGACTGAAAGCTGGAGGCTGGTGGAACTGCTGTTTCATCGCTTGAATGATGGTGCTTTCTTTCTTGCTTCTCAGTACTCCTCTGCATATCTGACCATCAGGTTCTGATATGGACCAGCTGTGCACCAAGTGAAATACTACAGCAAGAAGCTACTGTTCACCAGCTGAACCATTTCAAAAGATCAGTCGCCTCCTACAATAGAAAGGGCACTACTGCCCTGCATGGTGGACTGCAAATGTGGACATCCCTACAGAAACAGCACCAAACACACAAAAATGCTGCACTACATTCCTACATTAGCAAAAATTCTCTTTTTATTTTTAATAACTATTCAAGTCCCATTACTACAGCATCCCAGTATCTCAAGGTCTGTGCCATGGGCCTCTAAGGAAAACTGAAAACCAACAAATCAATCAGCTGTGCTTAACACTGATCACGTTAGTCAGCCAAACACAAACAGATTAGGGCTGATTTTATTTACATTTGCCCCAACACCAATATCTTCCCAGCATCCAAGAAGAAACCAGTCTGTAACCAAAGCAAGAGTGGTCCCACCAGCAGTCTATTGGACAAGTCTGGACTTCTTGGGGGGAAAGTGAGGGGGCTGCTGTAAGCTATCAGCACAGAGCTGCCACTGACACAGCATGGATGGGTCAAATATTTCCTGCCACAGATGGGCACAAGCAATTAAGACCCGAAAGCCACTCTCGCCATGTGCACAGGTCCAAAAACACAGCTGGCACGATACCACTCTAAAAGTTGACTGAGGAGTGCTGGACAAAGCCCAGCACCAGGGAGTATGGCTGTGGTAGTGCACATCATAGGTGAAAACGTGAGCGCATCAGCAGCCTCACCACTGAAACCTGGTTTTGAGGCAGCAGTGAGCGTGAACAGCACAAGCAAGATAAGCACAGGCTGTCTGCCTATCTGGATTGGAGATCTCACACTTTCATGTGTTCAAGTATGCTTTCCTTTACCACAACAGATGTTTCATGATATTTCCTTTACATCTAAGTAGAGAAACTGTTTTTCCCATCCCCTGCATGCAGCAGGCACGGGACTCCCATGACAATGTTGGTCTCAGCACTCAGGCTCAAGAAGTGTCCCCATCCTGCCTTCAACCTCCTCAGAAAGGCTGTGCTCTCACAAAGAAAACTTGTGATCTTCAGGTATTAGAATAGGTATTGTGAACCCCGAAATTTAATTTTTATATATATACTGAAAACTTCTATATGGTCAGCTCAGTGTTTGTCCATTTCCCATTTTTGTTTGCTAGCAAAAAGCACTCAGAAAAAATTTAGGACTTCATATAACAAAGAAAAATTGATAATCATCCTGCTGCCAAAAAAAACCCATCTTTATTGAGGTACTCAGAAATATCACCCTATCATATAATCTGAAGTGCATTATAGCAGATTTTTACAGGCAGCAGCCGGAATTAAGTACATACCTTTCCATTTGGTATTTTTCACTTTGCAGCCTTAGTCTAATTTCTTTGAAGACACTCAACTATTGCTCTGGCAGAAGCATAAGGAAAAATTTATAGCAAAGCCTCAAAATTTTAAATCAGTGGGAGTTAAACACAAGGCCTTAAAAAATTCTAGACCCTAGCTCAGAAGCTATGTAAAATATTTTTCCCATTAGCATTTTCCATGTCTAAAATTTCAAAAGCCACTGCAGATATTTACATCTACCATTCACAGACTTTTTATTGGGAATCCTTCTGAGATTTGTATTACATAACTCAACTGGCAAAAGTATTTGAGAGCAATTAATCACAGGGGATATAGCATACACATCTTCAGTGAAATTTACTTAATGGAAGTCAAAAGAGCATTTGACCCTTTCCACAGAAATCCTCAGATGTACCTCATAAAGTAATTTTAATATGTACATCACCATCCTTTACCAATTTATGTGGTAAATCCATTCTTTGATTTGTTTGCAAGGGGTTGCTAGAATTAACCAAAGCAGGGATTTCTGAGGAAGGCTTTTCAGGACTCTTACAGCAGAAGGAAAGATTTCAGCCCAGGCATTAATCAGCAGACTAGCAAGAAGGCAAGCTGGATTTGAAGGAGCGAGCATGAACTGTGGTGCTGCAGAGTCTCTGGGCTCACACACAGACAAGCAGACGGACAGGAAATCCAAGACATCTATGGACCACTGAAGTATTGATCATTAGAGAAGGGACTTTTGTGGTGGATTTCCTACAGCACCAAAATAATCATAGAAACACTAATCTCATACAGTGTTGGGTAAAAATCAATGCCTTGTATTTAAAGGTCTACAGAATGTTACAGGAAATAATGTAATTATTTTCCTTTATCCATTAAAGTCATCTTAATCATCACAATCATCCCAAGTCTGCAAAATACCAGGCACTGCTACTCCCTTCCTCCTCAGATCTGGTGGATAGGTTAGGCCACCGATGCCCTATGCATCAAAGCTAAACAGATCAAAGTTCAGTTCAACAGAAGGCAAGCCAATTCCAGCCAGATCTTGTGCAACCTATGAACTGGAGGGCAGCTTAATCCATTGGGATCTCCTATCTCACCAGTGTTGAGATGCAGGCACTGATTCTACTTTGTATGGACATGGCAGACGACCTTTGAGTTTTCTTTTTTAACAATGAAATAGGAATTCTGCCATGCTCAAAGTCCTTTTGAAAATTATGAGTGAGAATATCTTTAGCTACAGCTATGGCCACATCACACAGCCCCATCTATGCTGTGGCTCACTTTGTAACATCAGCCTTCAAAGAAGGAATCTTGCTCTTCCTTTTAAGGATGGTGGTGGTATTTTCATACAGAGGTCTCCCAGTTCTCTGTGCAGCAGCCCATTATTCTGCACCCACAAATTCAGTATTTCCACCATCCAAAATCAAAATCTGTCTCTACAAGATTTGCAGAGGACAATCTCTTACCTTCAAACAAGCCTTAAATCATACTAAAGGAGATTTTGCAAGATTACAGTACAAGACTGCTGTAATGATTAGAGGTCTCATAAGGGATGCTGGCAACCATGAGAAGTCTCTGCATCTGTAGTAGTCACAGGATTTGATCCAGAGCATTTTGTTGATTTTTCACATTCATTTTGGTTTTTCCCTAAAATCCCCTCTAGCAAAATAAGTGACACTCCCCTCCCCTTCTCTGTTTGTTTTTCTTTCAGAAACAAACCAACCCCCCCACTGGCAAAACTAACACAACACACATGAGAGTCTAACTTGACTTCAAGATGACTGCAGAAGGCTGAACTTCATTAGTTCAATGAGACTGATGCCTGCCTCATGGTAATTTTGTTTCTTTTCAGTCCATCCCTTTCCATTTGTGCCATCTGTTCTTGTAACCACTTTACCTTTTCCATCCACAGCAAAAGAGATTAATTAATTAAACACAAAGGAGGCATCTAGATGAGCTTTAAAGGTCCTTTCCAATGCAGACTGGTTTTTGATATGGCAGCACAGGTAGCCATGTTCCCCCACTTTCTGGTCTCAGGACTCCTCACACCGCTGGCAGAAGCCCAGCTGGGAGCCACTGTGCCAGCCCAAGACAGCACCACCACAGCTCTACAGCAGCCCTGCTCTTACACCACACTCAGTACTGAATATTAATAAAGCTTGATTAAAAACACAAGGGCAATCCTTAGTTAGTGGAAACTCTATTCTTAGATTTCAACATTGCAAAATATGACCTCCAGAGTGTTCCTGGATTTATCATCGCTCGGGTTGCTGCTTCCACTGCTGCTAACTCCCTCTCCTCCCAAAACAACCCCACTCTGTTTTTATAATATTTAAGTGAAGAAGAATCTCAGCAAATTTGACAAAAAGAAAACTTGTGATAGCTAGAGGTACTGAAATAAATTGGAGAAAGCTGGAAGGGGATAGGGTTCAAAAAAGGTTTTCTTTATGAAAAAGTAATTTTAAAAAAATGCACCACAATCCACGAAAAGCAAGCTGTTTGCAGAGAAAAGACAAAGGGAATACAAAGCATTCTCTATGCAATAATAGGCAAGATGTTTATCTAAAATAATTACCTCATTAGGAAACATTGGGGGACATCCTCCCCCCTAAAAGAAAAAAAATAGAAAAAACCCCAAAACTTACCTACACACTTTTGACTTTTCTCTCTCTCCTACATCTTCACTATTATAAACAGAGTCCCAAAGTGCCAGCCTCAGCATTTTTATCTCCTGAAGCTGCAGACTCTTGCCTATGAAGGCAGCACTTCAGTGTGAGGATGGACTGAGCTCTGAGGATGTGAGCATGGGGGAGGGAAGCTTCGATATTACAACCCATCCATCAACCACTTCTATAAAGCTCTTTTGTTCCAAGTTCATACTTAGCAACTCAAGGTCAAAACTGATGTTGGAAAATGCAAATTGTAAGTCAACCCAGACTTTCACCCCATGTGTCTTCCTGACCTTCAACGCAAACAAGAAACAGACAAAAAGAAGTTTCAGCAACACGATTTATTTATATAAAAATGTGTATCAAGGAACATTAACAAATCAAAAATTACTGTGGGTTAATCTACACTACTACTGACACAGATTAGAAAAACACAATCAGAATATGCAGATTTAGGAAAAAAGGCCTTTACTTTTTTGGCTGTCTTATAGTTTGGGCAAAGTCAATCAGATGATTTCATCTGGTGGGGGCTTTTCTGTTTGTTTTTTTCTTTATTGTCTATTGGGATTTGATTTTTTAGTTTTGAGGGGTTTTTTTTTATCTTACACACGCGCGCACATGCACACACAAGGTTTGATTGAAAGCACCACAGGGAAAACTAACTGGTTTAAAAAACCCCAACCTTTTCCTCTCTGGTGAAAAAAAACAAAGGAACACATCTCTCTTAGCCTTTGTCTTTAAGAAGTCCTGGGTCAGATGCTGGCAGCCTTAACAAAGAAGAAAAATAGTAGGTATTACCAATGAAAAGCAAGGGTTTCATTGCCACAGAGAAAACAGGATGCATTCCACAGGCTATAACTATTCTCCTTAGAAATACAGTACAGAAAAAAAAAAAAAAACATTCATTATGCTCAAATACTTAAGGGCAGACTTTTCAGTGAACCCCATTTTTGCAAGATTCCACAGAAGAAAGCAACGGAGGTGCCAAATACCTGAGATTACAAGCTTATCCAGTGGATATTTCCCGGAGGTGCTGTAACAAAAAAAATCAATTTACACGGACAATAGAAAGATGGTGTAAGACAAGAGAACTCTGACACAAAACTCTGATCCGGTATTTAAAATATCTTAATTTTAGGATGGTCTGGCAATCTTTAGAATTGTCATCACAAAACTTCTTAGAGTTTTGTTCCAAGATCTTACATATAACATCTTTCATATGAGAAAAGTCCTGCCAAGAGCCTTAAATATAGCTGTATTGAATGCCAGTTTGGCTTCCTCCATGTGAATTTGGACAATTTTAGCAAGAGTTTATGAACTTGCATAGGGGAAAAAATGAATGTATAATGCTAGTTTGCCATCCATGTATGTAAGTCGTAAGTTATGTAAAATACCAGATAATCCTGCCGTCTAACAAAAAAATATTTTAAAATAAAACTATTTTTCTCCAGTAGCTTTGATTTGGCCCTTAAATCATAACTTTCTTCTAAAGCACTATCACATTTACACAGTCCTGGCAATTAAGTCAGACTAAAGAGTTGCTTACTTAGGGGAAGGATAGGAAAATGTGTTTAATTAGCAGAAACTCAGACTACTGAGGAACTGCTTTATTTGATCAACTGCTGCTGTGGATGATCAAAAAGGTATTTCCTGTAATTCTCATTGGAGTTAGTTTGCTTGCCCCAAGCAAGATGAAGAACAGAACTATATGGTATGTTTTCCATCCTGCCTAATAAAGCTCCCATCAACAAGTAAAAAAATAGGGTACTGTAGTAATGTAACCTAGATCCTAGACAGTTTCCAAAAACCTAGCCAAGGATCTTTGTCAGAATTTCAAAGAGAAGCCGCTGCTGAAATTCTTAAGCATGCGGAAGGGTTGTTCAGGACTCCTCCTGCAAAGAGTGAATGCTTTTCACTCCCTGAGGGATTATTGCCAACAGTATCTGAAAGGTGAGACACTGGAAACAGTTTCCACTTTCTCCACCGGAGATAGTTTCCATCTTTCTGAGATCAAATTTATTACCTTGCTTTTCAACAGAAACAATAGGTATTTTTATGGAGAGTATTAAAGCTCTTCCAAAGAAGCACTGCAAGGTCAGAAGTCCTCAAGTAAATAATTATACATAAAAAGAAATAATATTAATGATAATTCTTAGAATGTGATTTTTGCTCGCAGCTTTACTACTTGATTAACTAACACCTTCTCTTGTCCGTCTTTTTTCAGACAAAGGTGCTAAGACATGGTCATGGTTTAGGAATGGTATTCTCCAATTTAGTACTCCTGCTAAAACCATGCCACTGCTTGCTCCCACCAGTTCCAGCTGGAGACACAAAAGGCAATGACCACAGGTGGAAATAAGAACAATTTACTGGAAACAGCACTGAGATAAGAAAACAAACAGCGACAATATTAATAACGAAAGGTATAAAACAAAGACACTGAAAGCCCACCCCTGCCACATTTTCTTGACAGGTGGAACCCCCTCTCCTGGGTCCTGGCCGAAACCAGGACAGACATTTACCAAAGGGCACAGAGCACCCCAGCTCTCTTGATCAGGTTATCCACCTTGGGTCCCATTAGCACCCCTCTTGGACAGCCTTTCAGTAAGGAAGTGTATTCGTGTTCCTGGTTATGATGCTTTGACAAGAGGCAATGAGAACAAACTGTAATACAAGAAACTCCATTTAGGCATATACAAAAACATTTTTACTATGAGGGTTGTGATTGCTCCATCCCTGGCGATATTTAAAACCCAACTGCACACGGTCCTCAGCACCTGGTTCACACTCAGCCTATCCTGAGTAGCAGGGGGTTGGATTAAGTGGTCACAGCCAGAAGGTAGTGACCAATAACTCAATGTGCAGACGGAGATCAGTGACAAGCGGGGCTTCTCAGGGGTCTCTACTGGGACCAGTTCTGTTTAATGTCACCAGTGACGTAGATGAAGGGATCAAGTGCACCCTCAGCAACTTTGCAGATGACACCAAGCTGAGTGGTGTGGCTGACACGTCTGAGGGGCAGGATGCCATCCAGAGGGACCTAGATAAGCTCAACACGCAGGCTCATGTGAACACTATAAGCTTTACCCATTCAGTATCAAAGCTCTCAATACAGAACCTTTGGTGATTACTCAACCAGCCTCAAGAACTTTACCTCGAAAAGTTTCATTCCATTCAAGCTCACTGTCTCAGCTTCAACAACAGCAACCAAGGTAGGGGGAGAAATTAAAGAAAGGTACTGCAGCACACGGCACACAGTTCAAGTATCTTTCATAACACCGTGTAAGTGGAGGCTGTGCTCTGGTGCTCACCATGATCATGAAGAACTTTCAGGCTGACGCTGAGAAAGACTCTGCTCACTTCAGTGTTCACACACAGAGTTTAGACCCACGCTTGCTATTTGGTACTGCCTGCCTTTTGTCAGTCAGGGATTTTTCTAATTGGCTGTTTCTGTTAAAAGCTGAGATATTCTGGGGTTCTCCCTGGTAAGTTCAAACTTCCACTAGAGATATACCCACACTTTCATTTGTCTTCAGGATTAGGTTTATTTGTATTTTTATAAGCCACTAATAATAATCCAAATTAGAAATACCATATGTGCATAGATATAACCAGTGATAAAACCAACAGAGCACAAACATGCCAAGCTGACAAGAGCACAAATGAAGACAACCTTTTGTCTATCATGACCTAATTCATTTTTCTACCAGTTGCACTACACAATGCATTTAAATCATTTAAATATTTGATGTATTAACCTGCAGCACATTATCTCTACATACAGTACTAAATTACCCATTCTTCATCCTACCTTTTAAAAGCTGCAGCTATTTCCAGACTGCAGCAAGTTTCACAATTCATCAGTAAGGTTACTAACAGTAAAAAGATGTTTTGTAAAGAAAAAGCTACTGTATTTTATGTGTTGGGAAAAGGGGTGGGAGAGGAAAACATGCTCAGTTAGAGCAACAGGGTCAAAACAACACGCCTTGAAGAGCACTTCCCTCCCAAGTTACATACCACACTTTTCAGAGGGGACATCACAAATTACAGAATTCATGCCAAACTCAGCCATGAGTGGGAGCAGGCAAGATAATAAGCACTGCAGATGGTTTTAGTCTTCATTACCATCCAGTAGACACAATGTCTCTGTAACAGATATGGACAAACAGAGGTTTTTGTGACATGACAAACTAAAAAGCACTAAAAGCTCTATGTTTTTGTGGTATTCTTCACCTCAGGCAAACACTCTGTGGATTTCTAATTACCTGCTCTTCCTTTAGACCTCAAAAAAGCCCATAACTGTTGTGAAACTTTGGATTCTTCAAAACAGACCTTTTTAAGCCACGCTTAACTAAATTACCATCTTCTGGATTCACTCCTATGTGTTATGACTAGACTCTCTCAGGGCAAAGAGCCTTCTAACTCACACTTAAATCTGCATTGTGGCCGTGCTGTATAAGTGCTTCCTAATGTTTTAAGGAAATTTGTTATTGCAAACAGGGCAACACTGCAGTTTACCCTTCCTTCAGGATAAGTGAGAACATCCTCTCTCCTCTCCATGCAGATTTGGCAAGGGGCAGCCTTGTCCTACTGTTGACCATCAAGACAAGGTAGGGCAAGAGAACTGACTCACATTTGCCTAATTTTCTCCAGCTTTCCTATATTTCCTGAAGGTAAAGATCACAATTATAGATTACAATTTCACGTATTTCATAATTATTATATAATTATCACTGCAACAGTAATTTCAAAATCACCTGCAATAATGTATTCACATTGAAACCACCCTTGTTATGATCGTGCTTGCCTCCCCAGGACGAAGCAAACCCTGTGCTATGCTACCCGGGATTTCAGAAGCGCTGAGGCAGAGCCACTTTGGCAGATGTTGCACAAGCGGGGCTGAGCCCAGCTGCAGCCCAACAGGGTCAGGGCCCCCCCTCCATGGGACTGCTCCCTGCAGGGCTCAGGCTGCCCCAGCCTGCCCAACAGGACTGCACATGCTTCCCACTGCGAGGGCAGCAGCCAGAGATACCGGTGAGGGTGTTGGCCCCGTGGAGATCAGTTGCCATACCAGTTTCCCGTATCTTGGTGTCCAACAAGGTCGCAAATGCAACTGGTACAAAACCTTTCAGTTCTAACCCCATTATCACCCTTCTGTTTCCTACCACAGCCATTCCCTACAGCATACATTCAGCCATGCAGAATGAGTTTATGGTAAGTGTGCTTATACCTTAAAATACTTGATCTTCTATCACATACATGTTATTAAAATAAAGCTAGGAGGAGGAACCGCATAGTGACTATCTACCTTTATTTTACTAGAACAAGGAAACAGTTCAACAAACAAGTTGTAGAAAACTGCATCTAAACTAACACACCAATAAATATTTAAGAACATTACTGCGTTTTCATTCTCTCGTAACAAATCTAGAATAAACTCATTCCTTTCTCATACTTAAAAATCTTGTTCACATAAAAGGGCCTCAAGTATAAAGGAGATTATAACCATGTGCTTAATTGTGTTATTGATAATATACTCATGAACATACATCTTCAATCTTTCAGAGTGGTTATTTTCAGAAATTCTCAGATTCTTGGACTTCTGCAAAGAAATATTTTTCAGTATCTAGGACAAATACTGGAGGAAGGAGAAATAATTGAAAATTTGAGTAGAAAGGATTTTATTTGCATCGTGTCCAGAATAATGGGTGGTGGGTCTTGCTGTGTTATCAACCAAGTTTTGCTTGTGCTGTCCTTCTTATAAATTGAAAATCAAATACCACAGTTAATAAAAACTTTTGTAAGAGCTTGTTCCCATTTCTTGGTAGTTGGGTTCTACATTAAAATGTTTTAAGCATCTCTAAGGACAACGTGGCTAACAACATTGTGAGATTTACTTTTTAAATTTTAATGATACTACATTGGCCAAACATCACTTGGTTTCTCAATCCTCCCAAGCAGATTCAGTTACTCACCATGAACCAGATACTGAACAGGACGGGAAAGCCAACACTGTTTGCTTGGGAGCTCTTCCCTCCCATACAGCAGGAACAAAAGGTGCCACTAGAGATAACCCACAAAGGACTCGTCTTGAGTCCTGCTGAGCTTCCTGTAAGCAAACTCCATCTGCTGCCAAAAGCCAAAACTTGCTAATGTAGAAAACAAAAGACAGATACCCATTTGCAAGGAGAAAGAGCATGCTTTCTTACTCAAACCCAAGATTTTGGGAAACCTTACCAATGTAACAGCCAGACAATAAAGAATGTATATAAGCCAGTGAGTGGCAATATTTATCCCACCACTTGAAAGCTGATGAGAGCTCTTCTGTAGCCAGCACTTTGACATTAAAAAAAAAAAAAAAAATTGGGAGGAACAAGTAGGAAGAAGAGCATTCAAGTACAACACATTACCAATTAAAACCTACTGTAGAAGTCTCTTGCTTTCATTTTCCAATTGGCTGCTCAACCAGAAAAAACTTAAATAAAAAGTGTAAAAAACCCCACCATTGTCACTATTACTCAATATGTTTGAAATCTCTATCATTTTTCCATTATGATTAAAATTTACATTTACATTTACTGCTAGTAGAAAAAGTAAGTGACTCAGTTCTTCAGATAGCATCCATAGTTCCAATATACTTCAGGAAGCAGCTGTTCTAGTCCTAGTCTCTGAAGTCAATTTAAAAATTACAATCCTAATCAAAATTTAGCTAGCTAGGCTACTGCCTGATTACAGTAAAAAAAATGTCCAATCAACTAACTTATCTACTTGTTATCAAGATGTCAAATTTCAACTTAAATAGAGCTGCCGCTCATATTAGGGAAATTAAACCCACCGAAATAGTAAAATGTCCTTTAAGTGCGAAAGTTATAAGAACTCAGACATAGATACACATTAAAGTCAAGTCCTTTGAGGTTTTTTTTTATTTCAAGTAATACCTTGATGCTCTCACTTCCACCATTGTAATGGTGTAAATGGTTTTGCTCTTGACTTATACACCTACAGCAGAGCAATAAGACATGTTTGGAAGGGAAGCAATAAAAATGAAGAAAGAGGCATAATCAGGCAGTTATTATTGTGCTAGCCACTGTGCCACAACCCTAGCCAGGAAGGTTTTTACACTGGGGGCTAACACCAAGGGGTGATAAAATAGATGGGTGAGAGACCCCTATTGTCATGAGAAAGCCAGCAGCTCCATCAAATTTCACCCTTCCCTGTCTCTGCCTCCCATCTCCTCACCTCCTTCCTCACTAATCCACTATCAGGCCTGCAGAGAGTGCTGTACTTGAGGAAGCGGAAATCTGAGTTTTAAGAAGTGACATGGATGGCAAAGCACAGAGCAGACAGAGACTGTCACACCTCAGAACAGGCAGGGCTAGAGATGGAGAGGCAGCTCAGAGCACACCTGGGGTGAGTGAGTAGTCTAGACTACTGAAGAAAATGAGAAGGAGAAAATAAGAAGAAAGAAATAAAAAAAATAGTCAGGTCTTAACCTAAAACAGTGTAGTCCAGTGGCTTCAACAGGGTAACTACCAAGCAGAGTGATGGCAAAGCAATTACTTGATTCTGCCTCTCTCTGCAGGAGTAACTACCCTGCCTCCAGATTGCATAGTGCCTTAAGTCAATCACATTCATAAGACCTTAAGCTTTTATATTCTAACTACTGCGAGATCTTAAAGGGCAATGAAATCTCATATGCACAATGCTGATTACAGGACAAGAGGCCAATAAATAAATAAATAAAAACAACCGTTAAACCACCATAATTCACAAATGACAAAGAGAAAAAACCCATGGCAGCCTGAAGCCAGAACCAGCCTACCTAACTAAAACAGGGTAGGATATAAGTACAAACAGCTTGCAAAGTCCACCCACATTAATCTGTGCTAAACCCACAGGTAGCAAAATATTTTTTTTTGTCTCTTAAGTGGCATGTCATCCAGCCTTTCTGGAGACTGCCATCCAACCAGCAGGTTTCCTATCCAACCTACAGCCAAGAACAACATTTAATTAGCATGTTTAATTGATCTTGTTAACTGTTAGGGTGGACAGCTTTGATCTCGCCTGCTGATAGCTAGTTTAGGACTACAAAAGAAGCTGGGGCTTTGCATAATTGCCAAGCTTTCGATGTGTGTTTTTTAATTCCTTCTGTTTCCCAATCCCCCTTTCTGTTTCTGATGCACTAGTGCTCCGGATAACAGGAAGCAATGCGCATGCCCTCATTTATTGTATCATTTATTTGAGCATGCAGGCAAAAAAAAAAAGGAAGATGAGGAAATGCTGCTCCTTCACCCAGAAACACAGAAAAAGGCCAGGAATTACCACAGTAAATCTGGCCTGGGCAATATTACTTGAAGAACCCCATGGCTGAGGGCAGCCAGCATCAAACGCTTCAGTGGAAGATGCAGGAATCACTAAGCACGTATGGGATAATCTGCTCCCAATTCCACTTGAAACACTCATCCTACTTTCTGTTGACTAGAGACTGGTTTAAATTCCAGGACAGAGGGTTTGAGAAATTTCAGAGGCTTTACACGGTGTTGTTTTATGTTTGTTAATAGGTTCATCCAAAAAATGACTCTTCTGCAGGAGATTTGTATTAGCAGCTTAGAGAGAAGCCCGCAAGACCAAGATTACTAGCTTGCTCTCAACCAAGATGAGACTGTGCCAATACTAATAGGAAGAGAAACTTCTGAGGACATTTTAGTGTGTCCTAAAATATCTAGCAACCTTCAAAACAGATCCTAATTGAAAACAACTAAATACAAGTATGTTTAATTCATTAACTACTTCTCCTAAACACTGTTTTCCTGAATGATCAAGCCAATCATAAGTTCTACGGAAATAAATGTTCATAGGTGGTGTATAATAGGTCCTGAGCAATGTACAAAGCAGCTCTACATTTCAGCCAAAGAGTGTCAACTGTTTTAGAACAGCAAGCCAAACCCTCATCAAACTGAATTCAGCTGGAGCTTTGCCACTCAGCAGGACAACGACTTGGCCCACCATCCCCATGGGAAATCTTTCTCTAACTCAGACTTTCTTCCTGCTTATTTCAAATGAAATCTCCTTTGGATCAGGTTGAATTTCCACAGATAATTAGTCTTGCACTAGCTAAATAAAACAAGAGTTATATTGCTTCTGAGCAGCAAACTGAATAATTACAGCAGGGTTAAAGAGAAAATTTCTTCTTTTCTTTCCCAAGGGGAACTTAGGAATTAACTGTTTAATATGGTTGAACTTTGCTGTTGAATCTTTGTATTGCACAGCAACAGAGAGAAGCACCACAGTGCACTCACCTCAACCATCTGCAATCACAGATGAACTGTAGCTCCCAAACAGAGCTAGAACAGAGAGTTCTTCACCTTAAAGCCTGTTTTTTCTCACCAAAGCTTTCTCAACAGCATGTTGTGGTTTTGGTGGTTAGTTTGGGGATTTTGGTTGTGGTGTGTTTTGTTTTCTTTTGTGGGGCTGTGTGTTGGGGTTTTTTTTTGCTAAACCTTTTTCTAAAGAAAGTTTCTCCTTATTGCTGCAGGATGATAAATATCTTGTATTCTCTGTCCTCACACCAGAAACTATAGAAAGTCAGCCAGCCCCTTCATCTCCTGCCTACTGCCGATACTGTCTCAAATAATGCTCACTTTTGGTGGCTTGGGATGGAGGAGGGGTTTCCCTAGGAATAAGCTGAATAAAGCTTCCTGTTCGGCTAAAGCAGGAAATGTGCTCCAGTACTGCCTTGCACACAAAGAGTGGAAAATACTTACTAAACAAAATAGCAGGAGATGAAGTGTAAACTGGATTGTCCTTCCACCATGCAGACAAATAGAAAGCCACACTCCCCACCCCCCAAGCCCTCTTGCATTAATGTGCTTAAACTTGGAAAAAAAAAGAAAGAAAAACATACATTTGTATAAACATTGTGCATCAAAATCAAATTATTATGCTGTGCCTTTAAACACTGAAGGATTTTAAACAACAACCCTAATTAGGAGGTAGCATTTCCTGCCTCCCACAGAATCAGTTTCTTCTTGTTAGAACAGGAGGTGCAATTGACCAAACCCCATCCTGCTATTGGAGACACTGTATCAGACGTTGTCATTAGTTTAACCTCCCAGCATCTCTGTCAAAACATCTCTCCAGAAAGACTTTAAAATAAATAACAGAGAAGATAGAACAGAGAAATCATTGGGATTTACAGAAAAGAACACCAATATTAATTTTTACATAAACAACAGCAGATGGCAGGAGACAAATATTACTGGAAAAAATGTCCTTGCTTCATGCCCTACAAAAAAAAAAAAAAAAAGAAAGAAAGAAAAAGAAAAAAGACTGTTTAGGGCCCCACGGCATTTCCCAAGAGCTGGCCTTGTAATTCATGCAAGATTTCTCTGCTGCCATCATAGGCCTTCTGATGAGTTCTGACCACTTCAAAGTGGCACTTGTCCTCAACCACCCTGATGTTTAAGACTGGAAAGTGATGAAAAACTACATTACCTGATGCTAGGTCACAGCTCCAGATGCACATTGCTAGAAAATAAAATGCTGTTAGGCGGGTCCTGTGGTGTAAAACATATTATGGCAGCTGGATGCTGGAAACATATGACAAAACATCATGCAAAACAGCAACACACATAACCTTAATGAAAACCTGATAAAAGACTGTTTTAAAAAGGACTGAATTTAATTAATTCTCTAGACATGGCTAGTGCAGCTGAACTAAGGTCACATGTTTTCTCTACACTTGAATTTTATAAACCAGCCTTGAGCCATTAGTACCTCCCACCACTATGAGTTATAAACCAGTCATCAGCCCATAGGGATGTGTCTCATCATATTTTGATGTCCCTTCTTGTGGCACAACACCCTGTTCATTATGCAAAGCTCAAACATATCTCAGGAAAGCATTTGACTAATTGGCCTTAAAAATATCCTTGTACTAAAATAAGGTCAAGCACAAGTTTCTCAGCTGGGGGGATTTAAAGAGAAACTTATCTACCACTCTGAACAAAAAGTTAAAGAGAGCTAAACCAAACCAGAAAAAGCAGAGTCATTCTACTGAACCCCTGAAAAATAAACCATCACCAAGACTTCATACATTCAAAAGCTACCTTCAAAATCCTGAAGCAGACATGAAATTAAACTCTCCAAGTATGTGTGGCACACTAGTACGAAACCCTTAGAAAGGAGGCCTCCCAGGTGAAGTGCATGGCAGAATTCCAGCCACTCTTGAAAGATGGGGAAGTTTACCCCTAAGTAAGGGTTGCAAAGGCATAGCACCTACTGCACATCCTTAACCAGTTTGCCAAGTTCTCTCCCATGTGGAGCAATGAATGGATGTCCTTGAACTAACGCACTCACTACAGAATACCAAGGAGTATGTAACAGAAGAAAAAAGCAGAGATCATCTGAGAGACATTTACCTATTCATACTCTAATATCTAGATCTAGGAGCACATGGATCCTACACACACACAAGGACACACCGTGCAGACAGTCCAGGCAAGCACAGCCAATTGCTGTGGAGAGTGACTAAGTGAAGACAAAGAGCTTTGTTCCACCTGCTTTCCCTCCCTCACACCCTGCCCATGCTCAGTGAGGAACAAATACTAATGGACCCCTGTTATCTGAAGGGTACTGCATGTAAACTTTAATTTGAAACAAAATTATGATAGTGTAAAACTAAAAAACCCCCACAATTTCAAAGTATGTACTTTCCCAAGCACCACGGACACACACAGCATATCTTCTACCAGCTGCCAGTTTGCAGCTACTTCCCAAGAAGTGTTTATGACCCAGATTTGAAGCTTGTTAGTCCTCTTGTGGTCCTTCCCGTACATCATCATGCTGGGATCTCAAAAGTCATTCTGGGACCCTCAGTTGCAAGAGGAAATTGTTGTCTGGGCCCCACAAAGAGAACAAATGCCATTTATTCAAGTAGAAATTACCCATGATTTGACAAGCAGGTGTACAATGTCTTATCCCCTCATCCTGAATGCAAGGGCAAATTACTTAAATCATCTGGCACAATGTCATGCTGCACCTGTGTGTGTACTTGTGCACCACAAGAGATGCAGTAGTTTACAATATCTGCCCCACAAGAAAAGGTTTATGATTAGTAAAAAAAATCTAGTAAATAGGAAAGCAATTATACAATCTTTGTTGCTCTTATAGTCCTGCGCCAGCAAGCAGCTTTCTCCATGAGGCTTCAAATACGGGAAGAAAAAAATCCTCCTTGCTGTTGTTCCCAAACAAAGACAGCATTTTCAAACTATTCTCTTTGTTTTCCATATACTTCCCTTTAATGTCGGGAACAGGGTTAAATGTGCAGACAAGTCTTGACGGCTTGTATTAGAGAGTCGTTCATGATTCTAACTGCAACTGAGCATCCTACCTGATCTCCTTGGCCTGACTGCAATATCTAGAAAGCCTGTAAGAATTGTCGTGGCTTTATGTGCAACTTCATGTCAATATGCTTACCCTCCACTTCAATTCCTAGTGACTGAATAGGTGAATAAAATAACCTTCCTTTACAAACAAACAAAAAAACCAACAACAAAAACCTAAACCAAAAACCCTAAAAAAATACATTAGAAATAATCTTTAATTCTCTTAGACTTTGATGAATGAGATCTTTGAAAAGTAAATATTAACAGCAGCAGCAATGCAGCTTTCAAGTAGTGAAACTGAATGAACAGCAGAGATGCGACTTAAAGAATTTAAAACTAAACAGAGAAAGCCAAACATAAGAATTGCATCTAGTTTTGGGCATGACAATGACAAGAGTAAAGACCATCAAATTAAAAGCAACAACAGGCTTAGCCCAAAGAACTGAGTTGTAACAACAACAACAAAAATTCATGAATATATAATTTGTGCAAAATCATGACTAAGGAAGAATACAATCACTAAGAGTCTGACGTAGAATTTCAGGGTTTGCACAGTGCAGCAGTAGTGTAATTTCACCCTTGCTTTTATATACATTGCATCAGTGTATGGTAATCATTAGTGTCCTATTTAAACTGAGATAAATAAATACTGCTTCCTGTCAGGCAATCAATTTAATATACCACCATACTGTGGGTATCCCCAGTAGTAACACATCCTCATTTCAAATCCGACTGAACACTGCCATGCCAAATTAACATAACTATGTAGGCAGAAAAGATTATAATTGTCTCGGTGAGGAAGAAATGGTCCTTCAGTTTATTATACAGTTATAAAGCAGCAAAAAAGGTAAAACTGGTCAGCATAAAACTTTTGCTTCACACTTAAAAACCACAAGGTTTGGTAAGGACGATGGCAGTGTCCTCCTCTGGAGAAACCAAATACTCAAGTATATCATAAGGAATAATTCTGCAACGAAACAGGTACGTTGCCTATACAGGGCTCCCTTTAAGTCTTATTGCGAAAGGCCTTCCTTGTCAATTTTACTCATAAGTATGCCATATGCAAAGTAAGTTTTCTACTCCCATTCAAAAGAAAACTACCGGTGGTCTCTGCTCAGCAACCCTATTTAAGCTGGGCTTGCACCTTATACAGCTGCCACAAAAGTTGCAACACAGTTTCTTTGGGTTCCTGAATGTTTCCAGCACATTGAGAAAGCTACACTGATGTTGCAAGCCATCTCCCACATTGTCTGTGGGAAGCTTGGTCACGCATAAACAAAACTTCACGTACCGCATGCAATTTCTACTGGATCCTTTCTCCAACCTTGGACCAAGCTCAGGAAAAAACCCAGCTTTTCCTATAGCTCTGTGTAGGTGTACAATTAGTCACTTCTGAGGGACACTTTCCAGGCTCTGGAAGAAACTTAAGAACCACCTTCCCACGCTGCCACTACTTAGGAATCTGAGGCCGAATCTGCATCTTGCTACTTGGGCTCCGTATGAAGTTGAAATTACAACTTTGAGATCAGCTCTGCACAAAGAACAGAAGCTCGAGAGAACCGAGAGGCACAGAACCAGCTGCAAAGGACATCCAGGTTTCTGTTTACTGAGGTCATCCCAGTATATACAAAAGAATTAATCAGGCATGTGGGCTGAACTGTCAGAAGCTCGGCTGATCCCAAGTCTAGCGTAAACCCGGCATAAACATATAAACAAACTCCCCCGGGATCACATCGCTATCACCTCCCGGCTCTGGCGGTGCTGGCGGCCCCCCGCCCCCGGCCAGCCCGCAGCCCGCCCAGCGATGTTCTCCCCGGTGAGCGAGGAGAACACACCCCAGGTTCCGCCACACACAAGCACTGGGGAAACACCCGCAGCCACCGGCCTCGCACGCTGACAGCACTCCTCCAGCCCGGGCCGGCGACATTCAGGACCGGAGCCGCTGGGACGGAGCCCGGGGCCAGGGTCTCCCGGTGGGAGATGAGCAGCGCCGCGCTGAAGCCCCTGGGCACCGGCGGTGCCCGGGAGGAGCCGCGGCAGGACCGGGGGCAGCTGCCGCCACCTGAGCACGGAAAAAGCGAGAAGGGGATGCTTAAGTTTCCCTCTTTCCTTTCTTATTTTAAATAAATCACAAACTAGAACCTAGTCTACTGCTCCAACCGCCCCGTCACCGGGCGGCCGCCCTCCGGCCGGTCCTCCCACTCCCCGAGCCGCTCCGCCACCGTCCCGAAAGAGCTCGCAGCGCTGGGGAAGGGTGGTACTCACGGATCTTGACTTTGCGGTGGTCGAGGCGGGCTAGGAGCTCCTCCAGGGCGCCGAGGCGGCGCTGGAGCCGGGCGTTGCGGTGGCACAGGGAGTCCGCCTCGCTGAGGATCCCGCCGAAGATGTCGCCGGCGCAGCGGGAGAGGTCGGAGAGCTGCATCAGCAGCGACACCAGCGCGTACGAGCTGACCTGCTCCAGCGTCCCGAAGAGCGG